>LR738711.1:577583764-577655555 GCA_902687465.1 Secale cereale | reverse complement strand
GCCCACGAGGCAGGGGGCGCGCCCCCACCCTCGTGGGCGCCTCGATGCTCCCCTGACGTGGTTCTCAAGTTCCCTGTGCGTGATTTTCTCCAAAAATATCTCTCGCGAAGGTTTCATTCCGTTTGGACTCCGTTTGATATTCTTTTTCTACAAAACCCTGAAACAGGCAAAAAACAGCAATCTGGACTGGGCCTTTGGGTTAGTAGTTTAGTCCCAAAAATGATATAAAAGTGTATGATAAAGCCCATTAAACATCCAAGACTTCATAAATAATAGCATGGGACAATCAAAAATTATAGATACGTTGGAGACGTATCAAGCATCCCCAAGCTTAATTCCTGCTCGTCCTCGAGTAGGTAAATGATAAAGAAAGAATTTTTGATGTGGAATGCTAATCAATATAGTTTCTCAATGTAATTCTCTTAATTGTGGCATGAATGTTCAGATCTGAAAGATTCAAGATAAAAGTCTATATTGACATAAAAAATAACAATACTTCAAGCATACTAACAAAGCAATCATGTCTTCTCAAAATACTATGGCTAAAGAAAGTTATCCCTACAAAGTCATATAGTCTGGTTATGCTCCCTCTTCATCACACAAAATATTCATATCATGCACAACTCCGATTTCAGCCAAGCACTTGGTTTCATACTCTATCTTTTCAAACATTTCAACTTTCACGCAATACATGAGCGTGAGCCATGGACATAGCACTATGGGTGGAATAGAGGTGGTTGTGGAGAAGACAAAAAGGAGGGAGATAGTCTCACATCGACTAGGCATATCAACAGGCTATGGAGATGCCCATCAATAGATATCAATGTGAGTGAGTAGGGATTGCCATGCAACAGATGCACTAGAGCTAAGTATGTATGAAAGCTCAACAAAAGAAACTAGTGGGTGTGCATCCAACTTGCTTGCTCACGAAGACCTAGGGCATTTGAGGAAGCCCATCGTTGGAATATACAAGCCAATTTCTATAATGAAAATTCCCACTAGTATATGAAAGTGACTAAACATGAGACTCTCTACAATGAAGAACATGGTGCTACTTTGAAGCACAAGTGTGGAAAAAGATAGAAGCAATTGTCCCTTCTCTCTTTTCTCTCATTTTTTTGGAGGGGCTTTCTCCCCTTTTTTTATAAGCCCCTCTCTATTTTTTTTGGGCCATCTCCCTTTTTTTATCGGCCTTTCCTCACATGGGACAATGCTCTAATAATGATGATCATCACACTTTTATTACAACTCGAAATTACAACTCGATACTACAACAAGTATGAGTCTACATGAATGCCTCCGGTAGTGTACCGGGATGTGCAATGAATCAATAGTGACATGCATGAAAAATTATGCATGGTGGCTTTGCCACAAATACGATGTCAACTACATGATCATGCATGGCAATATGACAATATGATGCGTGTCATATGAACGGAACGGTGGAAAGTTGCATGGCAATATATCTCGGAATGGCTATGGAAATGCCATGATAGGTAGGTATGGTGGCTGTTTTGAGGAATAATATGGTGGCTGTTTTGAGGAAGGATATATAATGGGTTTATGGCACCGGTGAAAGTTGCGCGGTACAAGAGAGGCTAGCAATGGTGGAAGGGTGAGAGTGCGTATAATCCATGGACTCAACATTAGTCATAAGAACTCATATAATTATTGCAAAAATCTACGAGTCATCAAAACAAAGCAATCAACGCATGCTCATAGGGGGGAGGTTTGTAGGAGTTAACCATCGCTCGCCACTGACCTCCACACAAAGGTTGGCACTCTACAAATACCTCATGCTCTAACTTCGTCACATAGCGGTTCACCATACGTGCATGATACGGGAATCACTAACCTTAACACAAGTATTTCTCAACTTCATAATAACTCCACTAGCATGACTCTAATATCACTATCCTCATATCTCAAAACAATTATCAAGCATCCAACATCTCATCATATTCAATGCACTTAGTGTGAATTTTTTTACTACATTGACATTGGATGTCTATCATGTGAAGACTAGTTTCTTAGCCTAAACACATTACCATGTTGTTTTAATCGACTCTCAAGTAGATATAAGCTAAGCATGAGAGTTCAACAATTTCTACAAAATATAACCACCACCGTGCTCTAAAAGATATAAGTGAAGAACTAGAGCAAAAACTATTCAACTCAAAAGATATTAGTGAAGCACATAGAGTGTTCTAACAATTCCTAGGCCATATTTAACTCTCTCAAATAGGTGTGTCCAGCAAAGATGATTGAGGCAAACTAACAAGCAAATACTCAAATTATATAAGACACTCCATGCAAAACACATATCATGTGGTGAATACAAATATAGCTCCATGTATAGTTACCGATGGATGAAGACGAAAGAGGGGATGCCTTCCCGGGGCATCCCCAAGCTTAGTGTAATGCCCAGTATGGGATTATACCTCCTACGTGTCGAGGCACAACTTAAAGGTATAAGCCCATACTAGAATGATCTCAAGTATGGTATCTTTGCATGACTCATGTAAACATAGGGATGAAATTGCAAAAGGATAGTTGGCTTACACTCACCATGTCACACAATACATTACCTAAGAAAATCATCATCCAAATGACATCACAGTCCGACTACGGACGAAGATCCAAATAAAAGATACCAAATACATAAAGCCACAAGGTCCGAATCGCCCCTAGTAGAAGCCACTACTGATCATCGGGATAGTGCACATAGTATCGACTATGTTCTTCATCGAGCTCCCAGTACAGCTCGGTGCTGTCACCTGTGTAGTCCACCATAGTACCTGCATCTGGTGTTGTGTAGAATCTGTGAGCCACGGAGGACTCAGCAATCCCGTTCCCGGGTAGCAAAACTATCTAAGCCTTGGGTGTGGAACAAGGCTGAAGAAATAAAGGTTGCAGCTGCACTAGCACTAGCTTACGTGTTTAGAGCGGAAAGAGAAGTGCCACGAGCGTCAAAGTGATCACGAAGTGATCCTATCTAAGCACGTCAAACATAACCCCACCGTGTTCACTTCTCGAACCCCTTTCAGAAAATGTCCGTCACGGTTACTCACGCTGGTAGTGTGTTCTGAACATAGTGTCAAGTTTTCTACAACCGGATATTAACAAATTCCCATCTGCCACATAACCGCGGGCATGACTTTCGAAAGTTCAAAACCCTGCAGGGGTGTCCCAACTTAGCCCATTACAAGCTCACGATCTACGGAGTCACAACTCCATGGTGGGAAGGCCCAAGTATTCTCGGAATCCCGTGCTCAAGATATTCCGACTAAGGTAAAACTAATCCAGCAAGACCTCCCGGCGTGCCGACACACTGACAGTAGCCGCGCGTATCTAGTCTCAGGCCACGACCGGATGGGACATCCTACAGGTAATACCAGATACCTCGGGTTTCCCCGAGGCGGCCCTGCAGTCCGCCCAGTTCGAACCAACACTCATGTGGAGCACTGGCCCGGGGGTTGTTAATTAAGATCACGGGATAGCTAGTCCCTATGCAAGTTTTAGTTATTAGGCAAATGGAGTACCAATGTTGGGCCTTGCTGGAAAGGTTTAGCTCTAAGCGGGTTATCGAGGGGGTCCCATAACCCCAACCATGTTAGGAACACATAATCAAGGAACATAACACCAGTTTAAACGGTTCCTAGGGCGGCATGAGTGGAACAAAACACCAAGCAAGAGGCTTAGCCTTCCACCCATTACCAATATATAGATGATTTAGTTTAAGAGTTTATATAGTGTGATATCCCAACAATAACTTCAACATGAAGCAAGAATCTTCAAATCTTCTCCTGCAACTAGCAATGCTATAAGAGGGGCTGAGCGAAGCTTACATAGCCAAACAAAGGTTTGCTAGGTTGGGTGGTTAGACATATTCATGGTTACAATAGGAGGCTGACAAACAAACATGGGCATCGAGGCAATGAGCTAAAGAGCGAGACATCTAGCAATATGCAAAGATAGTAATGATATCTGGGTCAGGTCATCTTTTCTGTCGAGTCGTTGATAGGATCGTAAGACGACTCCTCGTACTCAACCTCGGTAGTAACCTCGTTCTCGGTCTCGGCTTCCGGCTCTACTCAACACAAGAACACAGCATGGCACGCTATCAAACAAGGTGCAATGCACAATCAACATGATGCAAGTATGATGCATATATGATGCAATACAAGTCAAGGGATGAAGCACACAAGAACAACACAAGACAACAAGTTTAAATGAGGCCGGAATCAACATATAGCAACTCCGGTAAGTCCTCATATGCATGTACTGAAATTGGTCCAGATCTGAACAAACCTTAAGTTAAAGTTGTTAAACAACAAGTTAACATGCACCATGATGATCTACACGAAATTCTAGTCAAGTTTCATATAAAGTTTGTTCAATTCGGAGCTACGGTCTAGAAGATATGAGCAAAACAAGACAATCATGGCAACAGTGCAAGATGCACCCAAACATCAAGCAAACACACTCCAAACATGAAACAATATGATATTATGATTCTACATGCAAAATCACACAAGTTTCATATAGGGCACGCTCAAAACGGAGCAACGGTTCAACACATACATACGAAACAAAATTCAATGCAAAGCTGACATTAACAGCCACATAGCAACTTTGGAGCAAGAAATATATACCCTACAGCACCCAAACATGATGAAAATAAGAATGGACATGAAGTAGACATATGCTACAGCAAACAACTCCATTGGAGCAACTCCATAGGAGGCATGGATCAATAGCAACAAGCTACGCCAAATTGAACATGGTGTTAAAAACCTGACAGACATAATTTATAGCAACTTGAGAGCAAGAAATAAATAAGCTACAACAAGCCATATGAGCAAGTGAGGGCATGGATGGATAGACAACAATATTTACAACAAGGAATGATCATTGGCCACTCCAAAACAAGCATGAATTTGTCTAGGGCATCAAGCAAACATAGCATCAGGATATGACAGATTCCAGACTTAGCAGACATTTCACCAAGTATAAAACAGATATGTTGGCATGGCATGTTTACAAGAATGTTTAAGTCACCTCAAGGCATATCATGGAAAGTGGTTTGCACCACAGCAAAGACCATATGATGGAGATTCTAAAACATATTGACATGTGACATGGGGACAAACACATCAATAGCAACGAGCACTTCAAATCAGCATCTCATAACATGTTTCCTAACTTAACAGCTACATACACTTTTGCAACCAAGCTTAACATGGCAATATGAAACCTATCATGAATGCTACAGCAATCATCATGTAGAGCATCTCACAATGAACATTTTGACATATCATTTACTTCATGTGGATAACCATGCACCAAGTTACCACATCTCAAACATGGCATGAAAATAACAAGTTGCAGCAATTTATAACAAGTAGCACTCTTGTCACGAAGATTAGGACCTCTAGATGAACTCAAACAAGCATGCCACAATGGAACAAAACGTAGAGCACATCACCCCGATCATTTTGATATATCATATGCACAATTTGGACTTACACACAAAAGGTTACAGCCATGCAAAGATGCAACAAAAATAAGGAAAAATCTGGGACTTAGTGGGAAAAAAATATACCCTAGGGAAAAACTGGACGAGGTGGCTCCGGGACGGAGCGGTGTAGCGGGCGGAGGCGTGTTTGGATCAGGGGTTCCCATGGATCTGGACGGTGGCGGCCGGATTGGATCGGGCGATGAGCGGATCGGGTCGGGTCGGACCCGACCCGTTAGGGTTCGGCCCGGCGGCGGCGAGGAAACCGCGGAGGAGACGGCGGCGCGGCCCTCCGGTGGCCGGATGATCGAGGGATCTGGCCGGGGCGCGGCGGATCCGGCCGGCCGGCGGCGGCTCTGGTGTGGGGTCCGACGGCGGAGGAGGCGGCGGCGGCCGGCGGCGGAGGAAGCGCGGCGGAGGTCCACGGTGGGGAGAGGCGAGGCGCCGGCCGGCGCGGCGGCGGCGAGGCGCGCCGGCGCGGGAGGCGGCGGACACGGGCTGGCGGCGACGGAAGCGGTCGGGCCGGGCGGGCCCCGCCTAGGCCCGGCGGGCTGCGGGAGGAGGTGGGAGGAGATGGCGGCGGCCGGCCAATAGGGAGCGTCCACATGGCGCGGGAGCTGAGGTGGCGCCCTCCTATTGGTCGGGGCGACGTGGCTGCGCGGCGGCGGACATGTCCGGCCGGGTCGGATGTGTCCAGCGCGGCGCGGAGGGAGGAGGGGCTAGGTTTTGTCCGAAAAAATGGACGTGGGGGACGTTTTTATAGGCATAGGGAGCTAGGAGACTCCAAATGGGGAGCGGTTTTCGGCCACGCGATCATGATTCGACGACCGAGATGATGGGAAGGGTTGTGCTGGGTTTGTGGGCTGTTGTGGACGGGGTCTTGGGCCTTAAAGAAGAGGTTCTTTTTGCCCACTAGGTTAACCGTTGGAGCACCAAACGAACTCCAAATGCGACGAAACTTGACAGGCGGCCTACTTGTACCAAAACAACATTGCACGACAAGTCTCACGTCATTTCGGAAACGTTACATGGCCACACACGAAAGAAGGACTCAGGGATGCCACGGGCACGTGTGTGAGCGTCGGAACTCGAAACGGACAACAGGAAGAGGCGAGTGGAACCGGGTGCAAGTGACAACACAAATGCAATGCAATGCAAATGACACCATGACATGAAGGAAATGCACACACGCACCCGACAAAACAAAGAAACCCAAAATGAAGAAGAGCCCAGAATGGAATTGATGAAGTCAAAGTTTCATATATTGCCATAACTGGAAAGTGTTACATCTGGGGCATTACAAACTCTCCTCTACTACGAAAAGATCTCGTCCCAAGATCTAGGACTGGAAGAAGGAAGGATACTCGGAACGAAGGTGATCTTCTCGTTCCCACGTAGCTTCTCGATCGGTATGGTGTGACCACTTAACTTTCAAGAACTTGATTGACTTGCTGCGGGTCTTGCGCTCAGTTTCTTCAAGAATAGCAATAGGGTGCTCACGGTAAGACAAGTCTTGTTGAAGATAAATCTCCTCAAACGGAATAGTGCGTTCAGGTGTCTTGAAGCACTTGCGAAGTTGAGACACGTGAAACACATCATGAACATTTGCAAAGTTGGAGGGGAGCTCAAGTTGATAGGCTAGGTCGCCTCTTTTGCCAAGGATCTTGAAAGGGCCCACGTATCTCGGAGCAAGCTTCCCTTTGATACCGAATCTTTGGGTTCCTTTAATAGGAGAAACACGGAGATAAACATGGTCTCCAATATCGAAAGCCGAATCATGATGCTTGCCGTCATAGTAGCTCTTTTGACGTGACTGAGCGGACTTGAGATTCTCACGTATGACTTTGCACATTTCTTCGGCTTCTGAGATCAAGTCATTGCCAAGAAGTTGACGTCCACCAGTCTCGGACCAGTTGAGAGGGGTACGACACTTTCTGCCATAGAGGATTTCAAACGGAGCTTTGCCGGCACTTGCTTGGAAATTGTTGTTGTAAGAGAACTCGGCAAACGGAAGACAATCTTCCCACTTCATGCCAAAAGAGATGACACAAGCTCCGAGCATGTCTTCGAGGATCTGGTTCACTCTTTCGACTTGACCACTAGTCTGAGGGTGAAACACAGTGCTGAAACGGATCTTAGTGCCCATGGCTGACTGGAAGGAGTCCCAGAACTTGGATGTGAACAAACTTCCACGGTCTGAGGAGATAACTTGAGGAATGCCATGTAACGACACAATTCTGGAAGTGTACAACTCTGCCAGTTGAGCTGCACTGATGGATTCTTTGACTGGAAGGAAGTAAGCTACTTTGGTTAGCTTGTCAATCACAACAAAGATAGCATCATTCCCCTTCTTAGACTTGGGAAACCCAGTGACGAAATCCATTTCAATGTGGTCGAATTTCCTCTCGGGAATAGGAAGAGGTTGGAGGAGACCGGCTGGACGTTGATCCTCTGCCTTCACTCTTCTGCAGACATCACATTCATTCACGAATTGGGCAATCTCCCTTTTCATGCGAGTCCACCAGTAAGATTGCTTGAGGTCTTGGTACATCTTGGAACTTCCAGGATGAATAGAGAGGAGGGAGTCATGTGCTTCGTTCATTATGAGCTTCCTGAGATCACCCTTGGGAACCACAAGTCTGTCCTCAAAGAACAAGGTGTCTTTCTCATCAACGCGATAGTACTTGTATTTGGGAGTACCCTTTGCAATACCATGTTTCACTTTCTGCACCATAGCATCACTGAGTTGGGCCTCACGGATCTGATCTTCCAAGGTAGGAGCAACTTGAAGATTTGCAAGAAAGCCTTGCGGAACAACTTGGAGGTTGAGCTTCCTGAATGCTTCACAAAGCTCAGGCTGAAACGGCTTGATAAGGAGACTGTTGCAATATGCCTTTCTCCTCAAGGCATCTGCAATGACATTGACCTTGCCAGGTGTGTATTCAATGCTTGGATCATACTCTTGGATCATCTCAACCCAACGAGTTTGGCGAAGGTTCAGGTTTGGCTGTGTGAAGATGTACTTCAAGCTCTTGTGATCGGTGAAGATGTCCACTTTTCTGCCCAACAGAAGGTGTCTCCACGTGATCAAGGCGTGTACCACTGCTGCTAGCTCGAGATCATGTGTGCGGTAGTTCTTCTCATTTGGCTTCAATTGACGAGAAGTGTATGCCACAATCTTCTTGTCTTGCATTAGAACACCACCAAGTCCTTGAAGAGAAGCATCACAGAATACTTCGTAGGGCTTGGACTCATCTGGAGGAGTAAGAACCAGAACAGAGATGAGCTTTTCTTTGAGAGTTTTGAATGGCACATCACAATCCGGAGACCAGTTGTACTTGACATTCTTCTGCAGCAAGTTGGAGAGAGGCTTGGCAATCTCGGAGAAGTTCTCAACGAACCTTCTGCAATAGCTAGCAAGACCAAGGAAGCTTCGGAGTTGCTTAACATTTTGAGGGGGTTCCCAGTTGACAATCGCTTCAACTTTCTCGGGGTTGACAGCAATACCCTCAGCAGAGATGATATGGCCCAGATATAAGACCTTATCGAGCCAGAATTCACATTTAGAGAACTTGGCATAGAACTTATGTTCACGGAGTCTGTCGAGAACCAAACGGAGGTGCTTGGCATGTTCCTCTTCATTCTTGGAGAATACCAAGATGTCATCCAGATGGACGAGAACGAATTCATTGGTGTAGGGGTTGAATATGTAGTGCATCATTCTCGAGAAGGTGGGTGGAGCATTTGCGAGGCCAAAAGACATGACTATGTATTCATAGGAGCCGTAGCTTGTTCTGAATGCAGTCTTGTGAATATCTTCTTCACGTATACGGATCTGATGATAACCCATCCGGAGATCGAGCTTTGAGAACACTTTTGCTCCTTTGAGCTTCTCGAACAATTCATTGATGTTGGGGAGCGGATACTTGTTCTTTATTGTCTTCTTGTTCAATGGCCGATAATCAATGCAAAGGCGCTCCGTGCCATCCTTCTTCTTGACAAATAAGACACCACAGCCCCAAGGAGAAGTGCTAGGCCTGATTAGACCCATACGCTCTTGCTCATCGAATTGTCTCTTCAGCTCCTTCAACTCTTCAGGGGAAAGCTTGTACGGACGCCGACATGCTGGCTCGGTATCGGGCTCGAGTTCAATGACAAATTCAACTTGACGATGCGGGCATGCCTGGAAGCTCTTCAGGGAAAACATCTTCATATTCATTGACCACCGGAATTTGAGAGATGACATTAATCTCGCCCTTATCATTGAGAGAGAATAGCCTGATAGTGTTATCTCGAGAGGCGAAGATAATCACATCTTCGTCAGGATGAGTAAGCTTGACTTCCTTATTTGCACAATCAATGTGAGCATCATGCTGTGAAAGCCAATCCATCCCAAGAATAAGATCAATGTCGGAGTTGCCGAGAAAAACCGGAGAAGCCAGAAAGAGGTAATCACCCATACGAATAGATACATCCGGAGCATACAATCTAGAAGTCATGCATTTGCCCGGAGAAATAATTTGTAACTCCCTTGGCAAGGCCACTGTGCCCACATTGTGCTTAGATGCAAATGGAAATTACATGAAGGAATGTGATGCACCAGAATCAAACAACACTTTAGCAGGTTTGAGGTTGACTGGAAGATTACCAAGTATCACATCTGAAGAATTCTCTGCTTGAGCTGCATTCATCAGATTCACTCTTGCTGCCTTCGGATCATGCTTGACAATAGTAGTGCTGACAGGTGGAGGAGGCGGAAGGCGCCTTCGAGTACAATTGTTGGCATAGTGACCCTTCTTGCCACACTTGTTGCAAACCACTTCTGAGAGAGGACGGTAATAAGGAGCACTTGACTTCGAAGCTTGAAAGTGATTCTTTGACTGATTGCTTGGGTTGGGTGGGTGGGAGAAACCACGGCCACCAGAATGCTTGTTGTTGTTGTTGTTGTTGTTGTTGGGAGGTCGGATCACTGGAGGAGGTGGAAGCCAAAACTTCTGCTGCTTTGCAACCACTTGGGAAGAAGAGGAGGAGTGGACAGCATCCCTGATCCTCTTTTTGGAAGCTTTCATCTTGAGCTGGGCTGCCTCTTGCTTAAGTGCCATATTATAGAATTGATCAAATTTTTCCGGCTCAAACAAGGTGAGAGCTAGTTGGAGTTCATCCTTCAGACCACCACGAAACTGATAAATCTTGCTCTTGGCATCTGGGATGTCTTGCTTGGCATAGCGGGCAAGGTTCTGGAACTTGACATTGTATTGATAAACAGACATTGAGCCTTGCTTCAGGTTGCGGAATTGCTCACGCATACCCTCGATGACACTTGTTGGAATGTGGTGAGAGCGAAAATCCTTGCAGAAGTCAGCCCACGAGATTTCACGTCCTTCTCTGGAGTCTTTGTACTGCTGCCACCAATCAGCGGCTTGGTCCTTGAGTTGGAAGGCGGCAAACTTCACATAGTCCTCAGGTCTCACGTTACTTCACTCGAAATGCTTCTTGATATCTGTTATCCAGTCTTCAACATCTAGAGGGTCCACACAGTAACTGAATGCCTTTGGTTGGTTTGCCAGGAACTGGTTGAGTGTAGCATAGTGAGGTTATATGAACAAATTTCCTTGGCCTTGGTTCCCATGACCACCTTGATTTGCTTGATTTGCTTGAATGTTCTGCATCATTTGCATAAGCATCTGGGTGTTCTGGTGCGTCGCTTGCATAATTGCTCTCCAGGCCTCAGACGGAGGAGGAGGGGAAGGAGGACGATCAGGAACTTCTTCACCCTCTGGGTTAGCGTTGGGAACCCTTTTAGGAGCCATCCTGAATGAGATGACAACTATTAGCCATTGATTGAGAAAAATATATAAGCTGAATCAACGGCTAGAAATTGCAACATAAGTCTTCACAAGAACATTTGAACAAGATGAACGAATGTAATCCACAATTTAATGGTAAGAACAATCTTCTTGAGAAGCCACTTGGGAGAACAAAAGGTAAATAAAAACAACAAGGAGCAGATAGAACAAATACAAGATAGAAGCTTCGTTCGACATATTCGTGCCGAAAGCTTATGGAACGTGTTACAAAAGGATTTTGCAATCCCCGGATCAGCATAGCCAAGGACCCTTTAAGATGCAACTCCCGATTGGAACAACGCCCATAAAACTACTTCACTCAATGTAGAACCCCGAACTCCATATCGTGCATTCGTTGGAAGAATGCCTACGAGCTACTAGATGAACCCACCTATTAATTTCCGAAAGTTTCCAGATATGCAATCAGGTGTTGGGGATACAGGGGAAGCATCGCGCACTCAACTCTAATCCTACATCCAGCTGTATCCATCCTTCAACACATAACCAATTATTTCCGGAAACCGTTTACCTCGGACCTTCGAAACGCATCTACTATACAAGCTATGGCAGTACTCCCGAACTACCTCCCCAGTACTGGGTGATGTCGGGGTTATCTTGCCACTAACCGCATAGGAGAGTTTTCGATGTCGGCCGTCTTAAGTATTCCAGAACTGCAGCGATATATTTGTGATGATAACACCTCAGAGCTCAACTCCCCGGGACACTGCCACAACCCCTAAATGACAGGAGGCATCGAGAACAATGTTCTCGTCACAAAGACATCGGAACAATCCAAACAATACTCACGTGATCCTAAATTTTTTTTGGTGAATTTTTGAAAGTAGAAGAGACAAGTAATCGTCAGGAGTCCTCACCAGAGTGAAAAGAGATGAGGAGCAAAAGAAATCCTACTCTCCGATATATATATAGGACTCAAAACATTTTCAAGTGTGTGCCTAGACTCAACCGTCAACGATTCAATCAATTAGTGGGGGCTTCTAGGTCGGAGAAGGCTCTGAATACCAACTTGTAATGCCCAGTATGGGATTATACCTCCTACGTGTCGAGGCACGACTTAAAAGTATAAGCCCATACTAGAATGATCTCAAGTATGGTATCTTTGCGCGACTCATGTAAAAATAGGGATGAAATTGCAAAAGGATAGTTGGCTTACACTCGCCACGTCACACAATACATTACCTAAGCAAATCATCATCCAAATGACATCACAGTCCCACTACGGACGAAGATCCAAATGAAAGATACCAAATACATGAAGCCACAAGGTCCGAATCACCTCTAGTAGAAGCCACTACTGATCATCGGGATAGTGCACATAGTATCGACTACGTTCTTCATCGAACTCCCAGTACAGCTCGGTGCCGTCACTAGTGTAGTCCACCATAGTACCTGCATCTGGTGTTGTGTAGAATCTATGAGCCACGGAGGACTCAGCAATCCCGTTCCCGGGTAGCAAAACTATCTAAGCCTTGGGTGTGGAACAAGGCTGAAGAAATAAAGGTTGCAGCTGCACTAGCACTAGCTTACGTGTTTAGAGCGGGAAGAGAAGTGCCACTAGCGTCAAAGTGATCACGAAGCGATCCTATCTAAGCACGTCAAACATAACCCCACCGTGTTCACTTCCCAAACCCCTTTCGGAAAATGACCGTCACAGTTACTCACGCTTGTAGTGTGTTCTGAACATGGTGTCAAGTTTTCTACAACTGGATATTAACAAATTCCCATCTGCCACATAACCGCGGGCACGTCTTTCGAAAGTTCAAAACCCTGCAGGGGTGTCCCAACTTAGCCCATTACAAGCTCACGATCTGCGGAGTCGCAACTCCAAGGTGGGAAGGCCCGAGTATTCTCGGAATCCCGTGCTCAAGATACTCCGACTAAGGTAAAACTAATCCAGCAAGACCTCCTAGCGTGCGGACACCCTGACAGTAGCCGCGCGTATCTAGTCTCAGGCCACGACCGGATGGGACATCTTACAGGTAATACCAGATACCTCGGGTTTCCCCGAGGCGGCCCTGCAGTCCGCCCAGTTCAGATCAACACTCATGTGGAGCACTGGCTCGGGGGTTGTTAATTAAGCTCACGGGATAGCTAGTCCCTATGCAAGTTTTAGTTATTAAGCAAATGGAGTACCAATGTTGGGCCTTGCTGGAAAAGGTTTAGCGCTAAGCGGGTTATCGAGAGGGTCCCATAACCCCAATCGTGTTAGGAACGCATAATCAAGGAACATAACACCGGTTTAAACGGTTCCTAGGGCGGCATGAGTGGAACAAAACACCAAGCAAGAGGCTTAGCCTTCCAGCCATTACCAATATATAGATGATTTAGTTTAAGAGTTTATATAGTGTGATATCCCAACAATAACTTCAACATGAAGCAAGAATCTTCAAATCTTCTCCTGCAACTAGCAATGCTATAAGAGGGGCTGAGCGAAGCTTACGTAGCCAAACAAAGGTTTGCTAGGTTGAGTGGTTAGACAGATTCATGGTTACAATAGGAGGCTGACAAACAAACATGGGCATCGAGGCAATGAGCTAAAGAGCGAGACATCTAGCAATAGGCAAAGATAGTAATGATATCTGGGTCAGGTCATCTTGCCTGTCGAGTCGTCGATGGGATCATAAGACGGCTCCTCGTATTCAACCTCGGTAGTAACCTCGTTCTCGGTCTCGGCTTCCGGCTCTACTCAACACAAGAACACAGCATGGCACGATATCAAACAAGGTGAAATGCACAATCAACATGATGCAAGTATGATGCATATATGATGCAATACAAGTCAAGGGATGAAGCACACAAGAACAACACAAGACAACAAGTTTAAATGAGGCCGGAATCAACATATAGCAAATCCGGTAAGTCCTCATATGCATGTATTGAAATTGGTCCAGATCTGAACAAACCTTAAGTTAAAGTTGTTAAACAGCAAGTTAACATGCACCATGATGATCTACACGAAATTCTAGTCAAGTTTCATATAAAGTTTGTTTAATTCGGAGCTACGGTCTAGAAGATATGAGCAAAACAAGACAAGCATGGCAACAGTGCAAGATGCACCCAAACATCAAGCAAACAAACTGCAAACATGTAAACAACATGATATTATGATTCTACACGAAAAATGACACAAATTTCATATAGGGCACGCTCAAAACGGAGCAACGGTTCAACACATACATACGAAACAAGATTCAATGCAAAGCTGACATTAACAGCCACATAGCAACTTTAGAGCAAGAAATATATACTCTACAGCACCCAAACATGATGACAATAAGCATGGTCATGAAGTAGACATATCCTACAGCAAACAACTCCATTGGAGCAACTCCATAGGAGGCATGGATCAATAGCAACAAGCTACGCCAAATTGAAAATGGTGTTAAAAACCTGACCGACATAATTTATAGCAACTTGAGAGCAAGAAATAAATAAGCTACATCAAGCCATATGAGTAAGTGAGGGCATGGATGGATAGACAACAACATGTACAACAAGGAATGATCATTGGCCACTCCAAAACAAGCATGGATTTGTCTAGGGCATCAAGCAAACATAGCATCAGGATATGACAGATTCCAGACTTAGCAGAAATTTCACTAAGTATAAAACAGATATGTTGGCATGGCATGTTTACAAGCATGTTTAAGTCACCTCAAGGCATATCATGGAAAGTGGTTTGCACCACATCAAAGACCATATGATGGGGATTCTAAAACATATTGACATGTGACATGGGGACAAACACATCAATAGCAACGAGCACTTCAAATCAGCATCTCATAACATGTTTCCTAACTTAACAGCCACATGCACTTTTGCAAACAAGCTTAACATGTCAATATGAAACCTATCATGAATGCTACAACAATCATCATGTAGAGCATCTCACAATGAACATTTTGACATATCATTTACTTCATTTGGATAACCATGCACCAAGTTACCACATCTCAAACATGGCATGAAAATAACAAGTTGCAGCAGTTTATAACAAGTAGCACTCTTGTCACAAAGATTAGGACCTCTAGATGAACTCAAACAAGCATGCCACAATGGAACAAAACGTAGAGCACATCACCATGATCATTTTGATATATCATATGCACAATTTGGACTTACACACAAAAAGTTACAGCCATGCAAAGATGCAACAAAAATAAGCAAAAATCTGAGACTTAGTGAAAAAAAATACCCTTGGGAAAAACTGGACGAGGTGGCTCTGGGACGGAGCGGTGCAGCAGGCGGAGGCATGTTTGGATCGGGGGATCCCGCGGATCTGGACGGTGGCGGCCGGAGTGGATCGGGCGACGAGCGGATCGGGTCGGGTCGGACCCGACCCGTTAGGGTTCGGCACGGCGGCGGCGAGGAAACCGCGGAGGAGACGGCGGCGTGGCCCTCCGACGGCCGGCGGATCTACGGATCCGGCTGGGGCGCGCCGGATCCGGCCGGCCGGCGGCGGCTTCGGTGCGGGGGCCCGACGGCGGAGGAGGCGACGGCGGTTGGACGCTCTGCGGGCGGCGGCGGCGTCCTTGGAGGCCGGCGGCGGAGGAAGCGCGGCGGAGGTCCGCGGCGGGGAGAGGCGAGGCGCCGGCCGGCGCGGCGGCGGCGAGGCGTGCCGGCGCGGGAGGCGGCGGACACGGGCTGGCGGCGGCGGAAGCGGTCGGGCCGGGCGGGCCTCGCCTGGGCCCGGCAGGCCGCGGGAGGAGGTGGGAGGAGATGGCGGCGGCCGGCCAGTAGGGAGCATCCACGTGGCGCGGGAGCTAAGGTGGCGCCCTCCTATTGGTCGGGGCGACGTGGCTGCACGGCGGCGGACATGTTCGGCCGGGTCGGATGTGTCCGGCGCGGCGCGGAGGGAGGAGGGGCTAGGTTTCGTCCGAAAAAATGGACGTGGGGGACGTTTTTATATGTATAGGGAGCTAGGAGACTCCAAATGGGGAGCGGTTTTTGGCCACACGATCACGATTCGATGGCCGAGATGATGGGAAGGGTTGTGCTGGGTTTGTGGGCTGTTGTGGAGGGGGTCTTGGGCCTTAAAGAAGAGGTTCTTATAGCCCACTAGGTTAACCGTTGGAGCACCAAACAAACTCCAAACGCGACGAAACTTGACAGGCGGCCTACACGTACCAAAACAACATCGCACGACAAGTCTCACGTCATTCCGGAAACGTTACACGGCCACACACGAAAGATGGACTCGGGGATGCCACGGGCACGTGTGTGAGCGTCGGAACTCTAAACGGACAATGGGAAGAGGCAAGTGGAACTGGGTGCAAGTGACAACACAAATGCAATGCAATGCAATGCACATGACAACATGACATGAAGGAAATGCACACACGCACACGACAAAACGAAGAAACCCGAAATGAAGAAGAGCCCAGAATTGAATTGATGAAGTCAAAGTTTCATATATTGCCATAATTGGAAAGTTTTACATCTGGGGCATTACACTTAGGCATTTGATTATCCTTGAATTTTACTTGGGGTGCCATGGGCATCCCCAAGCTTAGGCCTTTGCTACTCTTTGTTCCATAGTCCATCAAAGCAATACTCAAAACTTGAAAACTTCACAACACAAAACTTAGACAAAAATCTCGTGAGCTCCGTTAGTATGAGAAAGCAAACCACTACTCAAAGGTACTGCAATGAATTCATTATTTGTTTATATTGGTGTTAAACCTACTGTATGCCAACTTCTCTATGGTTCATACCTCCAAATATTACTCATAGATGCATTGAAATAAGCAAACAACACACGAAAAACAGAATCTGTCAAAAACAGAACAGTCTGTAGTAATCTGCAGGTTTCGCCTACTTCTGGAACTCCAAAAAATTCAAACTAAATTTGTAAATTGGAGAAATTTGTCTATTAATCATCTTCAAGAAGAATCAACTAAATAGCACAGAGCAGTAAAATATGACGACCACTTTAGCTAGCGCTAATGATTCTGTTTTTCACAGCAAGATCACATAAACTTCACACAAGCCTTCCCAAAGGTTCTACTTGACACAAACACTAAACAAAACATGAAACCACATCTAATCAGAGGCTAGATGCAATATTTATTCCCTAACAGCAACAAAAACAAAAAATATAAAATTGGGTTGCCTCCCAACAAGCGCTATCGTTTTACACCCCAAACTAGGCACGATGCAAGATAGATCTAGGTATCGCCATCTTTAGAAGGCAATTCTTTGATTAAACACTTATAATTCTTAGGCACTTCTTTGCCCCTATTAATAATCAAACTCTTCGGCAAAAAATCAAGAAATTCTAAAGTGTCAAAAGGGCCTCTTGCAAAAGTAAGAAAATTAGGGTGAACACTTATGGATTTGAGATCCGCAATTCTAGATGTTTCACCTTTGTCTTTAGGAACATACATGAACTTGGATAATTTAGTGGTAGAGGTATTTGGAGTAGTTTTTACAACGGAAAGAGCAGAACCCACATTAGTGATAATATCCTCAAGCTTATTGATTCTAGTAGAATCCTGATCTAGCTTTTCTTTAACTATGGGCTCCTTTTCCTTAAGATTTTTCAGAACAACTCCTACCTTAGATCCATATTGGGTGATTTCATTATGGATTTTTCTATCCAAGTTCTCTACCAATTCTGCCGTAGCAACTTTGTATTCAATGATTTCTAACCTTTGCATAACAATCTCCAAATTTAAAATGGTCCCATTAACCATAAAGGTGGTGATCCAAATAAATCAGTCATAGAATTATAAGAATCAAATGTGTGGCTACCCAAGAAATTCCCTCTGGTAATGGTATCTAAGATAAATCTATTGCATAGAGTTGTGCCAACATAAAAATTGCGAAGAAGCAAGGAAGTGGAAAGCTTCCTATTAGATTTATTTCGAGCATTGCAAATTCTATACCAGGCATCTTTTAAGTTTCTTCCTCCCTTTGTTTAAAGTTGAGGATCTCACTCTCGGGATTGTTGATAATGATAGGTGTGCTAGACATGATGACAAGCAAGCGAGCCGCAAACAAGGAGCAAGCGAACGATAAACACACGGCGGAAGAGGGGCAAATAAAACGGCAAGGGTGAAGTGGGGGAGAGAAAAACGAGAGGCAAATAAATGTAATGCGAAGGATAAGGGTTTGTGATAGGTACTTGGTATATGACTTTTGCGTAAGCCTCCCCGGCAGCGGCGCCAGAAATTCTTCTTGATACTTCTCGAGCTTGCGTTGTATTCCCTCGAAGAGGAAAGGTAGATGCAGCACATTAGCGTAAGTAATTCCCTCAGTTTTTGAGAACCAAGGTATCAATCCAGTAGGAGACCACACGCGAGTCCCTCACACCTGCACAAACAAATAAGAACTTCGTAGCCAACGCGATAAGGGGTTGTCAATCCCTTTACGGTCACTTATGAAAGTGAGATATGGTAGAGATGATAGTTTATAGTTTTGGTTTATAAGAACAGAAAATAAAAGCGGTAAAAGTAAAGTAGATGTAGATTGATATGTTGAGAATAGACCCGGGAGCCATAGTGTTCTCTAGTGGCTTCTCTCATGATAGCGATATTCTACGGCGGGTAAACAAATTACTGTCGAGCAATTGATAGAAAAGCGAATAATTATGAGACTATCTAGGCATGATCATAGTATATAGGCATCACGTCCGAGACAAGTAGACCGAAACGATTCTGCCTCTACTACTATTACTCCACACATCGACCGCTATCCATCATGCATCTAGTGTATTGAGTTCATCAGAACAGAGTAACGCCTTAAGCAAGATGACATAATGTAGAGGGATAAACGCAAGCAATATGATATAAACCCCATCTTTTTATCCTAGATGGCAACAATACAATACGTGCCTTGCTGCCCCTACTGTCACTGGGAAAAGACACCGCAAGATTGAACCCAAAGCCAAGCACTTCTCCCATTGCAAGAACAATAGATCTAGTAGGCCAAACCAAACCAATAATTCGAAGAGACTTGCAAGGATATTATGAGCACACATAAAAAGTTCAGAGAAGAACCAAATATTTCTCATAGATAATCTTGATCATAAATTCACAATTCATTGGATCTCGTCAAACACACCGCAAAAAGAGATTACATCGAATAGATCTCCTCGAAGACTGAGGAGAACTTTGTATTGAGATCCAGAGAGAGAGAGAGAAGAAGCCATCTAGATACTAGCTATGGACCCGAAGGTTTGAGGTAAACTACTCATAACTCATGGTGAGGGCGATGATGATGATGATGATGAAGAACTCCGTGATGGATCCCCCTCCGGTGGAGCTCCGGATAATGGTCAAAGATGGGATCTCATGGGAACAGAAGGTTACGGCGGTGGAATTAGGGTTTTCTCTCTATTGTCGAAGGTTTCGGGGTACGTAGACTTATATAGGAGGAAGGAGGACACCGGGGGTGCTCGAGGGGCCCACGAGGCATGGGGCGCACCCTGGGCAGGGGGGCGCGCCCCCCATCCTCATGGGCGCCTCGATGCTCCCCTGACGTGGTTCTCAAGTTCCCTGTGCGTGATTTTCTCCAAAAATATCTCTCGCAAAGGTTTCATTCCGTTTGGACTCCGTTTGATATTGTTTTTCTGCAAAACCCTGAAACAGGCAAAAAACAACAATCTGGACTGGGCCTTTGAGTTAGTAGGTTAGTCCCAAAAATGATATAAAAGTGTATGATAAAGCCCATTAAACATCCAAGACTTCATAAATAATAGCATGGAACAATAAAAAATTATAGATACGTTGGAGAAGTATCAATCCCCTACACTTGTTGGTCATAAAGACTCTTTTCTCGCATGATGGGGACATCAATACCATTGCTACAGGCACAACCCCTGCCGCTATACATACTGGACCAATTACTAGAGCTCGTGCATGCCAATTAAATTACCAAGTACTTTCATTTCTTAGTAACGATTGTAATGTTCATGAGAATATGATGCTGCCTAAATTGGATACATTTTCTTGCTTACAAATGAAGGGCCTTGCTTGGACAAGAAGGATGAAAATTGGAGCAAGATCAAGCATGGAGATGAGGGTATGCACAAGGGGAATAAGAACATATTTTCAAGTGGTGATTTCAGGAGTCTGAATCCACCATAATGAATGCATTAAGGCTTGGACAAAATATACAAGATGCTACTTCATAAATTTTGTCGAAAGGCTATTATAGGTGCTGCATCACCTTATTATTGGGCCAGGCCCATGTAATTTTGAAATACTTCAGTATAGGCTGTTTTTAGAGTCTGCATGTGTGGGGAAACATAGTTAGGGTTGGTTTCGGACCCCTCCTCCAAGGGGTCATGACATTCCCCCTACTCCTCCATATATACATCCCTTAGGGCATCGTTTAGACTTTGGGGATTTTTTTAGTCAAAAGTTAGCCATTGCAACTTCGTGTACTTTGTTTGTGTCCAACACCAGACCAAGACCGTTTTCTGATCCCCACCTTTATCAACACTTAATCTATATTTGTAATATTTAGATTGATTTATCATATTATTGCTTGTTCTTCGATTACTTGCATGAATAGACTTATGTGGCCAAGTTGATCGTGCTCTCGCATGGTCAATAACCTCTCGGATTTGGTTTAGCGATTGCTAAGGTGCAACGTCATGCACGTTTGTAGTCGGATCATCAAAGTCGTCTCCACCAAATCGATAGTTATCATCTCATCGAAAGATCGGGACACCTTTGCCTCTATCAAGTGGTATCCGATTTCTAGGTTGCTCGGCGATATTTTATAGGTTTTTCGTCGTTTAGATCGAGCCTGTTATTCATACATGCAGTCCATGAAAAAGCCAAAAAAAATTAGGGTTAGTTCATCATATCCAAACCAATCTGAGCCATTGCATAACCTTTTCTGTATTTGCTTTGTTGAATTTGTGGTTGCATCGTCATGTCAAGTTGCTGGTCTTAGTGTCTAGTCTTTTAGAGTTTCGAGTTCTGTTCACAGGTTGTCACGCCGCTGCCGCACCATATGCATCACTGCTGCCATATACCACCATCGTCATCACCGCTGCCATATACCACCGCATATCGATCACGCCAATCCGAGTCCACCTCCATCACAAATTCGCCACCAGTCCGTGTTCCACCGCCCCGACAGATATCTGCCACTAGTCCGAGTTCCACCAGATTCATCTCCGCCACCAGTCCGAGTCTAGTATTTGTTCCTTTGTTTTTGATTTCCAGATCACGCCATACTACGAGTCATGACCAAGTTAGACTCCCCATCTTCAGTGACACCTGCAGTAGAAAATAGTTCCAGTTAAAAAAAACTAAGTTTGGAAAATTCTGGCTAGGCAGTTTTTAGACCATTTGTAGACTTTTTCGAAAAAATTGTTGCAAAGCAAAAAAAGAGAGAAAACAAAGTGCAAAAAAAGAAAAAGAGAGAGATTCAGAGTGTGCTACTCCCTTCTTTACGTGCAACACTGTGATTTTGTTAGTGTTCTAGGCTCGCATCTCTAGTACGGTCTAGCCTAGGACCAGCACAGTACCATCGTTGAACGTTTATTCAATGTTGCATATCTGAATTGATTATTGCTGACCTTTTTGCTACCATATTATAAGCCATCCCAGCTCCATATATAGCAACATTGTGAGTTTGACTCCTCTTGGTAATCGCTCTATCCAAGCTTTGAGGTGTTTCAACTACAATGGTCACCGATCACCACCTACTGCTTGGTAAGAACCGGTAAGAATTTGAGATTCGCTTGAAGGATTTGTGACTCACCACCACTACCACTTCCTAGTAGTCTGTAGGATCATATTGTGTGTTTCTATTGCTGCTAACCATGACAGGATCACAAGGTAATGAGCTGGACTGGGAGAACATGACGAACAAGGAGTTGCATGATAAATTTCAGCATATGATGAGTGGCCCGGTGGGAGATGTGCTAAACTGATTTGAAGAGGCCAAGGAGAAGATAGATGGCATGGAGAAGTCGTTCGAAACAAAGCTGGATAACAAGTTTAATGAATTGCTCACACGTCTTCCACAACCACCGCCGGCTCCACCCGTCGCACCTCTACAACGACAACAACAACGCCCCCTTCCGAATCCTTTCGGACGAGCGAAGCATATTCCTCTTGAGGATGGCCAAACTTCTGGTGCGGCTGTACCTACTCTTGATGCTTCTTTGGCTCATGCTACTGCTGCTGCTGGTGCCGATGCAGATTACAATTATGAGGGCGATTGTGGGGATGAGGTTAATCAAATTCAAAACTACGTGCAACCACCTGCACCAGAACCACTAGGTCGTCCACATGCATATAATCGCAATGGTAGGGCTGCAGCACCACCTCAGGAACATGATCCTGACCATCTACCTAAACTAAAATTGAATATTCCACCATTTCAGGGTAGATATGTTCCTGATATATATTTTACTTGGGAGTTAGAAACTGAACAATGTTTTACATGTTTACAATATCCCGAGGAGAGACGTGTTGCTGCTGCTCTTTGTGCTTTCACTAGTTTTTCTTGTGTGTGATGGTCTGAATATCATAGATTATATCCGGATAATATCTCAATCACCTGGGCTACTTTGAAAGCTACTATGCATACTCGTTGTGTTCCACCATATTATCAACATAAATTACTACAAAATTGCAGCGTTTAAGACAAGGAATTTTTTTGTAGAAGAATATTATCAGGAATTACAAACTAGCATGATTAGATGTGGTATTATTGAGGATAACGAAGATGTGCTTGCATATTTCATGGATGGGTTAAATAGAGAGATTCATACCATCTTAGAATATAAGGAATATAACAATATCACTCATTTATTCCATCTTCCTTGCAAAGCTGAAGAAGTGCAGGATCGACATACATTGGCGCGAACTAATTTTTCTGCAGGTCGACCTTCATCATGGAAACCGCGTACATTATCTACTTCCACTCGTCCGGCTGCACCACCGCCTACTTCCTCTGTTCCTCCAACCGTGATACAAGAAAGAAGGCACAACCACAATCTGCCAAGAGCACACATTTTGGGCCTGGACAGAGCTCTTCTTCATCCATGGCATCAACAGGGCAAACACATGATATTATTTGTCGTCGTTGCAAGGGTAGAGGTTGTTATGCGAGAGAGTGCTCATCTTAGGGTGTGATGATTGCGATTGAGGATGGTGGGTATAAGTCCGCTAGTGACTATGATGAGGATACTTTGGCTCTTATTACAAGTGAAGAACACGGTGGAGTTGATTTTGAACAAGAGACACATTACATGGCTACTGAAGACGCTGACAGGTATGAATGTTTAATTGCTCAACGTGTTTTGAGTGTGCAGGTCACACAAGCTAAGCAAAATCAGAGGCACAATTTGTTCCATATAAAGGGAGTTGTGAAGGAACGTTCTTTTCACGTCATCATAGATGGAGGGAGCTACAATAATTTGGCTAGTATGGAGGTGGTGGAGAAGCTGTCTCTCACCACTAGACCACATCCACATTCTTACTACATCCAATGGTTCAACAACATCGGCAAGGTTAAGGTAACACGCACTGTTCGTGTGCATTTTAGTATAGCTACATATGCTGATTATGTTGATTGTGATGTGGTACCCATGCAAGCATGTTCCTTATTACTTGGTAGACCATGGCAATTCGATAAAAAATTGTGCACCATGGTAGAAACAATCAGTTTACTCTTGTTCATAAGGATAAACATATTACTTTGCTTCCTATGTCTCCTGATTCCATTTTCAAATATGATATTAATCGAGCTAGTAAAGCAAAACAGGAGCAAAATAAGAGTGAAAATCAGATTGTGGCAAAAGAATTTGAGCACCAAATGAAGCCTAATAACACACCTCATGTTGCATCTGAAATGAAATTAAAAAGTGGATGTTTACTTGCCAGCAAATCTAATATTGATGATCTAGATTTTAGAAAATCTATTTGCTATGCTTTTGTGTGCAAAGAGGCATTATTTTTATTCGAGGACGTGCCTTACTCTTTGCCTCCTACTGTCACTAACATTTTGCAGGAATTCATTGATGTCTTTCCACAAGACGTGCCATCGGGATTACCACCTATTCGAGGGATTGAGCATCAGATTGACTTAATTCGCGGTGCATCGCTACCCAACCGTGCACCATATTGTACCAATCCAGAGGAGACAAATGAGATTATGCGTCAAGTACATGAGTTACTCGACAAAGGTTATATACGTGAATCCCTTAGCCCTTGTGCTGTTCCTATTATTCTAGTGCCGAAAAAGTATGGTACATCGCGTATGTGTGTTGATTGTAGAGGCATTAATAATATTACTATTCGTTATTATCATCCTATTCCTAGTCTAGATGATATGCTTGATGAGTTAAGTGGTTCTACTAATTTCTCCAAAGTTGATTTGCGTAGTGGATACAGTTGGATCTAGGGTTCCGGCAAAACCCTTAAGGTTCGAACTCTGGGGTGCGCACGAAGATCTCTCCTTCCGACCTAGCTCGCCTACTCAACAACCCTAGGCCTAGCTCGTCAGATCCGATGAACAAGAGGCACAAGATTTATACTGGTTCGGGCCACCGTTGTGGTGTAATACCCTAATCCAGTGTGGTGTGGTGGATTGCCTTGTAGGCTAATGAAGAACTAGTACATGGATGAACTGCCTCCCAAGGAGAGGTGTTCTTGGGCTCGAGTGAGCTGGTGGTGAGTGGCCTTCTATCTGCTCAACTCTCGGTGAGATCAACTCTGTCTCCGATGAGATGATCCCTATGGTGGTGGCAAGCTGTATTTATAGTGGCCAGGGTCCTCTTCCCAAATATTGAGCGGGAAGGAATCCCACAACGGCCAAATTTGAAGGGGGATAGCTAGTACAAGCTATCCTGACAAAAGGTGGTCTTCGCCTGCCAAAGACTCTGGTGGTGACGCCGCCGTGGGCTCCGCGATGACCTCCGTCCTGCCGTCCTGCTGGTCTTGGTCTCGTTGCACCGATATGGAAACCTTTCCCTGACGCCCCGGGACTCTTTGCCTGCACCTGCTCCATTAGAACCAAAGGGGAAACTGGCACTCTGCACCTACTGGCGCCCGCCTGGCCTTGGTCATCACTGCTCACGTCACGAGGACCTCGTGAGGAGTCCCTTTCCTCGATATCTCTGATCCTCATGAGCCGGCCTGGTGAGGCCGCCCCAGGGGATGCCTTGTGTCATCCGCCTCGCGAGGCTTGGCCCCTCATGAGGGTCTTGAGTTGTCGCTTAAGATACTGGGCCGTACCAGGCCGCCCGGTGAGCCATGCCCTGGGCCGTAGGCAGGCAAGTCTGGGTACCCCCGTTCCCAGAACACCGACAGTAGCCCCCGGGCCGAAGGTGCGCTCGGGCTTGGCTTCGTGACAAAGCCAAGGGCGAAGTGCGGAGCACCGCGGGCCCCAAAGCCTGCGGTCCTGACTGATGCATGGAGATTGACGGGACATGGGCGTCTCCACTTCCCCATATAGCCTCGATTTTCGCCCGGCCGAACGGCCACTATTACTCGCTCAGCTCCGGCTCCTTCGCCAGCGACACGCCTGGCGGTTTCCTTGTCCTCTGAATCTCCTCCTCCAGATTGATTCAGCACCAACTTCCACCATCAACATGGCCTCCAGTCGAAGACGGGAAGAGGGGGCAGAGCCCTGTGCTTCGGCTCCCCTGCCACCGGTCTTTGGGCCTGCCGTCGAGTGGTCGGAGGTAATCAACGAAGATATGATGGATAAGGTGCACCCGGCACTCGCCGCCGTCTCCAACGAGTGGGGGGCAACGGTGGCTTGGCCTGCTTCTCGTGCCGCGATTGACAGGTCTGCCATCGAGGTCCCCCTCCATCTTCACGACCTTTGGGCTGGCCAGATCCCTCCCTTCTCCGATTTCTATAATGCGGTGCTTTTGCATTATCAAATCAGCATGCTGCATCTTGACCCCCAGTCTATCGTCCTCCTTGCTGTCTTTGCCTTTGTCTGTGAGGCCATGGTGGGCATTGCTCCCTCCGTGGCCTTGTTCCGCCACTTCTTCTCGTTGCATCTGACAGATGCGCTCCAATGTTCCGGATGCGTGTCCTTCCAGGCCATCGCGATGATGGCCGGCACAGGCTTTGACTTCAATCTTGCGATGATTGCTGATGGCTTCAGAAAGCGATGGGTGTTCGTCGACGTTGGGGTGCGCAGCCCCCTGCTGCTCCCACCATGGACTCCAGCCACTCCAAGCTCCTGCTGGAGCCACGTGAGGCACGCCGACCGAAAGCTGGCTCCTGTTCGGCTCCGGTTCGCTAGGCTGGAGAGGCTCCGGGTGACGGCACCCATGGTGGCGAGGGAGTTCATCCAGCCCCGCATTGCTCCGCTTCAGCGCCACTCTCGGCCGATGTGGGCCTTCTTTGGTCATGGGGACCGCATGAGGCTCCAAGCGTCGGTCCTCCCTTGCGAGGTACGGCGCACTATGCTCAAGGTCCTGACGGGTGATCCGGCACTAGCTCGCTTGCCGGAGGTAGCCTCCTATACTGCTTCTCGAACAAGGTGGAGTTCGTGAGGCAGATGCCCTCCTTCGATGAGTGGGGGCTCCGTCCGTCCGGCCTCGTTGGGTCTCGCGAGAACCCTGTCTGTGTGTCTCCCTTGCCCGCTGCTGCTGAGGTGGTCATCCCAGAAGTGGGTGCAGAGGGATGACTGTTGCCGAGTGCTGGTGGTGCTGCAGCCTCTGTTCTGGCACCTCCTGAAGTACCTGAAGTACCTGAAGTGCCGCCCTCCGGAGCTCAAGTGAGTCGCCCGGGAGGGATGGCTGGAGTGCAAGTGCCGCTGGATGCTCTTGAGTCCGAAGCCCCCGCGGGCTGTTCGCATCATCCCGAGGAGGGAACTGGCGCCTCCGAGGGCGCCTCGTCTGGAGACGCCCTGGTTGCGCCTGATGTTGCCATCGTTTCTGTGGCTTCGGTCGGCTCCGGCCAAAGTTCAAAGTTCTTGGCAAGAGGAGGAGGGCTCTCGGTGGTGGTGACACCGCCTCCCGACCGCTGAAGCTGAGGAAGTTCATCGCCATAGATGAGTGAGTAGCTTGCCCTTGTAACTTCTTGTGCATTGCTTTCCTCCCTGACCATGATTCCCCAGGGTCCATCCCGCTGGGAGGACGATGCCTACTGAGAAGCCGGCCCCTGAGGCCCTGAGCTCTTCATCATCCCGGAGCACCTTCAGTAGATGCGCCACCTTGGCCGTGAGGCCATCCACGAGGTCGGATGTGCCGTCCTGACGCCTCGATCCCGCATTCCTTCCGTTCCCCCCGCACGGATCCTCCTGGGGACTGGGGGCGTGCCAAGGGCTCCCCCCATGGTCGTCGAACATGGTGGGGCCGCCTTGGCCCCTGCGTCTTCTCCTCGTGGTGGGCTCCGGCCCCTCCAGGTCCCCGCCGAGGCCCAAGCGACGACTAGGGTGGAGGAGACCCTGGTCTCGCCCCCCGGGGGGGGGGGGGAGACGAGTCTCCTCAGGCTTCTTCAAATGCTCGTGGCACCGAAGAGGGCCCTGGCTTCCTGCTCGAGTCAGTGCGCAGGCGCGGAGCCGCCCGCCGCGAGCTTCTTCGAGAGGCGACGAACGCGTTGGGCCGGCTTGGGAAAGAGCTTGATGGGGCCGACGCTTGTCTTGAGGCTGAGGGTCTTCAACTGCTGGACGAGTGGCGCCGGTTAAGGGTGGCCATCAATCTTGGGCGCTGTCACATCCCTAGTTAGCACTTGCATTAGGACCTAGCCAGAGTGTGCATCATGTTTACTTTCAAAGAAACTTGAAATGGGATTAACAGAAACCCCAGCACCCCTCTCCTAACAACTAGGGTTTGATAAAATATTTTCCAATGTACCCAAAATGCCCTTCAAAAATGTTCATCATTTCTGCCTTGGTCTTAAACCTCTGCCAAAAATGGTGCACAATTTTCTATGACATCTAAGGGCTTTGGATTAAATCATATGTTATTTGAATTTGGGCATTTAAATGCTATAAAATATTTTAAATGATCAAATAATCATGAACTATAATGTTTCCTACTGTTCATATTATATACAGTAGGTATGACAAGTGTCATGAGTTATAAAAAATGTTTAGGCATTTTTATTAATTGATCAAAGCTGCAAAAGAAATGAAACAGAAAGAAAATAGGAAAAAGAAAAATAGGAAGAAACACTTACCTCGGGCCCAGCCCTGTAGCAAGCCGGCCCAGCCCACGGCCTCTTCTGTCGCCTTCCTCCTTGCGCCAGAAGGACGCGCGCGTGGTCGCCGCACGCCGGCACGCGTCCGGCCACCTCCACCCTGCCTGCCTGCATCCCGACGGCCTGGACGACTCCCCGCGACGCCACGCAGCTGCCCCGACCGCTCACTCTTCTCCCCCTCGTCCCTGTCGCCTCCCCTGGCTCTCTCCTCCTCCATCACCGAGCCGCCGTCGCCGCCGCTCGCCGTAGCCGCACCCAGAGCCACCCCTCGCCCCGTGAGTGTGTCCAGAAGGTCCGCCGCATCACCCTCTTCCTCCTCGCTGAGCCACGAGCCGCCGGAAGCCCTGCAACGCCTACACGACGTCGTCCCCTTCCTCGGATCGCCGGAGTACCTCGCCGCCGTTACGAAGCTACATCGCGTCCCCGACCCCGCCGTCGAGCTCATTAGCACCGCAGTGAGCTTCTACGTCGAACCCCTCCTTCCTCCGTTCCTTTTGCACCATGTAGCTGCCGTTCTGTTGATCACCGAAACGCACCGCCGCCGTGCTCGCCGCCGACGATGCTCCGGTGACCATTTGGTCACGGGCACCCGTCCATCACACTCGCCGCAGCGCGTAGGAGCGAAAGGTGCCACGCACGCATCGCCTAGGCCCCTGCAGCCGCATCCCCACACACGCCCGACGCCGGTCGCCGCCGTCGAGCTCGTTGCCGTCGTCTCCGGCCACCCCAGGTCCGGCGACCACCACCATCCGACGCGCAACAGCAAGGGCTTTCCAACGCGCCTAGCCATAGCTCGAGCCGTGCCCTACAGACGTTTTCCGAAGCACGCCGCCGCACTTGGCCTCGCCGGCGGCTAAACGCCGGGGAGTTTGACCTGGTTGACCAGGGGGTTGACTACCCCTGGGTCACTGACGTGTGGGCCACCCTCTGCTAATTAGTTAGTTTAATTAAGTTTCTGTTATTTTAATTAGCTAATTAGTTTAGTCACTGACCCGTGGGCCCAGGCCCCACTGACAGCTAATTAGTTTTAGTTTAACTCTAATTAACTTAGTTAATTAGCTGTAACACTGACCAGTGGGTCCCACTGGTCAGGTTTGACTTGGACTGGCCCTGTTGACTGGCTGACGTCAGCATGATGTCATGATGACACAGTAAAGGATTTTCTGGGATTTTTAGGTTTAAAAATAATTCAGGAAATTCTAGAAAATACCCAAAACTTCTAAAAATCATATAAAATCAACCATAGCTCAGATGGAAAAGATTTATATATGAAAAATGATCAGAAAAATCCAATCTTTCAAATGGCACTGGTTTCATGCATGTTTGAACAAGTTAACTTGCTGTATACATCAAAAACATGATAATGCACTTATTTAAATAATAGTTTGAACTTGAATTTGAATCTTTGATTCAAATAGGTTCAAACCCTTCTGGTTTTAGTTGCATTAGCCAACACACATGCATCTTGCCATGTCATGAACATGCATCATATTGTTGCATTTGTTTGTTAATGATTGTATCGCCGGTATTTTCTGTGTTAGGTCCTGCTGCCGAGGATACTGCTGCGTATCCAGTTGAAGAGCAGTACCCGACAACTACCTTGTCAGGCAAGCAATCATTGATCATTCCGATATAAACCCAATCTTCTCGCTCCTGCTCTCTTTTACTGCATTAAGGCAATAGCGTGTGAACTGCTACTTGCTGCGGTAGTTGAACCCTATTCCTTGCATGACCCGTCATTGCCACAGTAAATAGTTGAAACCCACTAGCATGTGTAGGAGTTGATTGAGCCATGTGATGTGTGATAGGTTCTGCGGTAGTTGAACCCTATTCCTTGCATGTTGCCTGCTATGCTTAGAGTTGTGTCTGGTCTGGTTCATCTGGGTGATGGATCAGAGTGAAATGATCATAACGATAAAGAGAAGGAAGTGTGGAATACGCTTGGTAAAGGTATCGATGAAAGGCCATGTAGGAGTACATGGTGGGTTGTTTCATTGGAATCGTCCATAGGACCCGAGATCTGTATGTGTGGTTCAAGTTATAGCTACTACCACACATTGGGATCCTTAATTGACCCTCTCGGCTTATTAATTACCCTTGATCTCTGTCCAGGAGTTGCAACTAGTTTCTGGTGTTTATAGCTTACTGGAGGTCGTGCACAACGCTGACCCTCGGGGTGGGTTGTGATGTGACAGGTACGTGGCACGGTGTACCGGTTGCCCGTTTGGTGACTCGAGAACCCTGTACACATCGTTTGGGGCCGTGAGCGACACCCCGGCCGGATCTCCCCACGGATGGAACCCAAATAGGCGATAAACCTAGACGAGAGACTTGAGTAGTTAGTCAGGTCGTGGCCGACACCCTCGCTGGGCTTCCGCTTGAAGGTTACCGAGTACACGCCGAGTAAACGGCGATAAGTGGTGAAAGCGTGTGTGAAGAGGTACACCCCTGCAGGGTTATCAAACTATTCGAATAGCCGTTGTTCGCGGTAAGAACTACTTGGTTACTCTTACAGTTCATAGACAAGTTGATGGATACTACTAAAAGCCTCAAGATAAGCGTGAGTGCCGTGGATGGCCCTTCCGTAGGATGACGGAAGAGGATCCTCGGTAGTGTATTGATGTGGTGAGTAGAGGACTCGTGTTCGTAATAACATCTTGCAATCTGTTGAGAGTTGTAGTATAGGTTAGCCAAGGTCAAAGCTGGCATTCTGCTATGAACTCCACTACCCCCTTTGTTAATGTTGCATGTATGATAGGTTCTGTGGTAAGACTTGCTGAGTACCTTTGTACTCATGTTTGCTTAATAACTGTTGCAGAGGAGAACCCTGCCCCTGCTGATGGGTTCTACATAGACGTTGACGTCGACGAGTAGCTTGACACCCAGACGGAGATCTGGAGCTTGTGAAGGGCCTTGTAGATAGTCAGGCTACACCAAGCCTGTTTTATTTCCTAAGTTGTCTGTACTCAGACATGTAGCTTCCGCTTGTGCTTGTATGACTGTATGACTTGAGTGTTGGGTCATGTGACCCCTACCTGTATGGATATGTTATGTATGGCTCTTGGAGCCTTTTAAATAAAGTACTTTGAGTCATAGAGTTCTGTTGTGATGCAATGTTGTATTTGCACATATTGAGCATATTGCGTGTATGTTTGAAATGCTTGGTATGTGTGGGATCCGACACCTAGTTGTTTTCCTTTGGTAGCCTATCTTACAGGGAAATGCCTCCTAGTGATTCCAATGAGCCTTGGTAGCTTGCTACTGCTCGGAACACGTAGGCTGGCCGGCATGTGTCCTTCTTCGTTCCTGTGTCTGTCCCTTAGGGGAAATGTCACGCGTTGTTCCATTAAGTCCATGTAGCTTGCTACGACTTGGGTTCATACGTTGATGACCGACACGTTCGTTGCTGGGTCATGGATGCCTGTCTCTGTAATTTAGTGCCACTTTTGGTTTATAACTAGCCATGTCGGCCCGGGTTCTCTGTCATATGGATGCTAGCGACACTGTCATATACGTGTGCCAAAATGCGCAAACGGTCCCGGGCCAGGTAAGGTGGCACCCGTGGGGTTACCGTGCGTGAGGCCGCAAAGTGATATGACGTGTTACAGCTAGATCGGTGTGATCTAGGATCAGGGTCCTGACAGCGTTGGCATCAGAGCTGGACTACCTGTAGGTTTCTCAAGCCAAACTGGTCGATGTTGAGTCTAGAAAAATTCTTAGTTATATGTAGGGGAATTGATTGTGGAAGGGAACGTAAGGCTCTTTTTACTCCTTTACCTTATGCCCTTCTGATCTGAGTCAGTCTATTCTTTCTACGGGGTTTTAGGACTAGGCCTCTTATCCTTACTAGGTTCACGTGTTACTAATCCGTAGACTCTTAGGATTGTTGGTTTCAAGCCTCAGTTCAGTTTCTATCCTTTTAGTATGATGATTGATGAACCGGAACCTTGATATGGAATTGTTGTGTGGCTATGCTATCATTTGTATGATGTCTCAAATCTTTGTTTGAGCATTTACAGTTGTTATGCTGCCCGATTTCCTCCAGAAACACTAATGCCTTTGCATTATTTCGTGTTTCAGATGTCTGGCCGCATCCCTCACCAAGTGGTTCGTTTGACTTGGTGCATTAATGTGCCCGGTCACACGGCCATGCTAGTCCGTGTGATGACTGAGACCGGTTATCGCTGGTATCCTGAATACACTGTGGAGGAACAGTACCGGGATTTTAATCAAAGTAAGTATTTCTGCACAGTCCGGATATACCCCTCATATCCCGGAGCTAATGATCCCATCCACTGGTCTTATGGACTCGGGATTACCATCGAGATGGCAGTGCAGGATGCCGCTTATTCGATGATGACCATTCTCCGTGCTAGGCATGCCCTGTTGCTGAACACTGAGTTCTGTTACATGCCAGCCTCACTCCCCGGAGAGGAAGGCTACTACACTGGTCTGTATACTGATGCTGCTCATGAAGAGCCACTGCTTCAGACTACTGTTCAGATGTTGGAGGATAGGGACCGTGAGGTCCGTGCCCTCCGAATGGAGCTGTATAACACTCGAGCCACTCACTGGACTACTTTGACACGGCTTGCACCTGCTGTGCATGCCGGATACCTGGACATGCGGGATTTGTACCCCGTGCGGACTCGTCTGCCTGATCGCATGGATTGGCGTGACGTTGGGGGTATTACACCTCCACGTGGGCGTCGGTTACCACCAGCATCAGGACCGAGACCACATCCATGTCCTTATGGTCCTCAGCCTTCGAGTGCTCGCGAGTTCCAAGATCCGTCTGTTCCACTTCCAGGCTACGGTGGTAATCTTTACGAGGATTACTACGCGAATGTCTGAGCTAGGCCGTGGTTGTAGTAGTATTGTAGTAGTTGTATTTCCACAGTCCTGCGCGTCTTGTGGAATATGACTTAGTGTGTACTGAGTTCCGGAGGTGTAGTTAAATAATGTATAGGAGCTTGGAATGCCTCTGATGGGATGTATCGTCCTTCACCGCAGTTGTACTTTAGCCTTGGCTTGTACTAAACTTTGTATGGTGTGTATGACCACTGGTGTATATATAGCAGTTCCTATATTACCATGTCGTACAGATGAACATCCTTGCATTCCGTGTCATCCATTACATTCTGCACTTCTATGTTAAATTTTGCCATCCTTGTCTAAACCGTTGTTTTGTTTTCCTAGGATGGTCAACACTCGCAACACTCCTGCTGCTCAGGAGCAGGGTGAGGCTAGTGGGGCTAGAGATGGAAATCTGCCCAGCCACCCTCCTTGGCGGAAGTTATGCTCGAAGCAGAACGGAACAAGAGAGAGACCAACCGTCTGCTGGAACGCATAGAGCAGAACACTGGGTTCCGTCAGAGGAATGACGTGGTGTCAATCCACGATTTTATCAAGATGTGTCCACTGAAGTTCCATCACTCCACTGAACCTCTGGATGCTGATGACTGGCTACGTAGTATCACCCACAAGCTACACTCTGCCCGTGTGGCCGAAGCTGACAAGGTTATCTACGCCGCCTACCATCTTGAGGGCCCTGCCAGTCTTTGGTGGGAAAACTTTGAAGCTATGCGTCCTGCTGGCCAAGTCACTACCTGGGTTGAGTTCAGTGAGGCATTCCGTGAACATCACATTCCGGAAGGTCTCATGGATCGCAAGCGGGAGGAATTCTGCAATTTCACCTAGGGCCGTTTAACTGTGGATGGCTATAGTCGTGAGTTTGGTAACCTGGCATGCTATGCACCTGAGGAAGTATCCACCGATGCCAAGAAGCAGGCGAGGTTCCGCAAGGGACTCTGCCCTGAACTCCGCCGAGATCTACGTCTGCACGAGTGCACTTCCTTCCAGAAGTTGGTAAATAAGGCTATCAGTGCTGAGACAGGCCAGACCGACTTCGAGGCCACCCGCAAGCATACTCGAGACTTTGGTTCCTCATCCGGCTCTGGCTCTCATAAGCGCCGTGTGTGGGTTCCTAACACTGCTCTGCCACCCAAGTACACACCGAGGCCATCCTATGAGGCGCCTCGCCCAACTCAACAGTTTGCACCTGCTAAGACCTATGGAGGACCACCTTCCAACTTTGCTCCACGCACCACCACCATGACATGTTTCAAGTGTGGAGAACCGGGACACTACATGCGTGATTGTCCCCAGAACTAGCTAGGAAAACCCGTTGGCCGTGGTAAGCCAACCGGCAAGGTGAACTATGTCAAGCCAATCCCCACTGCACGTGGTCATGTGAACTATGTTTGTGCCAAAGAAGCTTATGAGGATCCTAACGTCGTCCTTGGTACGCTTCTCGTCAACTGCCATCCGGCATTTGTTCTTTTCGATACTGGAGCATCCCATTCGTTCATATCTGAGAGCTATGCTCGATTGCACAACATGACTTTTTGTGACATGCCTACTTCCATGGTTATTCAAACTCCTGGTTCAAAGTGGCAAACCTCTAGGGTAAGCCATGGAAATGAAATCCTTGTCGATAGACTTGTTTTCCTTGCATCTCTAATCGCTCTCGAGTCCTCGGACATAAATATCATTCTGGGTATGGATTGGATGACAACCCACTACGCCAAAATTGATTGCTATACTAGGACCGTTCAACTTACACATCCATCCGGCAAGATAGTCAATGTCTTGACCCGAATGGCTAAACGTTAGCTCTATTCTCTTAATGCCAGCCCTCTACCAGAACTCGAAGATATCCCGGTAGTCCGTGACTTCCTGGATGTTTTTCCCGAAGAACTGCCAGGAATTCCTCCTGACAGAGATGTCGAGTTCGTGATAGATCTTATCCCTGGAACTGTCCCAATCTCTAGGAGACCTTATAAGATTGCACCACTAGAATTAGTTGAGCTAAAGAAACAACTCGATGAGTCCTTGCAAAAAGGTTTCATCCATCCTAGTTCTTCCCCTTGGGCTTGCCCCGTCCTCTTCGTCAAGAAGAAGGATGGAACAGAGCGGATGGTTGTAGATTACCGACCTGTCAATCTGGTCACCATATAGAATAAGTATCCGCTTCCCAGGATCAACGACCTGTATGATCAGCTCGCTGGATCCTCAGTCTTCTCTAAGATGGATTTGAGGTTGGGCTACCATCAAATCAAAATCAAGAACGGGGACATTCCTAAAACGGCTTTCGTTACTCGTTATGGCCAATATGAGTACACCGTCATGTCCTTCGGATTAACCAATGCCCCAGCTACCTTTTCTCGGTTAATGAATTCTATATTCATGGAGTATTTGGATAAATTCGTCGTGGTATACCTCGATGATATACTCATCTATTCCAAGAATAAGGAAGATCATGCCGAGCATTTAAGGCTGGTATTGACGAAACTTCGAGAGCACCGCCTTTATGCCAAATTCTCTAAATGTGAATTTTGGTTGCCAGAAGTAACCTATCTAGGTCATGTGATCTCTTGCAAGGGTATTGCTGTCAATCCCGAGCGAGTTCAAGCCGTACTTGATTGGACTCCCCCTGAATCGGTCAAGCAAGTTAGGAGTTTTCTTGGCTTAGCAAGCTATTGCCGACGCTTCGTCGAGAATTTCTCCAAGGTTGCAAAACCTCTAACTGAACTTCTCAAGAAAGATAAAAAGTTTGAGTGGACCCCACAGTGCGAGTCCAGTTTTCAGGAACTGAAAAGACGCCTGACCTCTGCACCTGTACTGGTACCACCAGACTTTTCCAAGGATTTTATAATCTACTGCGACGCCTCGCGACAAGGACTAGGTTGCATACTCATGCAAGTTCATCAAGTGATTGCGTACGCATCTCGACAGTTGCGTCCACATGAGGATAACTATCCTACTCATGATCTAGAGCTTGCAGCTGTAGTCCATGCACTCAAAACATGGCAACATTACCTTCTTGGTAATCGCTGTGAAATCTTCACTGATCACCAAAGTTTGAAGTATATCTTCACCCAACCGGATTTGAATCTCAGGCAAAGACGTTGGGTTGAGTTGCTCATAGATTACGACTTAGGAATCACTTACACTCCTGGAAAGGCCAATGTCATGGCTGACGCGCTAAGTCGTAAATCATATTGTAACAACTTGATGTTACAACAAGGTCAACCACTTCTCCACGAGGAATTTCGTAAGCTTAACCTTCACATTGTTCCTCGAGGATTCCTTTCCACCTTGGTGGCGAAACCTACCCTTATGGATTAAATCATAGTTGCCCAGCGGTATGATAAAGGCATATCTCGGATCAAGGAGAACATTGCTAGCGGAGTTGCTAGAAGTTTCTCTATGGATGATCGAGGTGTTGTGTACTTCGAGAACCGATTGGTGGTACCCAAGAAACCACAACTACGACAGATGATTCTTAAGGAGGCTCATGAATCTCCTCTCACGATTCATCCCGGCAGTACCAAAATGTATCAAGACCTACGTCAAAGATTCTGGTGGACTAGGATGAAGAGAGAAATCGCTCAATTCATTGCTAACTGCGACGTTTGTTGTCGAGTCAAAGCAGAGCATCAACGGCCTGCTGGCACCCTTCAACCTTTAGCTATTCCTGAATGGAAATGGGACAAAGTCGGTATGGACTTCATTACTGGTTTTCCCAGGACCAGGAAAGGGAATAATGCTATCTTCGTCGTTATCGACCGCCTCTCTAAAGTAGCTCATTTCCTGCCTGTTCGCGAGAGCATTACCGCTAGCCAGCTAGCAGATTTGTATGTCTCTCGGATAGTATCACTTCATGGTGTACTGTTGGAGATTAACTCAGACCGTGGAAGTCTTTTCACTTCACGATTTTGGGAAAGTTTCCAGAATGCTATGGGAACTCATCTCTCTTTCAGTACTGCCTTCCATCTGCAGTCAAGTGGTCAAGTGGAACGAGTCAATCAAATTCTGGAAGACATGCTTCGAGCCTCTGTCATTTCTTTCGGTATGGAATGGGAAAAGTGTCTTCCATTTGCCGAATTCGCTTATAACAATAGTTATCAAGCCAGCTTGGGCAAAGCTCCCTTCGAAGTTCTATATGGACGAAGGTGTCGAACACCTCTTAACTGGTCAGAGACCGGGGAAAGACAATTCTTTGGCCCGGATATGATCCAGGAAGCAGAAGAGCAAGTTCGCATCGTTCGTGAGAGATTGAAAACAGCCCAGTCTCGCCAAAAGAGCCAATATGATAGTCATCATAAGGCTGTGACTTTTGAAGTCGGCGATAAGGCTTACCTTCGGGTTACTCCTCTTAAGGGAACCCATCGCTTCGGTATCAAAGGCAAATTGGCCCCTCGTTACATCGGTCCTTTTCGCATTCTTGCCAAACCTGGAGAAGTTGCCTACCAATTGAAACTACCTCCGCACCACTCCAGAGTTCATGATGTTTTCCATATTTCCCAACTCAGGCATTGCTTCTCGGATCCTATCCGCGGAGTGGACCACGAAACGCTTGATCTCCAAGACAACCTCACATATCGAGAATACCCCGTTCATATTCTTGATCAAACTGAGCGCACCACTCGACGCCACAATATCAAGTTTCTCAAGGTTCAATGGTCACATCATTCCGAGAGTGAAGCTACTTGGGAAAGGGAGGATCGTCTTCGACTTGAGTACCCCACCCTCTTTCCGGAGGAACCCGAATCTCGGGACGCGATTCTTTTAAGTGGGGGTGAGTTGTCACATCCCTAGTTAGCACTTGCATTAGGACCTAGCCAGAGTGTGCATCATGTTTACTTCCAAAGAAACTTGAAATGGGATTAACAGAAACCCCAGCACCCCTCTCCTAACAACTAGGGTTTCATAAAATATTTTCTAATGTACCAAAAATGCCCTTAAAAAATGTTCATCATTTCTGCCTTGGTCTTAAACCTCTGCCAAAAATGGTGCACAATTTTCTAGGACAGCTAAGGGCTTTGGATTAAATCATATGTTATTTGAATTTGGGCATTTAAATGCTATAAAATATTTTAAATGCTCAAATAATCATGAACTATAATGTTTCCTACTGTTCATATTATATACAGTAGGTATGACAAGTGTCATGAGTTATAAAAATGTTTAGGCATTTTTATTAATTGATCAAAGCTGCAAAAGAAATGAAACAGAAAGAAAATAGGAAAAAGAAAAATAGGAAGAAACACTTACCTCGGGCCCAGCCCTGTAGCAAGCCGGCCCAGCCCACGGCCTCTTCTGTCGCCTTCCTCCTCGCGCCAGAAGGACGCGCGCGTGGTCGCCGCACGCCGGCACGCGTCCGGCCACCTCCACCCTGCCTGCCTGCATCCCGACGGCCTGGACGACTCCCCGCGACGCCACACAGCTGCCCCGACCGCTCACTCTTCTCCCCCTCGTCCCTGTCGCCTCCCCTGGCTCTCTCCTCCTCCATCACCGAGCCGCCGTCGCCGCCGCTCGCCGTAGCCGCACCCAGAGCCAACCCCTCGCCCCGTGAGTGCGTCCAGAAGGTCCGCCGCATCGCCCTCTTCCTCCTCGCTGAGCCACGAGCCGCCGGAAGCCCTGCAACGCCTACACGCCGTCGTCCCCTTCCTCGGATCGCCGAAGTACCTCGCCGCCGTTACGAAGCTACAGCGCGTGCCCGACCCTGCCGTCGAGCTCATTAGCACCGCAGTGAGCTTCTACGTCGAACCCCTCCTTCCTCCGTTCCTTTTGCACCATGTAGCCGCCGTTCTGTTGATCACCGAAACGCACCGCCGCCGTGCTCGCCGCCGACGATGCTCCGGTGACCATTTGGTCACGGGCACCCGTCCATCACACTCGCCGCATACCGTAGGAGCGAAAGGTGCCACGCACGCATCGCCTAGGCCCCTGCAGCGGCATCCCCACACACGCCCGACGCCGGTCGCCGCCGTCGAGCTCGTTGCCGTCGTCTCCGGCCACCCCAGGTCCGGCGACCACCACCATCCGACGCGCAACAGCAAGGGCTTTCCAACGCGCCTAGCCACAGCTCGAGCCGTGCCCTACAGACGTTTTCCGAAGCACGCCGCCGCACTTGGCCTCGCCGGCGGCTAAACGCCGGCGAGTTTGACCTGTTTGACCAGGGGGTTGACTACCCCTGGGTCACTGACTTGTGGGCCACCCTCTGCTAATTAGTTAGTTTAATTAAGTTTCTGTTATTTTAATTAGCTAATTAGTTTAGTCACTGACCCGTGGGCCCAGGCCCCACTGACAGCTAATTAGTTTTAGTTTAACTCTAATTAACTTAGTAAATTATCTGTGACACTGACCAGTGGGTCCCACTGGTCAAGTTTGACTTGGACTGGCCCTGTTGACTGGCTGACGTCAGCATGATGTCATGCTGACGCAGTAAAGGATTTTCTGGGATTTTTAGGTTTAAAAATAATTCAGGAAATTCCAGAAAATACCCAAAACTTCTAAAAATCATATAAAATCAACCATAGCTCAGATGGAAAAGATTTATATATGAAAAATGATCAGAAAAATCCAATCTTTCCAATGGCACTGGTTTCATGCATGTTTGAACAAGTTAACTTGCTGTATACATCAAAAACATGATAATGCACTTATTTAAATAATAGTTTGAACTTCAATTTGAATCTTTGATTCAAATAGGTTCAAACCCTTCTGGTTTTAGTTGCATTAGCCAACACACATGCATCTTGCCATGTCATGAACATGCATCATATTGTTGCATTTGTTTGTTAATGATTGTATCACCGGTATTCTCTGTGTTAGGTCCTGCTCCCGAGGATACTGCTGCGTATCCAGTTGAAGAGCAGTACCCGACAACTACCTTGTCAGGCAAGCAATCATTGATCATTCCGATATAAACCCAATCTTCTCGCTCCTGCTCTCTTTTACTGCATTAAGCAACATCGTGTGAACTGCTACTTGCTGCGGTAGTTGAACCCTATTCCTTGGATGACCCGTCATTGCCACAGTAAATAGTTGAAACCCACTAGCATGTGTAGGAGTTGATTGAGCCATGTGATGTGTGATCCACCATGCTATTTGTTTATGTTGCCTGCTATGCTTAGAGTTGTGTCTGGTCTGGTTCATCTGGGTGATGGATCAGAGTGAAATGATCATAACGATAAAGAGACGGAAGTGTGGAATACGCTTGGTAAAGGTATCGATGAAAGGCCATGTAGGAGTACATGGTGGGTTGTTTCATTGGAATCGTCCATAGGACCCGAGATCTGTATGTGTGGTTCAAGTTATAGCTACTACCACACATTGGGATCCTTAATTGACCCTCTCGGCATATTAATTACCCTTGATCTCTATCCAGGAGTTGCAACTAGTTTCTGGTGTTTATAGCTTACTGGAGGTCGTGCACAACGCTGACCCTCGGGGTGGGTTGTGATGCGACAGGTACGTGGCACGGTGTACCGGTTGCCCGTTTGGTGACTCGGGAACCCTGTACACATCGTTTGGGGCCGTGAGCGACACCCCGGCCGGATCTCCCCACGGATGGAACCCAAATAGGCGATAAACCTGGACGAGAGACTTGAGTAGTTAGTCAGGTCGTGGCCGACACCCTCGCTGGGCTTCCGCTTGAAGGTTGCCGAGTACACGCCGAGTAAACGGCGATAAGTGGTGAAAGCGTGTGTGAAGAGGTACACCCCTGCAGGGTTATCAAACTATTCAAATAGCCGTTGTTCGCGGTACGAACTACTTGGTTACTCTTACAGTTCATAGACAAGTTGATGGATACTACTAAAAGCCTCAAGATAAGCGTGAGTGCCGTGGATGGCCCTTCCGTAGGATGACGGAACAGGATCCTCGATAGTGTATTGATGTGGTGAGTAGAGGACTCGTGTTCGTAATAACATCTTGCAATCTATTGAGAGTTGTAGTATAGGTTAGCCAAGGTCAAAGCTGGCATTCTGCTATGAACTCCACTACCCCCTTTGATAATGTTGCATGTATGATAGGTTCTGTGGTAAGACTTGCTGAGTACCTTTGTACTCATGTTTGCTTAATAACTGTTGTAGAGGAGAACCCTGCCTCTGCTGATGGGTTCTACATAGACGTTGACGTCGACGAGTAGCTTGACACCCAGACGGAGATCTGGAGCTTGTGAAGGGCCTTGTAGATAGTCAGGCTACACCAAGCCTGTTTTATTTCCTAAGTTGTCTGTACTCAGACATGTAGCTTCCGCTTGTGCTTGTATGACTGTATGACTTGAGTGTTGGGTCATGTGACCCCTACTTGTATGGATATGTTATGTATGGCTCTTGGAGCCTTTTAAATAAAGTACTTTGAGTCATAGAGTTCTGTTGTGATGCAATGTTGTATTTGCACATATTGAGCATATTGCGTGTATGTTTGAAATGCTTGGTATGTGTGGGATCCGACACCTAGTTGTTTTCCTTTGGTAGCCTATCTTACAGGGAAATGCCTCCTAGTGATTCCAATGAGCCTTGGTAGCTTGCTACTGCTCGGAACACGTAGGTTGGCCGGCATGTGTCCTTCTTCGTTCCTGTGTCTGTCCCTTAGGGGAAATGTCACGCGTTGTTCCTTTAAGTCCATGTAGCTTGCTACGACTTGGGTTCATATGTTGATGACCGACACGTTCGTTGCTGGGTCATGGATGCCTGTCTCTGTAATTTAGTGCCACTTTTGGTTTATAACTAGCCATGTCGACCCGGGTTCTCTGTCATATGGATGCTAGCAACACTGTCATATACGTGTGCCAAAATGCGCAAACGGTCCCGGGCCAGGTAAGGTGGCACCCGTGGGGTTACCGTGCGTGAGGCCGCAAAGTGATATGACGTGTTACAGCTAGATCGGTGTGACCTAGGATCGGGGTCCTGACAGGCGCCTCCAGCATGAGAGTGCTAATGCGAAGGCAGAAGCGTCCCTTGCAGCCTCGCGAGAGGCCTGCGCCCAAGCCATGGAGGAGGCCCGGGAAGTCGACGCCCGCCGTGAGGCGCCTCCTAGAGCTTCAGGTCTTGAACGCCGACTTGGAGGAGAGCGCTGAGGTGCACAGGGCCGCCCTGGCGCCAATGCGGGGAATGCCCCTCGAGGAGGCGGAGGTCTTGAGGCGCGAGGAGGCGCTAATGCTAGAAGCCGTGGAGCGCAGCCTCAAGCTTGAGCGGCTAGAGGTGAGGGAGCGCCATGTGACCCTGGGTGAGGACGCCGTCTCCGCTCGCGAAGCCAGGGTCCAGGAGGAAATCGACCGGAGGGTGGTGCAGGCCCGCGCGGACTTCGCCGAGGGGTATAACTTGAAAGTGGAGTTCCAGCGAGCGGAGGCTGATGGGAGGACCGCTGCCCTCAGGACGAGGCTGAGAGACGTAGAGCTATGCGAGAGGGCTGCCGCGACAGCCCAGGCTTCTACCCAAGCTGAGATGGTCCCCACGCAGGCAGAATTGGCCTCGCTCCGGCGACAGGTTGATGAGGCCGCGGCCCTTGCGTGACAGAGCGAGGATGAGGCCAGCCATCGACTCGTGCTGCAGCACGAGCATGGCCCCATGCCGCGGACCCTTTGGGCGAGGGCGAACCGGGCGCTGGGAGCCATCTGTGAGGAGAACGCCCCCGACCGCCACGTGGAGGACTACGCCGGTCATCTTGTTTTCTTCACTAAGATCGTGACGCACCTGGAGAACCGGGCTGTGTGGGCCCGCCGCCTTGTTGAGGAGAAAAGCGGGCGCCTCCTGGGTTGCGCATTCTCCCGGGTCTTCAGCTACCTCGAGAGCATTGATCCTGACTTTGACTTCAACGCTGCCATCGCCCCCGTGCCCGGGGCTGTCTGAGACAACCTGGCGCACTGGGTGGATGACCATGTGGATGCCCTAGTCCAGGCCTTTGCCATCGATGATGACGAGGCCGTGGTTGTGGCGGATGAAGGAGGCGTGGTTGAAGACGATGGAGATGTGTCCAACGATAGCGTCGGCGGCGCATATGAAGGTGGCTCGGACGGCTCGTCGAGCGATATGTCTGGTTGAGCTTGCATTCTCCCGTCCTGATCCTGTACGCATAAACTCTCAAAGGGCCCTGTGGGGCGTGAGAGCATTTTGACGGGGGAAGCCCCCTATGTGTGTAAATTGGTATTTCCCTTTGTTCCCTTTTGTTTGGCGATCGAATCCGAACCGGGGGCGTGCTTCCTCAAGCTTTTCGAGCTTAGTTGTGGTAGTGCCTCATCCAGATCTTACCTGTCATCGTGAGGGTCACGGGGTCGTGGGCTTGCCTCCCTCCTGGAGTGGATTGCTGGCGGTCCGCACCATGAGACTCCTGAGTAATGCGTGGCCCTCCTCCGGGGAACATGGTCTGTGGCGCTCCGCTGGCCGCGGCAGGATGCCTACGCGGCAGAGTTGTGGCGCGTAGGCTATTGCCCCGAGAGGGTCCTGCCGAGGTTACGATGGTACGCCAAGTAGGATTGGCCTTCTAGCCCCCGGGCCCGAGGGCCCAGGGGAAGGTCTTCGAGACAGCCAGAGGCAGGTAAATCCAACAGAAATCAAAGGAAACTCCCCCCCATTTGGCAATGAGCAAGACTTCAAATTCAATTCAAAAGACACGGCGAATCCAATTACAAAAAGGAAGGTGAGGAAAGCAAATAGCTGCATCCGGCTCCTATCAAGTCTTCCGTCTTCTCACCAGCGTGGAGCTAAGTGCTGCCACTAGGACGTGGGAGGGAGCCCCCGAGGCCCGAGGGCGGCTCTCCGGAGACTCCGGGGCGTGTACATCCCCACTCATTATTACGTGAGAGTGTCACGGGCAGAGATCTTCACAGGAGCGAGCCTTACTTCATATCGCCAAACGAGGGCCCCACCTTGCGCCACCCTCGACCTCCGTTGGGGCGACCAGAAACCTGGACAGGACCAAGGAGGCAGAAAGGCAACGCCAGCGGCGCCTTCGGCGACCACGGGCCCTCTGCCAGGGGGGGGGAAGCTTGGCGAGGCTCGCCCCGACAGAGGACGTACTTTCGCATACTTCCCTACTCCTCGCGTCGCTGGGGAGGCCGCGACTCTAGGCCTTCTACGTGCAGCCCCCAGCGTTCCGCTCCGGTTGAGGGCGAATCGGTCGCTCTCGGGTCTTCGACCATCGCCATGGTCTGATTCATCTGCAGTCCATTGTTAGGGTACGCCTACTGTTGTGATACCTGCTGTGCTCTGTCGTCGTCACTAAAGGGGTCCACGGCGTACCCGGGTGACCCGTGGTAATCTTCTTCCTCGTGAGCCTCGTCGTTCTATCCCGGCCCGTGGAAAGCATTGGGGCCTTCCCCGAACACGTATGCCAGGTCCACATGCAGGGCACATAGGCTTCATCTGCAGCCCCACCAAGGGCACTGTCGGTGTATTTGGATCGACACCTATGGGATCACAAGAATCCCTACCACAGTTGCGGGGCGCGGGGTTGAGAAAAGAGCGGATCTAACAGTCAGGACACGGTTCCTTTACCCAGGTTCGGGCCGCAAAGATGCGTAAAACCCTACTCCTGCTTTGGTGGATTATATGTTTGTGTTCTTCAGCTAGTGAGGAGCTCCAAGAGAGTCGCGAGGAGTTCTAAAAAGCCGAATCCTCCTCCTGGTCGCCTCGGGCCTCCTTTTATAGGAAAAAGGGGTCGCCACAGTGGCACACATGAGGTGGAAAGGGTACAGTGATGCGAGGTTATCCCTCGCATTACTGGACAAGGCGCATTTAATGCGCCTAGCTTAGGTGTCCTTGCTTTATCGGGGACGAGGGGAGACGTCTGTCTTGTCCATCGCCGCTCCTCCTCGTGTTGACACGCGCCCTGGCCAGCAGTGCCTGAGGTGCCATGTAGGCAGACAGGCAGCTGAGGTGGCGCAACGGCGGGCCTCCACGATGATCTGTGGGTTGCCACACAGGAGCCTGTCCAGCTGGTCGGGTCGGTAGCTGCGTGGGTCGGTGGAAATCTGGTTGGTGCAGGCCTGACGGTGGCCCCGCGGGTGTCCCCGGCAAGGGCCTTGTCGGGGCTCCGGCAAGGGTCCTGCCGTGGCGCCTGCTGTCATCCCCGGCAAGGTGCTTGCCGGAGGCCTTGTGGTTCTCCTTGGCTGGAATCCCGCCAAGGGTCGTTATCTTCTTAACTTGTATCTGATCTTGAATGTCTTCACAAAGATCTGCATGCCACCACGGGGATATCTCCCGAATCCTCGCCCCATGGGGGCGGTGGACTCAAGGGTGATTCGCTCCGTAGGCGCGGGGCGAGCTGCCGCGGCAAGGGTCTTGCCGGGGCTGCCAGGGCTGGCCCCGGCAAGGATCTTGCCGGGAAGAGCCGCTTCGTCCCTTTGCTCTTTGTGGTCTTGTTCTTGGTGTCGCTCCAGTCTCCATCAAGCTTCGGTCTTGCCCCGGCTCGCCTCCCTCGCCATGCTTGGTGTGGTGGTGCCCGTGGCTCAGACTGCCCGTGCACAGTCATAGGGGTACATAAAGTGTACCCCTCTTTTTGTACACCGGTAGGAGCCCCCGGGCCTGGGCCACACATAAGCGCGACACGTTGTTGGGCCACGCCCAGAATGGTGCGTGGGCAGGCGGGGCGGTTTTCACCGTGGTAAAGTTTCCGCGCGCTGCGCCTCCCACGACCCGCGCGCGCGGCGTGGGGTGGAGGGGCGTGCGTGACGTGGGTGGCATGCGTGGGGTGGTTTCCGCAGGCATGCGTCACGTCGCAGTAAATGCGAAAGGAGGCGGCTCGCGTTTCCCCCATAAAAAGGAATAACCGCGAGCGCGCTGCTCACTTCCTCCATTTTCCTCGCGCCTCTTCCAATCTCAGAGCCACTATTCCCTTTCTTCCTTCCTTCTGAAGCCTCCGCCGTCGCCTGTCGCCGTTGCTTCGCCATCTCCTTCCCTCAGCCCTCCCACTCAGCCGCTATGGCGTCCAAACCCGCCAAGGGCAAAGGGGCGGCCAAGGGCGCTGGGCCTGTGGCGCCACCGGAGGGCGCGTTTACGTGGGATCGGACGAAGGCCGCCTTCTTCATCCCGTCGTCGGTTGATGTCTTCGAGATCCGGGCCGCCTTCAAACCCCTTTGGGGGGCGGAGAAGGGGGGAAAAGGCTTGGGCCATCTGGTGACGTGCATCGTTCCGGCCGCTTGCGCTCCGCCTGGCTCAAATCGGTACCCTTTCTTCGTTGATTACTTCTCTTGCGGGTTGTGTCCCCCCTTCTCCGATTTCTTTTGTGACGTCATGCACACCTTTGGTTTCTGCCTTTTGGATTTTACCCCAAATGCGGTGGCGTGCATCGCTTTCTTCGCGCACCTCTGCGAGGGCTTTGTCGGAGTGCAGCCCAACACGGCGCTCTTCCGCCACTATTTCACCCCTCGGATCCAGCCGACAGGCGTAGTCTCTGGATGCATCACCTGGATCCCAAGACCCAAGGTAGTGTACCCGGAGGGCGCCGTGAAGGAGAGGTTGGACGAATGGCGCGGCCGGTGGTGCTGGATTGAGGAAGACGAGCCGCCAACATTCTGCAGGGTCCGCCGGGCGCCGCCGGTCCGTGGCAGCGACTGGAGCGACGTCGACGCCTCCGACGAGAGGCTCACTGTTGCCTTCACCAGGATCAACCGGCTCGTCCAGGCCGGACTCACCCTCGAGATGATCGGGGCAGATTTCATTCACCGTCGGATCGCCCCACTGCACAACAAGGGGAGGCCAGCCTGGCTCTTCAGGAACCCGGCCGACGTCATGCGGCTCCGCACTGGCCTCGACCACAACCTTACAGTGATGGGACACACCCATTTCTGTCAGCGGCTCTTCCAGTTGGAGGTGGGTCGCGATGGGGAGGTCGAGCGGACCGACAAGGCTGTGAAGGCTGCCGCAAAGGCCGGCAAGGCCGTCAAGGGGTATCTCTTCAGGCTGCCAGCGGGAGTGGTCCCGCTGTGCAACAATTCGCGCCAGTCTGAGATTGTTGCCATGATGACGGAATGCAGCGCGCATGGCCCCGTCCCGAGCTGGCAGGAGCCGGAGGACGAGGTCGTGCAGCAGTTCTTCGACACTCTGGTCGAGGTGTGCGTCGATCCTGACGCCGAGCGGTGGCTCGTCAGGGACACCACCCCGAAAGAGCTGGAGTACATCGCCGCTAGAGTGAGGGAGGCGCAGCTCATCAGGGAGGCCGACAGCGCCGGAGGTATGGAGGACCAGGACGCCGCGGCCGTGGAGAAGGAGGAGTTCGCCCAGTGGGCGGCGGCTGCCGGAGGGGCTAGCAGCGCCAACACTGGAGCTGCACTGGTTGAAGATGCTGCCGACGAGTCGTCGTCGGAGGAGGACGCGGCGGCCGGTCCGGCGCCAGCCAGGGGAAGAGGGCGAGTCTTGCGGCGGGCCGGTTTCGGCGAGCCGGTCCGGCCCGGCAAGACTACGCAACCTCAATTGGCCCTGGAGGGGTTCGGGCGCCTCATGAGGGCTACGGCGGCGAAGAGGTCGACGAAGGCCGCCGAGAAGAAGAAAGCGGTAGCTCTCTCTTCATCGAGGCGTGCACAAACTCCGCCCCCTTCTTCGCCTCCCCCGGGAGACGTTGATTCGGAGGGCGACGCGGAGTTCCCCTTTGACCTCGGGCCCCTCAGCCCGAAGAGGAAGAGGAAAACGGCGGAGAAGGAGGAGATGGATGACGAGTAAGTATTCCATTTCTCATCGTCATTTCCATCTCCCTAGACCATGCCACTCATCTTGAGTTGTTCTTGCTTCCTCATGGACGCAGAGACGTTGGCCCAGAGGGTAAAGAGGGCCAAGGCTTCGGCGAGCAGCCAGCCGCCGGCTGGGGCTTCAGGGACACCACTAGTGGTGTTGAGTAGCTCTAACGGCAGCCCCCGGCACATCCCCTAGTGTAAGTCCGCCAACCTCTTCTCGCTCGACATGCAGTAGGTGTTTGATGCTAGAGGTGCTGACCTTGCCGGTTCTGTAGGACGGGAGCCGCAGCAGGAGGAGCCGTAGGGGGCTACTCCCAACACACCACCCCCATCGACCACGCCGCCGCGAGGGGCGTCCCCGGCAAGGGCACCAAGCATGGAGCCCACAAGCATGGAGGAGGAGGAGGGGAACTTGGGCGATGGCGGCCCAGCCCCGGCGTCCGACGCCGGCGGGGAGGGAACTTCCGCTTCACAGCCCGGCGTTGGTGAGTCGCCTGCCTTTTGTCTTTGCTTTTCCCTTGCGCTTTTTCTTGACTTCATCATCCCCATCATGGTCCAGGCCCTCCTTTAACGGATGCGGAGGACGTGGACGCCATCATCAAGGAGATTGCCGAGGAGGCCGCGGCGGAGGCCGACAAGATCGCCGCCGAGGAGGCCGCCAAGGACACCGTCGAGGCCGCCGCGGATAAGGCCGCTGAGGATGCCGCCAAGGGTGCCGCCGAGGGTGCCGGCGGTGGGCCCGCCGGGGAGGCCGGCAAGGCCACAGCCGAGGAAGAGGCGACCGATGATCAACCTTCTTCCTCCGCGACCTCGGGCCCCGGTAGGTATCTGAAGGTGGGCGACAACCTTTTCGTCCATCTTGCCGGGGCGTCAAGCTCCCGGGCGCCCGCCGGGGAGGAAGTCTTTAAAGGCGAGGTGCTCGCCGCCACCGGGCTCGAGGTTGTTGATGAACCGAGCGCCGGTGGCGACGGCTCCCTAGAGGGGCAGCTCTTCCGGGCCATGGAGGCCAACTTCCGGAAGCTCTAGGCGCTCTACCGTGCTCGTCTAGACAAGGTTATGTCCAGAACAACAGCGATGGACGACGCGGAGGCGGACTTCCAGGCCCGCGTCGCTGAGGCCCAAACCTGGTTCCACCAGTCCTGCGAGGAGCAGAGGGCCTCCCAAGAAGAACAGGCCAAGCGTAACGTGGAGCTCATCATGAAGATGGCCACCATCGAGAAGGCCCAGGAAGAGGCATCGAACTTGGATACCGCGGCGGAGGCCGCCCGGAATTAGCATCAAGCCGCCCTCGATTCCCAGGAAGAAGACCTCTCCGCGCGTGAGGCGAAGCTTGCCGCAACACTCCACGACAAGGATGAGGAGCTCGAGGCTCTTGTCGAGTGGCGGACTCGCGAGCTAGGGCATAGGCACAAGGAGGCGCTCAATGCCCAAGCCCTGGCCCATGCTGGTAGGGTACAAGAGGTGGAGGTGGAACGGGAAGGCCTGAAGGAGCAGGCCCTCAGGCTGTCCGAAGAGAAGAACAAGCTCAACTGTGCCTTAACAGAGGCGCAGGGAGCGATCACCAGCAGGACTGGGGAGCTCTCCGAGGCACAAAACTCCATCAGAGATCTCAGGGTGAGGCTGGAGAATCTCGAGAAGATGTTGGCGGAGAGCTCTGCTTGGGAGGAGGCCTTGGCCAAGAGCCTGGAGGAGGAGAAGCAACTGCAAGCGGACGAGGGCGCCTCCCACCAAGAATACGTGGTGGAGGAGAATAGGTGGATCAGCCGGCTGGAGGACATCGCTGGCGGGGTTACCTCACAGTTGGCCCTCATGGGGATGCCAAACGTGAGGTATGCCCCTGAATGGAGCGGGTCCGTCAACGCCAAGCTGACCCTATTCTTCGAGGGTGTCCTCAGTGCCTTGACTGATCTTCACTCCAACAGAACGACCACGCTCGCCGGGGAAGCCCGGTGGCTCTGCCGGGGGGTCATGACCAAGGTCCTCACCAAGGTGGCGTTCTGGAACCCCGCCTTCGAGTTCGAAGCCGCGATGGACAGCTTGCCGGAGGATGCCAACCTCATGGCGCTCAAGGAGCGCATCAAGCCTGTCATCAGCCGCATCGACGAAATCAAGAGGGTGGAGGGCCAGCGCCGGGATTAGGCATCCCGTTCTTCTTTGTCGCTGCGGGTTCATGACCAAGACAAATTTTATCTTTAGTTAGAACCGCAGCGATGGCATGATGTAATATAACTTTGAAATATCTTCAGAATCATGCATGTTATTTTCCTGTTTGCTGCCTCTTTGTGTTTCCACCCTACGTTAACTGGGTAGGCTTGCCGGCGCGAAACACCCAAGGCGGCGTCTTGGGGACGGGTCCCCATTGGCCTGCCGGGTGAGCGTGCTGCCGGGTCCACCACCTTGCCGCTCTCAACGCAGCCGCTCGAACTGTCGAGTTTGACTCGAGTCCGAGTCCAGAGCTTTGTCAATTGCGGAAGGCTACCCTACCGTTTCAAATGCAGCCGTCTGAATTGTTGAGCGGACTCGAAACAGAACAAAGGCGTTGCCGATCGGGATGGGCCCCATCTGCGTGCAGGTTTCTTTTTGCACAAAGAATGACAGCTCCGAGGATAATAACTTTAAATAATAGGGTAGAAATATCCAAAGTTCGGTGTAACTTAGCTTTTATTTGCAGTCGCTCGAGCGTAGGTCTTCGGGCCTCCTCAAAGGGCCACGAAGACGAGAGAGCGTCGGGCCAAACACTAGAGCCGATTCTCACACCTGCGCCCCCTACCTGGCGCGCCAAAGATCTCGGTGTATTTGGATCGACACCTATGGGATCACAAGAATCCCTACTACGGTTGCGGGGCGCGGGGTTGAGAAAAGAGCGGATCTAACAGTCAGGACACGGTTCCTTTACCCAGGTTCGGGCCGCAAAGATGCGTAAAACCCTACTCCTGCTTTGGTGGATTATATGTTTGTGTTCTTCAGCTAGTGAGGAGCTCCAAGAGAGTCGCGAGGAGTTCTAAAAAGCCGAATCCTCCTCCTGGTCGCCTCGGGCCTCCTTTTATAGGAAAAAGGGGTCGCCACAGTGGCACACATGAGGTGGAAAGGGTACAGTGATGAGAGGTTATCCCTCGCGTTACAGGACAAGGCGCATTTAGTGCGCCTAGCTTAGGTGTCCTTGCTTTATCGGGGACGAGGGGAGACGTCTATCTTGTCCGTCGCCGCTCCTCCTCGTGTTGACACGCGCCCTGGCCAGCGGTGCCTGAGGTGCCATGTAGGCAGACAGGCAGCTGAGGTGGCACAACGGCGGGCCTCCACGAAGATATGTGGGTTGCCACGCAGGAGCCTGTCCAACTGGTCGGGTCGGTGGAAATCTGGTTGGTGCAGGCCTGACGGTGGCCCCGCGGGTGTCCTCGGCAAGGGCCTTGCCGGGGCTCCGGCAAGGGTCCTGCCGTGGCGCCTGCTGTCATCCCCGGCAAGGTGCTTGCCGGAGGCCTTGTGGTTCTCCTTGGCTGGAATCCCGCCAAGGGTCGTCGTCTTCTTAACTTGTATCTGATCTTGAATGTATTCACAAAGATCTGCATGCCACCATGGGGATATCTCTCGAATCCTCGCCCCATGGGGGCGGTGGACTCAAGGGTGATTCGCTCCGTAGGCGCGGGGCGAGCTGCCGCGGCAAGGGTCTTGCCGGGGCTGCCACGGCTGGCCCCAGCAAGGATCTTGCCGGGGAGAGCCGCTTCGTCCCTTTGATCTTTGTGGTCTTGTTCTTGGCGTCGCTCCAGTCTCCATCAAGCTTCGGTCTTGCCCCGGCTCGCCTCCCTCGCCATGCTTGGTGTGGTGGTGCCCGTGGCTCAGACTGCCCGTGCACAGTCATAGGGGTACAAAAAGTGTACCCCTCTTTTTGTACACCGACAGGCACCGCCTGCATGCCCCACGCCTTGAGCCCTCGGCTGCAGCATCTGGCCTTGGCGTCCGCTGAGTTGAACCCCGGCGTACCCTTGCGAGGGGCCGCCGGCGTCTGCTCTTGCTGGTGACGAAGTTGCTGCAGTCATAAGGAGGGCACCAACGCGCCTGCTAGTGTCACCAGGTCTTCCAATCGCTCCAGAGGACGCCAACGCCGGTCGGGGCCTCATCAGCGCCCCACCTGCGACCTGGGGCGGGGGTGTGGAGCAGAATGGCGGCACGCCTCTGCAAGCGCAGCCTAGTAGTTTAGCAACGCGTTCCAGCAGCACGTCACGGCCACTCTCGGCCAGCCTGCATCGTAATAGTTCCCGCGCCATAATGAGCGCAGCCCTCATGTTTGCCTGCTCCCGTCGTGTGTAAGGTGCTGTTGCCGCGATGTGGTTTGTAGAGCACGCCATGGAGCGCGCGCGTCGGGACGCCGAGGCGGTCGCCGCCGGCCAGCGCCGCCCGCGGCCGTCGGCGCCAGGTGGTGCCGGGGCAGCCTGGAGCGCGGAGTTGACGTCTCCGTGGTTGGGTGTAGCGACCACGATCCGAATGGACCGAAGTCTCTGTGTTCTGTGTCATCCCTGGATCGGTATGCTGACACACACAGTACTCGAGGATTTATAACAGAGGTAAATCACATGTATTAAGTAACGTAAATACTATTACCTCAATCGATCATAGCGGAAGCAACAAGGGTTGTGGATTCCCATCAACACCAACGGCAAAGTTGAGTGTAGAAATCGTAACCCTAACGTAACACTTCCTCGCCGAATAATTCCTGCAACATGAGACGTTGCAGCCATGTAGGTCAGTACATTGAATCTACTGGCAAATTCACACTGTAATGATAATGAACAAGTCCTACAACTACATGCATACTTGGCTGGTGGATGCTGTAAGGGTAAAGTTTTTTCGTAAAGCCAATTTTTCCCTACCACAAAGGAATACATTTTATTTAACTACTTTGTTAAATTCAAATCATGAACAGTTGAGAATGGTACCCCCATCTCAATCCCAAATTAAAGTCATCATTAACCCAACAAATGAAATTATAGAGTGATGAGATCAACAAATAATCCACTTCTAGATACTCAAAGATTTCCATAACCGGGCACACGGCTACTCATGAATAGTTTGTACACTCTGCAAAGGTTTGTGCACTTTTCCCACAAGACTCGATCGCCTCCATTGGATTTGTCGCACTACATGATGTTTGAGAAACGGATGACCGGGACACAGTCTTTCCAAAGAGGCCCCCTTAACCAGATAGATAGGCTGGTACACCTACAATCCCCCTACATCTGCTAGCCCATCATGGAAAGGTTTCCCACAACTTACTCAACTATGCCAGAGCCCATATTGGCATGTGGCTGCACGTGGAAGTTTCTAGGCATGAAAATATTATATGATCCCTTTGAGCCTGGGTGGCATTCCAATAGGACAATCACACGGAAACCCCGGGATTTCCTAGGACAACACTGGCAACCCCAAGTGTCCAGGCAATCCACTGGTTCACTCCCAGGGTGCCCCAACCAATCCACCCAGATGTGTATTCAAGTAGCCACCTTAAGTTGAATCCTTAATTAACAACTCACATCTGTCATGGATTTCACTCAAACCCAAACCACGTCTACGAGCATAGCATGGCAACCTAAGCATAACGTAGAAGTAACTCCCAGGGGTTTGAAAATAATGCAGGTAATAGGTTCTACCTCAATCTACTTCCCAGTCCCACAAGTTAAGAGATCCTACTCATGCAATGTGTTTGAGGATATAACTAATGCAATAAAAACTGGGTATTGGAAAATATGATCAAAGTGTGAACTTGCCTGCAATGTTGATGAAGATGATTCGCACTCAAAACTCTTGATATCTCTACTCGTCACACTCCGGTCAATCTATCGTAAGCAAGCAATAGTAACCACACATAAGCAATCACTCAGAAAGATCGGACAGGACAAATAAACACTTCGGAAAACTTCGAAAACACAGAAATGACTCTTGGAACATAAAACAATTTCCAAAGTACCAAAATTATGTGAATTTGGCCTTATCATAAAGTTTAGGTCAAGAGCTTCGATTTGCAAAAAGAATCAACTGAAACGGAGTTACGGAATTCAAGTTATGATCAAAACAAGTTTGAATCTAAAACTAATTGAATTCAAATTTTAAGACATTCAAAAACATGTTTAAGTTGTATTACTAGATAGAGGGCTTCGTAACGAAGACGAGGGCGTTGGTTTCGTCGGATTTGGACCAACTGATAAAAAGTTATGGCCGAAAGAAGAATAGGGGCTAAACTGTAAATAAAGTATTTACAGACAGGTCCCTGGCCGAAAACTAAACAGAAAAGAAAAATAAAAAAAACTACTGAGCGAACGCTCGCTATCTAGATCTAACCAGAGAATGTTCGCATACTAGATCTAAAAAAAACAAATAAACCGATCTAAGGAGGAAACCGGACGGTTCATGAGGTTTTACCGGTTCGATAAGAAAACCGGCGGCGGCGGTTTCCAGCGGGTCGGCCGGTCGGCGTCGTCGAGTTCGGCGACGGCTCGGGGTCCCGGCGGCGGCTGCGTGGTGCGGGCGACGGCGGCGCGCAGTGCGGGCGGCGAACGGCAGCGGCGGCGACGAGAGCGAGCGGCGGGCGATGGCGTAGCGTTGCGGCGGCGGCGGCGGCGCGGCGAGCGGCGGGCGGCGAGGGCGGCGCGCGGCGGTGAAGCGGGCGACGGCGACGCTTAGCGGGCGGGTGCGGGCGCGATGTGCGGGCCGAGTCCGCTTTTAAAAGGCCATGGGCCTTCTTGGGCGAGGGGCAACGGACAGAGTCCGGCTCGGCAACGCCCGAGCGAGGCGGTTCGGCGTTGGTCCAGCTAGGCGCGGCCTAGTCCAGCGAAAAGAAGAGTTTTTTTTACACATAGATATAAAAACAAAGCAAATAATATATAATATGCTATAGGCGTATTATATATCAAAATTTGCAGAAAAAGATTTCCTACAAGATGAGCATTTTCCTACTGCCAAATAAAATCTTCACAAACTCTAATAAATCAAATAGTGCTACTGAAGCAATAAAAACCAATAAAAATTATCTTTAAAATACCAAAAGGACTTCAAATTCATTTATCTCCAATTTTCTGTTGTAGGGAATCATGTTACCCTATTTTCCATGTAGTTTATTTTTGGAGAAAAATAATTTGAATAAAACCCAAATAACTCAATATTTGAAATTGAGTTGCAGAAAATTTCAGAAGAACTTCCAACTCATATTTCCTATATTTTGAAGAAGTCATTTTATCTTCTCTCGGGAAAATCATTGAGTTGCTTAAAGTTTCTAAATTGAAAAGATTTCGAGGATGTAATTCAAAAATCCTTTCAAAGCCCTTTATCATTTAAAATAAATGGAAGAAGTCATATTATCTTCACTCTAGGGTTTTGTGTTAAAAAGAATTTGAATTACCTCGGAGATCAAAAAGCAGAGTGAAAGTTTGGGAAATTCATTTTATTCCCTCTCATTTAACTTTCAAAAGTTTCCAATTTCACTCAATTTCACTCAGCACATCAAACAACAATCAAATCTATCTCTTTATTATAACATTCCAAAATTTAGAATTTTGGGATGTTACAAACCTACCACACTTAAAATTAATTCCGTCCTCGAGATTCGGAGAGGCTAGGAAGAAATAGGTTAGGGTTTGGGGGCCTTCTAACAAATCCACTGATTGGTGTGGCCTGGTGTGCTACCACACTTAGAAATAAGGTCACGGTTCCATCAAAACTCAGGTACTCCATCCTTTGGGTTGACGGCGTCGGTCTTCTCAAATCTTCAGGGTAACTCCTTCTCTGGGGCTTTCGGAAGTGGCATAACCTTTGCCCTCAATTCTCGTATCCTTTCATCTTGATACGGTCCTTTCGGGACTGATTCTTCTTAACTAACAGGTCTGGCGCCAATACTAAACAAATATCAATATCTCATGGTGGTCATCAACCAAATTAACAGGGTCCCTGCAGAAACGGGTCTGGGCTTCATCCTCACCGTATATCCTACGGTTGGGAACAACATGCCGTGTACAAGGGAAAAATTTCTATACCATTCTAAGGTTTAAACAAAGTTTTGACATCGTCGTCTCTCTACTATAGGTAAGTCACTTAGATTTACCATCCCGTATAACAGAGGCGAATAATAAGAGTAAGTCGGTATGGTGATCAATCCATCCCGCACCCAAATCATTACCTTGTTTATGGTTTAGTGAATCTCGCATTCTAACACTCGGCCATCGTCACAAGCATTGCAGAATTATCTCTTGTCAACGAACTAAGTTCGGATAAATCCATTGATTCTGCAAGCCAAGCAAAACATCTAACATTTCTTCACAACCCTCGGGTTTAACGTAACCACCTATAAAATTGTCTATTGATAAGGTCGTCACTTCTTCCAGGGGTTTTCCTTCAGCAAGGATGAGTTTGCTTTCTTGACAGGTCCTGGGGCCTGTGGGTTATGGCTCATCTCATCACTAGGAACACTTGGTCTCATCATTAGGTTGCAAATGCTCATACTTCCAGCATCCCACTTCATTGGCTCTCTTAAATCCATCCAATTATCCCTTACTTCTCTTGGGTACAGAACTGAGTGTAATTACTCGCACTCATCCTTGGGTAGTCCTTTCCAAGTCGGACGTATCTAATCACTAGCTAGTGTATTCGGGTAATGGTGTTGGATTCTACCACACTTAAAATGAGTAATACTAGTTTCTTCAAAATCTTATTCCATGTATCATGTCTTCACTCATCACCTTTTATAGTACCCACTTATAATATCCAAAATCAATACCATGTTGCCAACTGTATTGATTCTCAACTTACTACGATCTACTGCACTTCCATTTTCTTGCTTGAACTACAATACTTAGCACAAAACTCCTTCTTCTTGGTACAATCTATAGCAAAATTCACTACTTTACTACAGCAGATACACATAACTATTGACAAGTCTCGGGGTTCCCTCATGATTATGTAGCCTCCTTAGGTCCTCGGCTAAAGGGTCCACGTCAGAACATGTATATCCATAACTCAATCCTTGGGGTCACTATAGTTCCATACTTCAGCCTTACACCCTCTTAAAAATCCAATTGTACTCCTTTCCTTCATACTCTTGGGGTAAGCCTCATATCAAATCCAATTTATTTGTGCAAACTCTACTCCTTGGAGTAACACTTTCCTTTCTATTGGTCCAGGGTTCACTCAGTAAGGTTCAACTAAACAAAATGCACTGGTTCATCCAAAATCCAAATTCTCCTCATATCAAATCTTGTATTACTACTTGAACCAGTATTCAACACTCCAGTTACAAAGATGCTTCACTACAAATGTTGCCATCCACATAGTGGGGTATGGTCAAACATTCCTCCCATCTTTATTCCTTTGTCCTAGCTAAGGACGCTTCAGTCCCACCGGAATTGTGCAACGTGATTCTTAAAATCAACAATCTTTTGCTTCATACTATTGGCTGTGTGCTTCATATCCACCATCTCTACATGCATCATACTCAGGCATCCCTGGGTATAACGAAGTCTTGCTTCGAGTATTTCTCCAATTTGACGTATGGCCTCCATAGTAGCTTCACGAACAGAGTCGAAGAATGTTGGTCGTGGTACTCGGTAGATGAAAAAGTATTGACCCATAGTCTTTGGGCAAACTCCTTTCACACGGTGGAGGTGTACCTCCATGTACCAAGTTCAACTCCATTCTCCATGAAGGCATAACCCTTGTAAACTGCATCTCCTTCCAGGTGAATATGTTCATCATGTCCTTCAGGATCTTTGGGTAATCCTGGTCACTAGTCAGTGTCATGATGGTTTCCGGGCCTTTAAGAAAAGACTCGTATAGGGTTGTCATCTGTGGGTATAAGACAAAAGGGGTTCTCAGGACAACATACGGACATCCTTGGGTAAAACGGGGTCTTTTGTCCGAGAAGGGTTTGGGTCAGGTTCTCCATGGGTTCTAGGTTTTGGTCTGGGTGAGATCACAAGAGAGGCACTCACAATCATCCAACAACTCATAGCAATGAGATTCCAAACATCTCAACTTCCATTGCTTCACGAACTATTACAATGTTATTTCCATACTCAACTCATCATCGTAATAAAGGTGTATTCCTTATTAATCTACATGCTTCATTCCAATATGAAGATCTCAACTACTCTGATCATCCTTCCTACGGTCTAAAACTTCTCTGGCAAGAAGCCCTACTTTCTTGCAGCGTAAACTAATGACATAAGACAAATCTCGGGACTTCATGGCGACTATTCTGGTTCACTGGATTCTCCGCTTCCTGGTAGGGCATTTGATAGCATAATGACCTAAATTCTTGCACCGGTAACATGTGATGTGACTCAGGTCCTTTTCCGCAGAAATTGGGTTGTTCTGGGGTCACATGCTCTTTCTCTTCTTCGACTTCTTCGTTCCTATATATTCTTCTATCTTCTGTGGATCAAACTCCACTTCTTCTGTCGGGAAGTCTACCAGATACTCATGGCTTTCCTTCGTGCAATGTTGTGAAAGATGTCCTTTTTCTCCACATGAATAGCAAGCACGAGAGTAATATCTGTCTAGTCCTTCTCCATCAGGGTCGTCAATATCTTCCTCCATCATGGATTCCTTCAAGGTTTCCTTGAGGACTTCTTTCATTGCTTCTTTCTTCTGCTGGATAGTTCGTTGCACCATGGGATAAATGTGGTACTGAGCAGGGTAGAGGGTAGTCCCTTCACACAAGAAACAAGTAATCTGCCTAGTTAGGCATTCTTCAGCTAGGTGACTTCCCTCACAATTAGGACATTCATCCTTGTGCTCCTCGTGGGTGTGTCCTATTTCTCCACAAATCTTGCAGGCACAAGGCTTCTTCTTTGGCTTGTCACCACGCTTTCGGATGAGATGGGATCTTAACAGGGTCTTCTTGAATTCCTTCCAACTTTCTGCTCCACCACATCCTTGTGCGGCATGATGCATCTTCCACCATGTTGCAGCACTTTTTGTAAATTACTGAAGAGCGTATGGAACCTCATGCTTCCTTTCAACTAATTTTTTTCCTGAAGTGGTCCTCCATGCTTTGTATCCATAGTTCTGCCTCCGGTTGGGTCATTGGTCCAGAGACTTCAAGTCTATCTTCAGTCATCCTCTATTGGTTCCAAGGATTTTGGGATGAGATTCAGAAGAGATAGAGAGAGATACACTCAATACAAACAAAAGTTTTGAAAAGACGGGTTTTGTTATGTGGCCATCGGAAAACATCAAACAAATGACGGCTCACAAATCGTCGCATCTAACGTAAGTACTTAACATGGGTTTGGTTTTCTAAAGGTCACTATCTCTTCAAAGTCGTCAACTCTTAAAATCTTCGGAGTATGCACTGTTGTAGCTTCAACACTTCTAATCCATTGTGAAATCCTTTTTACTCCGAAGTGGTCCAAATGGTAAAGGGTATTGTCTAACTATTTAAGGTCAAAGGGAAGATTTGACAAAGCTCAAAAAAGAAGAGAGATAAGAGTCTTTTGAAAAAGTAGTTTTAGAGAAAACTTTTCCTATGGTCTTGCCAGTTTCTAGGGTCACGTCCTACAGTCAACATGTGCTTTGATACCATCTTGTAGCGACCACGATCCGAATGGACCGAAGTCTCTGTGTTCTGTGTCATCCCTGGATCGGTATGCTGGCACACACAATACTCGAGGATTTATAACAGAGGTAAATCACATGTATTAAGTAACGTAAATACTATTACCTCAATCGATCATAGCGAAAGCAACAAGGGTTGTGGATTCCCATCAACACCAACGGCAAAGTTGAGTGTAGAAATCGTAACCCTAACGTAACACTTACTCGTCGAATAATTCCTGCAACATGAGACGTTGCATCCATGTAGGTCAGTACATTGAATGTACCGGCCAATTCACACTGTAATGATAATGAACAAGTCCTACAACTACATACATATTTGGCTGGTGGAGGCTGTAAGGGTAAAGTTTTTGCGTAAAGCCAATTTTTCCCTACCACAAAGGAATGCATTTTATTTAACTACTTTGTTAAATTCAAATCATGAACAGTTGAGAATGGTACCCCCATCTCAATCCCAAATTAAAGTCATCATTAACCCAACAAATAGAATTATAGAGTGATGAGATCAACAAATAATCCACTTCTAGATACTCAAAGATGTCCATAACCGGGGACACGGCTACTCATGAATAGTTTGTACACTCTGCAGAGGTTGGTGCACTTTTCCCACAAGACTCGATCGCCTCCGTTGGATTTCTCGCACTACATGATGTTTGAGAAACGGATGACCGAGACACAGTCTTTTCGAAGAGGTCACCTTAACCAGATAGATAGGCCGGTACACCTACAATCCCCCTACATCTGCTAGCTCATCATGGAAAGGTTTCCCACAACTTACTCAACTATGCCAGAGCCCATATTGGCATGTGGCTGCACATGGAAGTTTCTAGGCATGAAAATATTATATGATCCCGTTGAGCCTGGGTGGCATTCCAATAGGACAATCACACGAAAACCCCGGGATTTCCTAGGACAACACTGGCAACCCCAGGTGTCCGGGCAATCCACTGGTTCACTCCCAGGGTGCCCCAACCAATCCACCCAGATGTGTATTCAAGTAGCCACCTTAAGTTGAATCCTTAATTAACAACTGACATCTATCATGGATTTCACTCAAACCCAAACCACGTCTACGAGCATAGCATGGCAACCTAAGCATAACGAAGAAGTAACTCCCAGGGGTTTGAAAATAATGCAGGTAATAGGTTCTACCTCAATCTACTTCCCAGTCCCACAAGTTAAGAGATCCTACTAATGCAATGTGTTTGAGGATATAACTAATGCAATGAAAATTGGGTATTGGAAAATATGATCAAAGTGTGAACTTGCCTGCAATGTTGATGAAGATTATTCGCACTCAAAACTCTTGATATCTCTACTCGTCACACTCCGGTCAATCTATCGTAAGCAAGCAATAGTAACCACATATAAGCAATCACTCAGAAAGATCGGACAGGACGAATAAACACTTCAGAAAACTTCGAAAACACACAAATGACTCTTGGAACATAAAACAATTTCCAACAGTACCAAAATTATGTGAATTTGGGCTTATCAGAAAGTTTAGGTCAAGAGCTTCGATTTGCAAAAAGAATCAACTGAAACGGAGTTACGGAACTCAAGTTATGATCAAAACAAGTTTGAATCTAAAACTAGTTGAATTCAAATTTTAAAACTTTCAAAAACATGTTTAAGTTGTATTACTGGATAGAGGGCTTCTTAACGAAGGAGAGGGCGTTGGTTTCGTCGGATTTGGACCAACTGATAAATAGTTATGGCCGAAAGAAGAACATGGGGCTAAACTGTAAATAAAGTATTTACATAGAGGTCCCTGGCCGAAAACTAAACAGAAAAGAAAAAGAAAAAAAACTACTGAGCGAACACTCGCTATCTAGATCTAACCAGAGAACGTTCGCATACTAGATCTAAAAAAACAAATAAACCGATCTAAGGAGGAAACCGGACGGTTCCTGAGGTTTTACCGGTTCGATAAGAAAACCGACGGCGGCGGTTTCCAGCGGGTCGGCCGGTCGGCGTCGTCGAGTCCGGCGACGGCTCTGGGTTCCTGCGGCGGCTGCGTGGTGCGGGCGACGGCGGCGCGCAGTGCGGGCAGCGAACGGCAGCGGCGGCGACGAGAGCGAGCGACGGGCGCTGGCGCAGCGTAGCGGCGGCGGCGGCGATCTGCAGCGTCGGCGGCGCGTCGAGCGGCGGGCGGCGAGGGCGGCGCGCGGCGGCGAAGTGGGCGGCGGCGACGCTTAGCGGGCGGGTGCAGGCGCGATGTGCGGGCCGAGTCCGCTTTTTAAAGGCCATGGGCCTTCTTGGGCGAGGGGCAACTGACAAAGTCCGGCTCGGCTACGCCCGAGCGAGGCAGTTCGGCGTTAGGCCAGCTGGGCGCGGCCCAGTCCAGCAAAAAGAAGAGTTTTTTTACACAGAGATATAAAAACAAAGCAAATAATATATAATATGCTATAGGCGTATTATATATCAAAATTTGCAGAAAAATATTTCCTACAAGATGAACATTTTCCTACTGCCAAATAAAATCTTCACAAATTCAAATAAATCAAATTGTGCTACTGAAGCAATAAAAACCAATAAAAATTATCTTTAAAATACCAAAAGGACTTCAAATTCATTTATCTCCAATTTTCTGTTGTAGGGAATCATGTTACCCTATTTTCCATGTAGTTTATTTTTGGAGAAAAATAATTTGAATAAAACCCAAATAACTCAATATTTGAAATTGAGTTGCAGAAAATTTCAGAAGAACTTCCAACTCATATTTCCTATATTTTGAAGAAGTCATTTTATCTTCTCTCGGGAAAATCATTGAGTTGCTTGAAGTTTCTAAATTGAAAAGATTTCGAGGATGAAATTCAAAAATCCTTTCAAAGCCCTTTATCATTTGAAATAAATGGAAGAAGTCATATTATCTTCACTCTAGGGTATTGTGTTGAAAAGATTTTTGAATTCCCTCGGAGATCAAAAAGCAGAGTGAAAGTTTGGGAAAGTCATTTTATTCCCTCTCATTTAACTTTCAAAAGTTTCGAATTTCACTCAATTTCACTCAGCACATCAAACAGCAATCAAATCTATCTCTTTATTATAACATTCCAAAATTTAGAATTTTGGGATGTTACATTAGGCGGTGCCGCCCGCGCAGGCCAGGTAACCGAGTGGTTGGCATGAGCCCCCTGGTGGTCGGCCATCGGAATCGTGGGGCGGAGATGGTGCAGACAACGGAAGAACAGATCCGGCGCACCCCTACCTTGCGCGCCAAATGTCAGATCTAGGGTTCCGGCAAAACCCTTAAGGTTCGAACTCTGGGGTGCGCACGAAGATCTCTTCTTCTGCCCTGGCTCGCCTACTCAACAACCCTAGGCCTAGATCGTCAGATCCGATGAACAAGGGACACAAGATTTATACTTGTTCTGGCCACCGTTGTGGTGCAATGCCCTAATCCAGTGTGGTGTGGTGGATTGCCTTGTAGGCTAATGAAGAACTAGTACATGGATGAACTGCCTCCTGAGGAGAGGTGTTCTTGGGCTCGAGTGAGCTAGTGGTGAGTGGCCTTCTATCTGCTCAACTCTCGATGAGATCAACTGTCTCCGATGAGATGATCCCTATGGTGGTGGCTAGCCCTATTTATAGTGGCCAGGGTCCTCTTCCCAAATATTGAGCGGGAAGGAATCCCACAACGGCCAAATTTGAAGGGGGACAACTAGTACAAGCTATCATGAGAGAAGGTGGTCTTCGCCTGCCAAAGACTCTCGTGGTAATGCCGTCGTGGGCTCCGCGATGACCTCCGTCCTGCCGTACTGCTGGTCTTGGTCTCGTTGCACCGATATCGAAACCTTTGCCTGACGCCTTGGGGCTCTTCGCCTGCACCTGCTCCTTTAGCACCAAAGGGGAAACTGGCACTCTACGCTCGCTGGCGGCCGCCTGGCCTTGGTCATCACTGCTCACTTCACGAGGGCCTCGCGAGGAGTCCCTTGCCTCGATACTTAAATCCTCACGAGCCGTCCTGGTGAGGCCGCCCCAGGGGATGCCTTGTGTCGTCCACCTCGCGAGGCTTGGCCCCTCGCGAGGGTCTTGAGTTGTCGCTGAAGATACTGCGCCGTACCAGGCCGCCCGGTGAGCCACGCCTTGGGCCGCAGGCAGGCAAGTTTGTGTACCCCCATTCCCAGAACGCCGATAGATACTATCAAATTCGTACGAAATTGGGAGATGAATGGAAAACAACATTTAAAACTAAGTTTGGATTATATGAGTGGTTAGTCATGCCTTTTGGGTTAACTAATGCTCCTAGTTCTTTCATGAGATTAATGAATGAAGTTTTACATGCTTTCATTGGATGATTTGTGGTAGTCTACTTTGATGATATACTGATTTATAACAAACCTTTGGAGGAACATTTGGAACTTTTACGTGCTGTTTCTATTGCTCTCCGTGATGCATGTTTGTTTGGTAACCTTGGGGAGTGCACCTTTTGCACCGATCGAGTATCTTTTCTTGGCTATGTTGTTACTCCACAGAGAATTGAAGTTGATAAAGCCAAGATTGAAGCTATTGAGAGTTGGCCGCAACCCAAAACGATCACACAATTGAGGAGTTTTCTCAGCCTCGCGAGTTTTTATAGGCGTTTTGTGAGAGATTTCATCACCATTGCCGCACCTCTCAATGAGCTTACAAAGAAGGATGTGCCTTTTGTTTGGGGTACCTCACATGAAGAAGCTTTCATGGTATTGAAAGATAAGTTGACACATGCTCCTTTACTCCAACTTCCCGATTTTAATCAGACATTTGAGCTTGAATGTGATGTTAGTGGAATTGGATTAGGAGGTATGTTATTACAAGATGGTAAGCCTATTGCATACTTTTCTAAAAAATGAGTGGGCCTAGTCTGAACTATTCTACTTATGAAAAGAAATTTTATGCCCTTGTTGGGAATTTGGAAACATGGCCACATTATTTATGGCCCAAAGAATTTGTTATACATTTTGATCATGAATCTTTGAAACATATTAAAAGTCAAGCTAAACTGAACCGTAGACATGCTAAATGGGTTGAATTCATTGAGACTTTCCCTTATGTCATTAAACACAAGAAGTGTAAAGAAAATGTTATTGCTGATGCATTGTCTCGCCGCTATACTATGCTTTCACAACCTGACATTAAAATATTTGGTTTGGAGACCATCGAAGATCAATATGTGCATGATGCTGAATTTAAAGATGTATTGCAAAATTGTAAAGAAGGGAGAACTTGGAACAAGTTCATCGTTAATGATGGATTTGTGTTTCATGATAACAAGCTATGCATTCCGACTAGCTCCATTCGTCTTTTGTTGTTGCATGTGGAGGATTAATGGGACACTTTGGCATGAAGAAGACGGAGGACTTACTTGCTACACATTTCTTTTGGCCAAATATGAGACATGATGTTCAGCATTTTGTTACTCACTGCACTACATATCAAAAAGCTAGTCACGACTCAATGCTCATGGTTTATATATGCCTTTGCCTATACCTAGTGTTCCTTGGGAAAATATATCTATGGATTTTGTTTTGGGTTGATCTCGAACAACTAAGGGGAGGGATAGCATATTTGTTGTCATGAATAGATTTTCGTAAATGGCACACTTCATACCATGTCATAAAAGCGATGATGCTGCTAATGTTGCTGATTTGTTCTTTCATGAAATTATTCGCTTGCATGGTGTGCCAAATACTATTGTTTCAGATCATGATACTCAATTTCTTAGCCACTTTTGGAGATGTTTATGGGCTAAGGTGGGGACTAAACTGCTTTTTAGTACTACATGTCACCCCCAAACTTATGGACAAACTGAAGTAGTCAATAGAACCTTGTCTACTATGCTTAGGGCTGTTTTGATGAATAACAAGAAACTGTGGGAAGAATGCTTGCCTCATATTGAATTTTCTTATAATGGTTAGCTAAATCCTACTACTGAGATGTGCCCTTTTGAAATCGTGTATGGTTTCTTACCTCGTGCACCTATTGATTTTTTGCCTATTCCATCTTTGGAGAAGGTTATTTTTGTTGCTACACAATGTGCTGAACTGATCTTAAAAATGCATGAGTTAACTAAGAAAAATATTGAGTGCATGAATGCTAAATATAAACTTACTGGAGGTAATGGTAGAAAATGTGTTGTCTTTGCACCTGGAGATCTTGTTTGATTACATTTGCGTAAGTATAGGTTTCCTAATTTGCGCAGGTCAAAGCCGGTGCCATGTGCTGATGGTCCTTTTAATGTGTTAGAGAAAATAAATGATCATCATATAAACTTGAGCCGCTTGCAGATTTTGGGGTTAGTCCCACTTTTAACATTGCTGATTTGCAGCCTTATTTGGCTGAGGATGATGATCTTCCGTCGAGGACGACCTCATTTCAAGAAGGGGAGGACGATGATGACATCAATACCATTGTTACACCCACAGCCCCTGCCGTTATACATACTGGACCAATTAATAGAGCTCGTGCACACCAATTAAATTACCAGGTACTTCCCTTTCTTGTTAACGATTCTAATTTTCATGAGAATATGATGGTTCCTAAATTGGATACATTTTTTCTTACAAATGAAGGGCCTAGCTTGGATATGAAGGACCGGCAAGATCAAGCATGGAGATGAGGGTATGCGTAAGGGGAACAAGAACAGAGTTTCAAGTGGTGATTTCAGGACTCTGAAGCCACCATAATGAGTGCATGAAGGCTTGGATGAAATATACAAGATGCTACTTCATAAATTTTGTCCAAATGCTATTATAGGTGATGCGTCACCTTATTATTGGGCCAGGCCCATGTACTTTTGGAATAATTTAGTATAGGATGTTTTTAGAGTCCGTATGTGTGGAGAAACAAAGTTAGGGTTTGTTTCGGACTCCTCCTCCAAGGGGTCAGGATATCCCCCCTACTCCTCCGTATATTCAACCCTTAGGGCATAGTTTATACTTTGGGGATTTATTTAGTCATAAGTTAATCATTAAAACTTTGTGACTTCGTTTGGGTCCAATGACCAGACCAAGACCGCTTTCGGATCCCTAACTTTATCAACACTTTATCTATATTTGCAATATTCGTATTGCTTTATCATATTCTTGCTTGTTCTTCGATTTCTTGCAGGAATAGATCTATGTGGTCAGGTTGATCATGCTCTGGCGTGGTTAATAACCTCTCGGAGTTGGTTTAGCGATCGCTAAGGCGCAACGTCGTGCATTTTTGTACTCGGATCATCAAAGTCGTATCCACCAAATCGATAGTTATCGTCTCATCGAAAGATCAGGACACATTCGCCTCTATCATCGCGCCTTTGCCGGGGAGTGAAGCGCCTTTGGTAAGGAAATATTTTTATTACGTGCTGAAATTTACTGTCACTTGTCACTATGGAAAATAACCCTCTGAGGGGTTTGTTCGGGGTATCTTCACCCTGACTGTAATCAATAAGAGTTGCTCCTCAACCTGCTGAACTTACTAAAAATGATTATTATGGAATTCCCTTGGGTATGTTGGACAAATTGCTAGATAATCCTTATGCAGGAGATGGAACCGATATGCACTTGATCTATATAGATGGAATTTGTGGATTATTTAAGCTTGCAGGTTTATCCGAGGATGGAGTTAAGAAGAAAGTATTCCCTTTATCTTTGGAGGGAAATACATTAACATGGTACATGCTATTGTATGCTATTAGAACATGGGATTGGAACCAAAGAAGCTTGAATTCCACCAGAAATTTTATCCCATGCACTTGGTTCACTGTGATTGGAGTTATATACATAGTTTTTGGCCTCGTAAAGGAGAAAGTATCGCTCAATCTTGGGGATGCTTGAATATATGATCCACACATGCCCCAATCACGAGCTCTCAAGAGAGATTATTATACAAGACTTTTATGCTCAACTTCCTCATAATGATCAACCAATGCCCGATACTTCTTCTACTGGTTTCCATTATGAAGAAAACTATTGAATTAAAATGGAATCTATTGGAAAGAATTAAACGCAACTCTGAAGATTGGGAAATCGACAAAGGTAATGAGTCAGGTATAAATCGTTAATATGATTGTGTTAAATCTTTTAGTGAAACATATGCTTTTCATAAGTTCAGCACAAAAATATGGACTTGACTCCGAAATAGTAGCTACTTTCTGTGAATCATTTCCTACTCATGTTGATCTCCCTAAGGAGAAGTTGTTTAAATTTCACCCACCTATTGAGTACCTTTGTAAGGAACCTACTATTTCTAAAAATGGAACAATTATATTTAATGTTGATCCAGGTTGTAATGCCCAGTATGCGACTATGTCTCCCACGTGTCGAGGCACGACTTAAAGACATAAGCGCATACTAGAATGATCTCAAGTATGGTATCTTTTCACATGTCATGTGAAATTCAGGGATGAAATAGAAAAAGGATAGTTGGCTTACACTCGCCATGTCACACAATGAATACAAAAGCATACATCATCCACATAACACAAGGTCTGACTACAGACGAAATCCAAATGAGAAAGATACCAAAAACACAAGGCCTGATCGCCCCTAGTAGGAACCACTACTGATCATCGGCATACGAAACATAGTAACGTCCACGCTCTTCGTCGAACTCCCACTGAAGTTCTGAACCATCTCCTGGATCGATCTCAGCGGTACCTGCATCTGGTGTGTGTTGAATCTGTGAGCCACAAAGGACTCAGCAATCCCGCTCGCGGGTATCAAAACTACCAAAGCCTTAGGTGTGGAAAGGCTATAAAAGTGTTTGCAGCAAGCACTAGCACTATCTTACGAGTTTAGAGCGAGACGAGAACAAGTGCCAACGATCGCCAAGTTGATCAAGAAGTGATCCTAGCTACTCACGATCAAACAGAACCCCACCGTGTTCACTTACCGAAGCCCTTCGAAAAGAGACCATCACGGTTACTCACACAGGTAGTGTATTCTTAAGGATATGGTGTCAAGTTATCTACAACAGAATATTAACAAATTCCCATCTGCCACATAACCGCGGGCATGGCTTTCGAAAGTTCAAAACCCTACAGGGGTTTCCCAACTTAGCCCATCACAAGCTCACGATCTGCGGAGTCGCAACTCCAAAGTGGGAAGAACCGAGTATTCTCGGAATCCCGTGCTCAAGATATTTCGACAAAGGTAAAACTAATCCAGCAAGACCTCCCGGCGTGTCGACACCCTGATAGTAGCCACGCATATCTCGTCTCAGGCCACGACCGGATGGGACATCCTACATGTATATACCAATCCTCGAGTTTCCTCGTGGTGGCCCTGCAGTCCGCCCAGTTTGGACCAACACTCATGAGGAGCAGTGGCCCGGGTTGTTGATTAAGAACTCGGGTTTATAACTCCCTATGCAAGTTTTAGTTATTAGACAAATGTAAAACCAATGTTGGGCCTTGCTGGAAAAGCTTTAAACAGAGCGAATTATCAAGGGGGGCCCATAAACCCCAATCGTGTTAGGAACGCAAAATCAAGGAACATAACACCGATTTATCGGGTCCTAAGGTGGCATGAGTGGAACAAAACACCAAGCAGAAGGCCGAGCCTTCCACCCATTGCCAATATATAGGTGCATTAGTTAACATAGATATATATTGTTTTATTCCAATAAACAAGTTCATCATGGAGCAATCTTCAAACTTCACCTGCAACTAACAACGCTATAAGAGGGGCTGAGCGATGCGTACTTAGGCAAACAACAGTTTGCTAGGAAGGCGGTTAGAGTGTTTCATGGCAACAATAGGAGGCTGACAAGCAAGAATGGGCATCGAGGCATATATAAAAGAACGAGACATCTAGCATAGGCAAAGATAGAAGTGATATCGGGGAATGGTCATCTTGCCTGGTAAGTCGTCGGTGGAATGGTAAGACGGCTCCTTGAACTCAGTCTCGACAAGATCCTCGAACTCGGTATCGGCTCCCGGCTCTACCCAACACAAGAGCACAACAACGGCACAATATCAAACACGGTGCAATGCACAATCAACATGATGCAAGTCATATCACGGGATGCAAGTATGATGTGCGCATGCATGAGGATGCTCTCGAGCCTAAGGAGAAGATGATGAAAATGGCTTCATCTTGGGAAACCAAGCAAGCCACTTGATAGAATGGAAGATTTCGGTTGAAATCGATATAAGGATCATCGGAAACGGATGCACGGTTTGCAAAAGACAAGCAAAACAAGATGCAATGCAAAACTGCAGTTTACAACAACATGGCATCTTTGGAGCAAGAAATAATTATGCTACAACACTCAAACATGAAGAAAAAACGGCATGGATGTGAAATAGACATGATACTTAACAAGCATGAACTTAGAGCACACTCAAAGCTTACTGGAACCCAATTAAACAAGCATGGCAAGTTGCAATAAATTTACAAAATCATCAGACTTTGTGAAAATTACAAAGCATGTCAGAAATTACAACGAGTAGGCATGTTTGCAAGCTTGTGCAACTCAACTCAAAGCATATCATGGCTTGTGAAGGTATCCAACATCAAGAAGACATATTTGAGAAGCTACTCATGGCAAGAACATTGTCATAGGGTGTATAGAACACTAGCTATACTCGTGGCAAAACTGAACTTGTTGATAACATGCTGACAGATACATTTTATAGCCACTTGAGAGCATGAAAACAACAAGATACAACAAGCCATCATGCAAGCTAAAGGCATGGCAATAACATACATAACATGCTCTTCAGGAATAACCACATGGCTACTTCTACCACACACTAGAACATGTCCCAAAAATCATGGCAAAAGTGCAAAAGTTTATCCAGACTTAGCAAAATCTGGGCATGCTGACAGAAATATTTTATAGCAACTTGAGAGCATGAAAACAACAAGCTACAGCCACTCCTCATGGCAAACAAGAGCATGGATAGCTAGATCATAACATATAAATCAAGGAACACCCACTGGACAACTCTAACCATGCACAACAACGACGGTGGCATCATGGGAGCAGGGCATAAATATTAACAGATTCACACTTAGCAGAAATTTAACATCAAGATGACATGCTAACAAGCTTGTTGCAATCATCTCAAGACACATCATGGCATGAAAATGAATTTATCATGTAGAGCACATTCCAAAGAGCAAAACTCATGTTGACACCTAGCTCATATGACACATGGATAAATATATACAAGCAAGACAAAACATCATCTCATAACAAGTTCAAAAACTTATCAGCCACATGAACTTTTGCAACAGAGATAAACATGACAATATGACACCTAACATGAATGCTACAGCAACCATTATGTAGAGCACTTCACAATGAACATCTGGACATATAATTCACTCCATTCGGACCAACATGCACAAAGTTACTAGCCCACGAACATGCCAACAAATTTTCACAGACCACAAGTGCTGAAATAGTTTCATCACGATGCACTCTTGCCATGAAGATTAAGTCAACTAGAAGAACTCTAACATGCATGAAACTGATGCTAACATGTAGAGCATGACGAGACGAACATTTCGATATATTATAAGCGCAAAACGGAGCACCGAGCACAAAGTTATCACATGATGAAGGAGGCAATAAATTTAACGGATTCGGGGACTTAGAAGAAAATATACCCCTCCGAAAGTCAACGGGACGGGACGGAGCGGGACAAGTCCGTGCGGGATGGTGTTTGGATGAGATCCGGTGGATCTGATCCACCTACTGGAGCTGGATCGGGATGACGGCGCGGGACCCGGCAACTCCGGTGAGGAGGCGGCCGACGATGACGAGGAAGACCGGCGCAAGGCGCGGCGGGGCCGGCCGGAGAGGGGGCCGACGCCGGCGCCAGCGCCAGCGGGCGGGAAGGCGGCCGAAGGTGGTGGTCGGGGTGGTGCGGCCGGCGAGGCATCACGGAGGAGCGGCGCCGACGTTGAGGCGGACCGACGGCGGAGGTCAAGCCGGCGGGTGGTGGTGCAGGTCCGGCGCGGCGGCGGGGTTGTGCGCCGACGAGCCTGGCGGCAGAGGTGGAACGGGGCGAGCAGGGCGCTCGCGCCCGCGGCGACGGCGGCGGCCGGGCCGGGCGGGCCCCGGATGGGCTCCCCGGGCCTGGCGCGGTGGAGTGGAGGCCGATGAATCACTGGCAGCTCTGGGTAGGTCGGGGCCGGGCGGCCGGCTGAGGTGGCGGCGCGTGATAGGCTGAGCGACGTGG
>LR738711.1:577476173-577583678 GCA_902687465.1 Secale cereale | reverse complement strand
GGCGGACGTGTCCGACGGCGCGGAGGAGCTCGGAATTAGGGTTTCGCCCGAAAATGGACGTGGGAAGGCTGTTTATATATATTCTGGGAGTTAGGAGTGTCCAAATGGGGTGCGGCTTTCACCCACATGATCACGATCCGACGACCGACAGGATAGGAGTGGTTATGCTGGGTTAGTGGGCTGTTGTGGAGGGGTGGTGGGCCAAAGGAAGAGGAGCTTTTAGCCCACTAGGTTAACCATTGGAGTATCAAACGATCTGCAAACGCGACAAAACTTGACAGGCGGTCTCCACGTACTAAAACAACAACGTACGACAAGTCTGACCTCATTCCAAGAACATTCCACGGCCACATACGAAAGAAGGACTCGGAGGTGCCACGCGCACATGTGTGAGTGTCGGAACTCGAAACGGACAACGGGAAGAGACGAGCATGACCGGGTGAAAGTGACAACACGAATGCAATGCAATGCACATGATGACATGACATGGATGATATGCACACACGCACAAGACAAAAACAAAGAAACCCGAAATGAAGGAAGAGCCCAGAATGGAATTGATGAAGTCGACGAAGATTATATTGCCATAAATGGAATTTTTACATCTGGGGCATTACACAGGTGCCCCACTACTTATATTGAAATACCTCCTTTTCACAAAAGCGATGGTAATGCTACGACTGTGGTTGATAATAGTAGAACACCTAAACCCTCTGAACAAATTAAAGTGGAACCTAATATTGCAATGACTAAAGATCTATTGGTTCATAATATTGATGGGCATGTTGTTTACTTTTTCTCTGAAGCTGCTAGGATTCTAAACCTGTTAGAAATGAACAAGATATGCTGGATAAGAAAAATCATGTTGTTGACATGCCCGTCGTTTTTTGTTAAGATTGGAGATCATCACTATCATGCTTTATGTGATATGGGTGCTAGTATAAGTATTAATCCGTTCTCTATACATCAACATGTTATGAATGATATTGCACCCACTGAGATTGAAGATATCGATATTAATATTAAGGTTGCAAATCAAGATACTATTCCTCACTTGGGATTGATACATATGTTGAAGTTTTGTGTGGTAAGATCAAATACCTTACTGATTTTCTAGTTCTTGGATCACAACAAGATAATTTGTCTCCCATTATATTTGGTAGACCTTACTTGAATCTTGTTAATGTTGAAATAGATTGTGTTAAAGAAAAGGTTAAGTTAAATTTGGTGATGTATCTCATGAATTTAATTTCTCCAAGTTTCGTAAGCAACCTCATGATAAAGAATTAACCAGTAAAGATGAAATTATCGATCTTGCCTCTATTGATGTGCCTCCTACTAATCCATTAGAACATTATTTGCCAGGCCTTGTAAATGATGTGCATATGAAGGAAAGAAATGAAATAGATGAGATATTCTCTAAACAAGCACCTATCCTTAAGCATAATTTTCCTGTTGAAACTTTGGGAGATCCTCTTCCACCTAAGAGTGATCATGTGTTCGAATTGAAGAAACTAACATTGAAATATGCTTATCTTGATGAAAAGAAATATATCATATTATTATCAATGCTAACCTTTTAGAGTACAAGGAGAAAATATTACTTAAAACTTTGAGAAAGCATCATGCTACAATTGAATATACACTTGATGATCTTAAGGGCATTAGTTCCACTTTATGTTAACACAAGATTAATATGGAGACAGATTCTAAACCCGTTTTTGATCATCAAAGTTGCCTTAATCCCAAAATGAAGGATATGGTACGAACTGGAATATAAAAGCTTTAGAAGCACATATCATTATTTCTATCCTGATAGTAGATGGGTATGTCCCGTTCATTGAGTTCCTAAAAAGGGAGGCATTACAGGTCGTTCCTCATGATAAAAATGAACTTATCCCACAAATTCATAATTGAACCATCTGCGCACCCAGTGATGTTGAATCCATTGCAGACACTTATCTCTCTGCTGCTTTGTTTCTCCTGGAACAGTAGCATACCTATCATGGGAGATATATTCAACTGTGTTTGTGAACGCTTTTCTGCCACCTCTCTTCTTCTTCGGAGCATTCTCTTCTTGCTTATTGACATTTTCCTTAGTTCTTTTGCGCTTGCCGGTTGATGGGCCTACCGTTGGGCCCTTGGCATTCAGAGCTTTTGATTCATCTGCTGTGCCTAGAACAACATCATATCTTCAGCCTAGCTCACTGGTCTAGGCGAATCCTCAATTGACTACATTTACTTGTGAATAAGGATAGATGCGATGGAAAATGGGGGCAAGATTACGAATGCTCACAACAAAGTTTTGCGGAAGAAATCATTTTGAACAATAATTAGATGCAGACTTTGAGAAATGTTTAAGATGAAAGAAATGTGTAGAACGAACTAGTAGGTTTGAAGAATATACTAGTTAATAGGCTAATAAGCATTCTGTTCGTACGAGACACAACACAAACCCTAGATCTGAAACTTTTCGGATGTGAGTGACTTCTACAAACCAAATCCTCATAAGTTACCTATCAGTAAAGATTTGAGAAATGTGGTAAATAATGGCAAATACAACCGCGGACGAACTCGAATATGATGAATGAAAGAACGAGTTCACACAACACATACCCTAACTCGGTGATGTGCAACAACTACGGCGAAGCGGGTTGGAAGATGATCCGCGGCGGCGAGGAATGACTATAATGACCTCCTTCCGGCAGCAAAGCGGCGAGGATGATCCGCGTCATCAAGCTCTAGGAGGATCAATGCGGTAGGGCTTCGGAAAGTGATGGTGGCGAGGAGACGAGGTGGATTTGGGGGAAGGTTGGCGATGCGGTATATATATGCGAGGAGAAATAACCGCATCTCGTGAATTTGATCAGATGACCACAGTCAAAAGGCTTTTGTGATTCGATGGACGAGGAATAACGATAGCTGGTTGTCGGCATTCCGGGAATGGGCTACCCAGACTTGCGTGCCTGCGGCCCATGACGTGACTCCATCGACGGATTGGTACGGCCCAGCTTCAGCAACCGCAGCTCAAGACCCTAGCGAAGGGCAAAGCCTCGCGTGGCAGACGACAGCAAGACCTCCCTGGGGGCAGCCTATCTAGGCTGGCTCCCGAGGAGCGGAGATATCTATGCAAGGCACACCTCGCGAGGTTTACGTGATGTGAGCCATGATGACCAAGGCCAGGCGGTGATAACCCACAAGTGTAGGGGATCACAACAGTTTTCGAGGTTAAAGTATTCAACCCAAATTTATTGATTCGACACAAGGGGAGCCAAAGAATACTCTTAAGTATTAGCAGCTAAGTTTTCAATTCAACCACACGTGGAAACTTAGTATCTGCAGCAAGGTAGTTTAGTAGCAAAGTAATATGGAGATAGCGGTAACCGCAATAAAAGTAACGGTAGTGGTTTTGTAGTTTTTGTAACAGTAGCAGCGGAAAAGTAAATAAGCAACATGCAATATGTGAAAAGCTCGTAGGCATTGGATCAATGATGGGGAATTATGTCGGATGCAATTCATCATGTAAAATTTATAACCAAGGTTGACACAGAACTAGCTCCAGTTCATCAATGTAATGTAGGCATGTATTCCGAATATAGTCATACGTGCTTATGGAAAAGAACTTGCATGACATCTTTTGTCCTACCCTCCCGTGGCAGCGGGGTCCTAGTGGAAGCTAAGGGATATTAAGGCCTCCTTTTAATAGAGTACCGGACCAAAGCATTAACACATAGTGAATACATGAACTCCTCAAACTACGGTCATCACCGGGAGTGGTCCCGATTATTGTCACTTCGGGGTTGCCGGATCATAACACATAGTAGGTGACTATAGACTTGCAAGATAGGATCAAGAACACAAATATATTCATGAAAACATAATAGGTTCAGATCTGAAATCATGGCACTCGGGCCCTAGTGACAAGCATTAAGCATAACAAAGTCATAGCAACATCAATCTTAGAACATAGTGGATACTAGGGATCAAACCCTAACAAAACTAACTCAATTACATGGTAAATATCATCCAACCCACCACTGTCCAGCAAGCCTACGATGGAATTACTCACGCACGGCGGTGAGCATCATGAAATTGGTGATGGAGGAAGGTTGATGATGACGATGGCGATGATCTCCCCTCTCCGGAGCCCCGAACGGACTCCAGATCAGCCCTCCCAAGAGAGATTAGGGCTTGGCGGCGGCTTCGTATCGTAAAACACAATAATTCTTTCTCCCTGATTTTTTCTCCCCGAAAGTGAATATATGGAGTCCGGGGGTACGTCAGTGGAGCATCAGGGGGCCCATGAGGCAGGGGCACGCCCAGGGGGAGGGGGCGCGCCCCCCACCCTCGTGGACAGGGTGTGGGCCCCTTGACGTAGATCTTTCTGCAGATATTTTTTATATTTTCCAAAATAATTCTCTGTGGATTTTCAGGTCATTCCAAGAACTTCTTATTTCTGCAAAAAACAACACCATGGCAATTCTGCTCAAAATAGCGCCAGTCCGGGTTAGTTCCATTCAAATCATGCAAGTTAGAGTCCAAAACAAGGGCAAAAGTGTTTGTAAAAGTAGATACGTTGGAGACGTATCAGCGGGCGCTAGCTGGCATAGTGTACTAGTTTCCCCTTTGGTTCTAAGGGGGGGGGGGCAGGCGCGGAGTCCCGAGGAATCAAGCAAAGGTTTTCATATCGATGCAACAAGACTAAGGACTGTCAGGACGACACAATGGAGGTCATCGTGGAGCCCGGCGTGGCGTCACCACCAGAGCCTTTGGCAGGCGAATACCACTTTTGTCAGGATAGCTTGTACTAGCTGCCCCCCTTCAAATTTGGCCGTTATGGGATCCCTTCCTATTGATATTTGGGAAGAGGACCAAGGCCACTATAAATAGGACCTTGCCACCACCATAGAGGGGGATCCAAACATCTCATCTTGAGCTGATCCAACCATAGGAGAAGGATCCATTCCACCCTGACCACTCCACAAGCTCATCCGAGCCCAAGGACACCTCTCCTTTGGAGGCTGTTCTTCCCTTGTACTAGTTCATCCTCAGCCCCACGAGGCAATCCACCACACACACTGGAGTAGGGTATTACACTGCTAGGTGGCCCGAACCAGTATAATCCTCTGTGTCCCTTGTTCTTTGAGTTTGTCGAGTTCGGCTATGGAATCGTTGGGCGAGCGCGCTGGGGAGACAGTGTTCTTTGTGCGCACCCCAGAGTTCGAACCACTCAAGGTTTGCAGAACCCAAAATCCGACATTTGGCGCACCACGTAGGGGTGTGACGAAACCTCTCTTCCATCATTCGATGCATCACCGCTCCACCGCTTCCATGGCTAACGCTCGCCGGGCTCGCGCTAAGCTACGGGCCGCCCGCGTCGCTCAGACAGCTCCCGCCGGTGGACCTCCCCGCCGTCCTCCATCGTCCGCCACCAACGCAGCCACCGGCCCGGTGAGGCACGAGCAGCAGGCCTTGTCGCCGCACCCCTCGGTGTGGCGGGATGGACGCACTACAACCCCGTCGCTGGCCCGAGCCGGCTCGTCGTCCTACGGTCATCGCAGACCCGCGGATGCGCAGGCTGCACTGCTCATGGTGCGCGAGCTCCCGTGCTACCGCCTGATACGTCTCCAACGTATCTATAATTTTTGATTGTTCCATGCTATTATATTATCCTTCTATGATGTTTTATGAGCTTTTATATACACTTTCATATGATTTTTGGGACTAACCTATTAACCGAGAGCCCAGTGCCACTTTATGTTTTTCTCTTGTTTTAGGGTATCACAGAAAAGGAATATCAAACGGAGCCCAATTGACCTGAAATTCAATGGAGGCTGTTTTTGGACCAGAAGAAGCCCGCGGAGTACCGGTGGAGGACCAGTAGGTGCACGGGCTGCCCACAAGGGTGGGGGGCATGCCCCCCTATTGGGCACGCCCCTGCCTGGTGGACAGCCCGTAGACCCCCTTTGCTTGGCCCCAACTCCAACACCTCCTATATATACTGAAACATCTGGAAAGTAACCTAGATCGGGAGTTCCGCTGCCGAAAGCCTCTGTTGCCACCGAAAACCAATCTAGACCCGTTCTGGCACCCTGCCGGAGGTGGGGAATCCCTCTCCGGTGGCCATCTTCATCATCCCGGCGCTGTCCATGACGAGGAGGGAGTAGTCCACCCTCGGGGCTGAGGGTATGTACCAGTAGCTATGTGTTTGATCTCTCTCTCTCTCTCTCTCTCGTGTTATTGAGATGGCACAATCTTGATGTATCGTGAGCTTTGCTATTATAGTTGGATCTTATGTTGCTTCTCCCCCTCTACTCTCTTATGATGGATTGAGTTTTCCCTTTGAAGTTATCTTATCGGATTGAGTCTTTAAGGCTTTGAGAACACTTGATGTATGTCTTGCGTGGGATACCCGTGGTGACAATGGGGTATTTTATTGACTCACTTGATGTATGTTTTCGTGATCAACTTGCGGGTTCCGTGACCTTGGGAATCTATGCATAGGGGTTGGCACACGTTTTCGTCTTGACTCACCGGTAGAAACTTTGGGGCACTCTTTGAAGTACTTTGTGTTGGTTGAATAGATGAATCTGAGATTGTGTGATGCATATCCTATAATCATGCCCACAGATACTTGAGGTGACAATGGAGTATCTAGGTGACATTAGGGTTTTGGTTGATTTGTATCTTAAGGTGTTATTCTAGTATGAACTCTATGATAGACCGAACGGAAAGAATAGCTTCATGTTATATTACTATGGACTCTTGAATAGATCGATCAGAAAGAATAACTTTGAGGTGGTTTCATACCCTACCATACTCTCTTCGTTTGTTCTCCACTATTAGTGACTTCAGAGTGACTCTTTGTTGCATGTTGAGGGATTGTTATATGATCTAGCTATGTTATTATTGTTGAGAGAACTTGCAATAGTGAAAGTATGAACCCTAGGCCTTGTTTCCTATCATTGCAATACCGTTTATGCCCACGTTTACCACTTGCTACCTTGCTGTTTTTATATTTTCAGTTTACAAAAACCTATATCTACCATCCATATTGCACTTGTATCACCATCTCTTCGCCGAACTAGTGCACCTATACAATTTACCATTGTATTGGATGTGTTGGGGACACAAGAGACTCTTTGTTATTTGGTTGCAGGGTTGTTTGAGAGAGACCATCTTCATCCTATGCCTCCCATGGATTGATAAACCTTAGGTCATCCACTTGAGGGAAATTTGCTACTGTCCTACAAACCTCTGTACTTGGAGGCCCAACAACGTCTACAAGAAGAAGGTTGCGTAGTAGACATCAAGCTCTTTTCTGGCGCCGTTGCCGGGGAGGTGAGTGCTTGAAGGTATATCTTTAGATCTTGCAATCGAATCTGTTAGTTTCTTGTTTTATCACTAGTTTAGTTTATAAAAGAAAACTACAAAAAATGGAATAAAGGTTACCTCATATGCTTTATCTTTTTAATATCTTTCGTGAAAATGATGGGAAGGAAAATTGTGCTCAAATACTAGAAGAAGAATTACATATAATGCTTGGCATAAAAATGTGCATGATGAGCATGATTGCAATGTTGTTAGTATGAATTCTTTGAATACCCATGATGCTAATGATATGCAAAGCTACAAGCTTGCTTGGGGATGCTATGTTTGATGAAGATGATATGTTTAGTCCCCCAAGTTTTGATGAGCAAATTTATTATGATGAAAGCATGCCTCCTATTTATGATGATTATTGTGATGACTTGTATGCTATTAAGAATAATGATAACCATGAAACTTGTGATCATTATTTTAATTTTCAATTGGATTATGCTTCACATGATAGTTATTTTGCTGAATTTGCTCCTCCCACTACTATGAATGAGAAGAATTTTGCTTATGTCGAGAGTAGTAAAATTTCTATGCAAGTAGATCATGAAAAGAATGCTTTATGTGATAGTTATATTGTTGAATTCATTCATGATGCTACTGAAAATAATTATGAGAGAGGATCATATGCTTGTAGGAATTGCAATAATATCAAGTTTCTTCTCTATGTGCCTAAAGTTTTTAAGCTATGCTTGTTTTTCTTTCCTATGCTAGTTGATTATTGTTCCCATAAGTTGTTTGCTCACAAAATCCCTATGCATAGGAAGTGGGTTAGACTTAAATATGCTAGTCATATTCTTCATGATGCTCTCTTTATGTTTCAATTCTTATCTTTTATGCGAGCATCATTGAAATCATCATGCCTAGCTAGGGGCGTTAAACGATAGCGCTTGTTGGGAGGCAACCCAATTTTATTTTCCTTGTTTTTGCTAATGTTTAGGAATAAATAATGCATCTAGATTCTGTTTAGATGTGGTTTTATGTTTTAATTAGTGTTTGTGCCAAGTAGAACCTTTGGGAAGACTTGTGTGAAGTTTATGTGATCATGCTGTAAAAAACAGAAACTTTAGCGCTCATGAGATTAGCGACCATTTTTTATAGAGTAATGTTTAGTTGATTCTTTTTGCAGATGATTAATAGACAAATTCCTCAGGTTTACCAATTTATTTCAGAATTTTTAGAGTTACAGAAGTATTCGAAAGTTACATATTGCTATAGAATGTTCTGTTTTTGACAGATTCAGTTTTCTATGTGTTGTTTGCTTATTTTGACGAATCTATGAGTAGTATCGGAGGGTATGAACCATAGAGAAGTTGGAATACAGTAGATATTACACCAATATGAATTTAGAGTGAGTTCACAACAGTACCTAAGTGGTGGTTTTAGTTTCTTATACTGACGGAGCTTACAAGTTTTCTGTTGAGTTTTATGTTGTGAAGTTTTCAAGTTTTGGGTAAAGATTCGATGGACTATGGAATAAGGAGTGTCAAGAGCCTAAGCTTGGGGATGCCCAAGGCACCCCAAGGTAATATTCAAGGATAACCAAAAGCCTAAGCTTGGGGATGCCCCGGGAAGGCATCCCCTCTTTCGTCTTCGTCCATCGGTAACTTTACTCGATGTTATATTTTTATTCACCACATGATATGTGTTCTGCTTGGAGCGTCAATTTATTTTGCTTTGTTTTGTTTGCTGTTTGAATAATATCCCAAGATCTGAATTTATTAAATGTTTGAGAGTCTTCACATGGTTACATTATTATTCAACTACTCATGGATCTTCACTTATATCTTTTGGAGTAGTTTGTTGGTTGCTCTAGTTCTTCACTTATATCTTTTTAGAGCGCGGCGGTGGTTTTATTTTGAAGAAATAGATGAACTCTCATGCTTCACTTATATCAATTTGAAAGTATTTTAGAACAGCATGGTAATTGGCTTTGGTTATAAAACTAGTTCTAATATGATAGGCATCCAAGTTGGGTATAGTAAAAACTTTCACATAAAGTGCATTGAATGATAGGAGAAGTTTGATGCTTGATAATTGTTTTGAGATATGAGGATAGTGATATTAGAGTCATGCTAGTGGAGTTATTATGAAATTGAGAAATACTTGTGTTAAAGTTTTTGATTCCCGTAGCATGCACATATGGTGAACCGCCATGTGACGATGTTAGAGCATGAGGTATTTGTAGAATGTCATCCTTTGTGTGGAGGTCGGGGGCGCGCGATGGTTAACTCCAACCAACCTCCCCCCAAGAAGCATGCGTTGGTTGCTTTGTTTTGATGACTCATAAATTTTTGCAATAAGTATATGAGTTCTTATGACTAATGTTGAGTCCATGGATTATACGCACTCTCACCCTTCCACCATTGCTAGCCTCTCTTGTACCGCGCAACTTTCGCCGGTACCATACACCCACTATATACCTTTCTCAAAACAGCCACTATATACCTTCCTCAAAACAGCCACCATACCTACCTATCATGGCATTTCCATAGCCATTCTGAGATATATTGCCATGCAACTTTCCACCGTTCCGTTCATATGACAAGCTTCATATTGTCATATTGCCATGCATGATCATGTAGTTGACATCGTATTTGTGGCAAAGCCACCATGCATAACTTTTCATACATGTCACTCTTGATTCATTGCACATCCCGGTACATCGCCGGAGAAATTCATATAGAGTCATACTTTGTTCTAGTATCGAGTTGTAAATCAACATAAGTGTGATGATCATCATTATTAGAGCATTGCCCGAAAAAAGGAAGGAAAGGCCGAGAAAAAGAAAGGCCCAAAAAAAGAAAAGAAAAAAAAAGAAAAGAAAAAAAAAGAAAAAAAGAAAAGAAAAGGGACAATTGCTACTATCTTTTTCCACACTTGTGCTTCAAAGTAGCACCATGTTCTTCATGATAGAGAGAGTCTCATATTTAGTCACTTTGATATACTAGTGGGAATTTTCATTATAGAACTTGGCTTGTATATTCCAACGATGGGCTTCCTCAAATGCCCTAGGTCTTCGTGAGCAAGCAAGTTGGATGCACACCCACTTAGTTTCTTTTGTTGAGCTTTCATACACTTATAGCTCTAGTGCATCCGTTGCATGGCAATCCCTACTCACTCACATTGATATCTATTGATGGGCATCTCCATAGCCCATTGATATGCCTAGTTGATGTGAGGCTATCTTCCTCTTTTTATCTTCTCCACAACCACCACTCTATTCCACCTATAGTGCTATATCCATGGCTCACGCTCATGTATTGCGTGAAAGTTGAAAGGTTTGAAAAAATTGAGCATGAAAACAAGTGCTTGGCTGAAACCAGGGTTGTGCATGATATGAATATTTTGTGTGATGAAGAGGGAGCATAGCCAGACTATATGATTTTGTAGGGATACCTTTCTTTAGCCATGGTATTTTGAGAAGACATGATTGCTTTGTTAGTATGCTTGAAGTATTATTATTTCTTATGTCAATATAGACTTTTGTCTTGAATCTTTCGAATCTGAACATTCATGCCACAATAAAGATAATTACATTGAGAATTATGTTGATTAGCATTCCACATCAAAAATTCTGTTTTTATCATTTACCTACTCGAGGACGAGTAGGAATTAAGCTTGGGGATGCTTGATACGTCCCCAACGTATCTATAATTTTTGATTGTTCCATGCTATTATATTATCCTTCCAGGATGTTTTATGGGCTTTTATATACACTTTCATATGATTTTTGGGACTAACCTATTAACCCGGAGCCCAGTGCCAGTTTTTGTTTTTCTCCTGTTTTAGGGTATCGCAGAAAAGGAATATCAAACGGAGCCCAATTGACCTGAAATTCAACGAAGGCTGTTTTTGGACCAGAAGAAGCCCACGGAGTACCGGAGGAGGACCAGGAGGTGCACGGGCTGCCCAGGAGGGTGGGGGGCGCACCCCCCTACTGGGCGTGCCCCCTGCCTCATGGACAGCCCGTAGACCCCCTTTGCTTGGCCCCGACTCCAACACCTCCTATATATACTGGAACCTCCGGAAAGTAACCTAGATCGGGACTTCCGCCGATGAAAGCCTCTGTTGCCACCGAAAACCAATCTAGACCCATTCTGGCACCCTGTCGGAGGGGGGGATCCCTCTCCGGTGGCCATCTTCATCATCCTGGTGTTCCCCATGACGAGGAGGGAGTAGTCGACCCTCGGGGCTGAGGGTATGTACCAGTAGCTATGTGTTTCATCTCTCTCTCTCGTGTTCTTGAGATGACATGATCTTGATGTATTGCGAGCTTTGCTATTATAGTTGGATCTTATGTTGCTTCTCCCCCTACTCTCTTGTAATGGATTGAGTTTTCCCTTTGAAGTTATCTTATCGGATTGAGTCTTTAAGGATTTGAGAACACTTGATGTATGTATTGCGTGGGATACCCATGGTGACAATGGGGTATTCTATTGATTCACTTGATGTATGTTTTGGCGATCAACTTGCGGGTTCCGTGATCTTGGGAATCTATTCATAGGGGTTGGCACACGTTTTCATCTTGACTCTCTGGTAGAAACTTTGGGGCACTCTTTGAAGTACTTTGTGTTGGTTGAATAGATGAATCTGAGATTGTGTGATGCATATCGTATAATCATGGCCACGGATACTTGAGGTGACAATGGAGTATCTAGCTGACCTTAGGGTTTTGGTTGATTTGTATCTTAAGGTGTTATTCTAGTATGAACTCTATGATAGATCGAACGGAAAGAATAGCTTCATGTTATTTTACTCCGGACTCTTGAATAGATCGATCAGAAAGAATAACTTTAAGGTGGTTTCGTACCCTACCATAATCTCTTCATTTGTTCTCCGCTATTAGTGACTTTGGAGTGACTCTTTGTTGCATGTTGAGGGATTGTTATATGATCTAGCTATGTTATTATTTTTGAGAGAACTTGCACTAGTGAAAGTATGAACCCTAGGCCTTGTTTTCTATGATTGCAACACCGTTTATGCTCACGTTTACCACTTGCTACCTTGCTTTTTTTATATTTTCAGTTTACAAAGACCTATATCTACCATCCATATTGCACTTGTATCACCATCTCTTCGCCGAACTAGTGCACCTATACAATTTACCATTGTATTGGGTGTGTTGGGGACACAAGAGACTCTTTGTTATTTGGTTGCAGGGTTGTTTGAGAGAGACCATCTTCATCCTACGCCTCCCATGGATTGATAAACCTTAGGTCATCCAGTTGAGGGAAATTTGCTACTGTCCTACAAACCTCTGTACTTGGAGGCCCAACAACGTCTACAAGAAGAAGGTTGCGTAGTAGACATCACCGCCCCGTCGACAAATTCAATGAGGACTGGCTAGAACGCATTGCCGAGCTCGTCAGCGCCACTGGGGGCTCTCCTGCTCCGTCCCTCTTGCTACCTTGCCCGCCTCCCTTGGAGGGTGAAGTGGCCCATGAAGTGCCTCCGCCACCACCATGTCAAGATGTTGTCCATGCTCCAAGGCACGCGACCCCACGGCGCGACCTACCGCGTGGGGCACCCGTGCATGAAGAAGGAAGCTATCAAGAGGTCCAGCAGCCGCAAGGAGGAGCTCTCCATCCATGAGAACCTGTGCACCACCTTGGAGCTGTTCAACATAGAGACCAAGTGTGCGAGAGCTGAGGAAGGGTGCCTTTCCCTCGTCGATCTCCCCGATGCTGACCTAGAAGACAAAAAGGCCAAGGCTAAAGACGTGAAGCACAAGGGGGTGGCCGTGCTCGCGGCGGAACCAGAGATGAAGCATGGACGCGACCACCCGGGGTCATCCAAGAGCAGCCGTCCATTCTGTGCCTTCCACAACATGCACAACCACAACACCAACGGCTGTCAGGAGCTCAGAGCTATCCGCGACGGGCGCTTCAGCCGACGCCCTGAGCACAACAATCGAGGCTATGTCCGTGGAGGAAGCTGAACTGGGGGGGGGGGGCGCTGGGATGACCGAGGCCCCCGTCAGGAGTGGCGCGATCATCCTCGTGAGGAACGCTGGCACGACCAGCCTCGCGAGGGCGCCTGGAGGGACCAGCCTCATGAGGACCGCCCTCAGGGCAAGGCCGGCCTCCCTCAGCTGCCACCACCGCCAAGGAGGAACGACGACCAAGACAAAGGGGCTGGGGGCTTTCAGGAGCCTCACGCCATCGCCTGCATCTTGGGCGATGCGCAGGCTCTAGCGTCTCAGCGCATCTTCTAGAAGTTCGCCCGAGAAGTGAACGCGGCTCTTCCTAGGATAGAAGCCACGCGGCTGCTCAAGTGGTCCAAGTGCACCATCACCTTCAGCTCAGCAAACTATTTCAAGTGCGTGGCAACCACCGGCGCTCTCCCAATGCTCTGCTCACCCATCATCAACAACGTCCAAGTCACCAAAACCCTCATCGATGGCGGTGCTAGGCTCAATGTTCTCTCCGTCGACAGGTTTGACCGTCTCCAAGTGCCGTATGACCAGCTGCATCCCACTAGGCCCTTCTTGGGAGTGACCGACGGCTCCACCACCCCAATCGGGCAATTCCAGCACCCTGTTACATTCGGTACCCGCGACAACTACCACACCGAGCTCATCGACTTCGACGTCGCCTACATCCGTCTCCCATACAACGCCATTCTTGGGTATCCGGCCCTGGCCAAGTTCATGGCAGTGACTCACCATTGCTACGACGTCCTCAAAATGTCGGGAAGCCGTGGCATCATCACCATCGCGTGCGAGGAAAAGAACGATGTGTACTCCCTTGAGCGCGCCTGCCAGGCTGTGGCAGTCGGGAACCCACACAACGAAAACATCATCTACCCCCTGAGGCCACCCCGAAGAAGAAGAAGCAGCTGCTCGCCCTGGAGCCTCGTGAGGAAGCAGCACCCGATGGCCGCACCGCAGGATCCGCGCCCATGGACGGGGCGCCTCCCTCCCTCGCATAGGGAGGCATGCCCAGTGCCCCTCTCAGGTTAGGCTCGGGGGCTCTCCTCTGGAGGTCCTCCGACCTACTCAATGTCACGAGGGAGGCGCTCAGGCACCATGTGGAGGCGTGCTTCACCGCATGTTTCCCTCCCGAGAGCGCAAGGCGCGAGGCGCCGAGCGTTCATGAGTTCATCGACCAGACCATCGAAGGCCTGCAGGTACCAAGGGCAATGCGGGGCGAGCGTCGCCCCGCACCACCAAATGCAGCTTTCGTCCCAGCCTTGGGCAACGAAATGCGCGTCTGCGTCGATGTCCCACGACTCAACATAGTCGCTTCTCAGGAGCTCTACTGGCCGTCTTAGGTGGGCCAGTGATGTCTACTACACAACCTTCTTCTTGTAGACGTTGTTGGGCATCCAAGTGCAGAGGTTTGTAGGACAGTAGCAAATTTCCCTCAAGTGGATGACCTAAGGTTTATCAATCCATGGGAGGCATAGGATGAACATGGTCTCTCTCAAACAACCCTGCAACCAAATAACAAAGAGTCTCTTGTGTCCCCAACACACCCAATACATTGGTAAATTGTATAGGTGCACTAGTTCGGCGAAGAGATGGTGATACAAGTGCAATATGGATGGTAGATATAGGTTTTTGTAATCTGGAAATATAAAAACAACAAGGTAACTAATGATAAAAGTGAGCACAAACGGTATTACAATGCTTCGAAACAAGGCCTAGGGTTCATACTTTCAGTAGTGAAAGTTCTCTCAACAATAATAACATAATTAGATCATATAAAAATCCCTCAACATGAAACAAAGAGTAACTCCGAAGTCACTAATAGAAGATAACAAACGGATATATTATTGTAGAGTACGAAACCACCTCAAAGTTAATCTTTTCGATCAATCCATTGGGCTATTCCTATAAGTGTCACAAACAACCCTAGAGTTCACAGTAAAATAACACCTTAAGACACACATCAACCAAAACCCTAATGTCACCTAGATACTCGAATGTCACCTCAAGTATCCGCGGGTATGATTATACGATATGCATCGCACAATCTCATATTCATCTATTCAACCAACACAAAGAACTTAAAAGAGTGCCCCAAAGTTTCTCCCGGAGAGTCAAGACGAAAACGTGTGCCAACCCCTATGCATAGATTTCCAAGGTCACGAACCCGCAAGTTGATCACCAAAACATACATCAAGTGAATCAATAGAATACCCCATAGTCACCACGGGTATCCCACGCAAGACATACATCAAGTGTTCTCAAATCCTTAAAGACTCAATCCGATAAGATAACTTCAAAGGGAAAACTCAATCCATTATAAGAAGGTAGAGGGGGAGAAACATCATAAGATCCAACTATAGTAGCAAAGCACGTGGTACATCAAGATCGTGCCAAATCAAGAACACGAGAGAGAGAGAGAGAAAGAGAGAGAGAGAGAGAGAGAGAGAGAGATCAAACACATAGCTACTGGTACATACCCTCAGCCCCGAGGGTCAACTACTCCCTCCTCATCATGGAGAACGTCGAGATGATGAAGATAGCCACCGTTGATGGATCCCCCCCTCCGACAGGGTGCCGAAATAGGGCCTTGATTGGTTTTTGGTGGCTACAGAGGCTTGCGGCGGCGGAACTCCCAATCTAGGTTATTTTCTAGAGGTTTGGGGATTTATAGGAGAGGTTGACGCCGAGAACAAGTCAGGGCCCCCACAAAGAGTCCACGAGGCATAGGGGCGCGCCCTAGGGGGGTGGGCGCGCCCTCCACCCTCGTGGAGACCACGGGCCTGCCCTTTAGTAACTCTTCATTCCAGTATTTTTTACATTTTCTAAAAAAAATCTCCGTTGATTTTCAGCGCATTCCGAGAACTTTTATTTCTGCACAAAAACAACACCACGGTAGTTCTGCTGAAAACAACGTCAGCCCAGGTTAGTTCTAACCAAATCATACCAAAATCATGTAGTAATATTATAAACATGGCATGAATACATAAAAAATTATAGATACATTGGAGACATATCAGCATCCCCAAGCTTAATTCCTGCTCGTCCTCGAGTAGGTAAATGATGAAAACATAATTTTTGATGTGGAATGCTACCTTACATATCTATCAATGTAATCAGTCTTTATTGTGGCAAGAATATTCAAAACAAAAGTTTAATATTGACATAAAAATAATAATACCTCAATCATACTAACAAAGCAATTATTTGTTCTCAAAATAACATGGCCAAAGAAAGCTTATCCCTACAAAATCATATAGTTTGCCTATGCTCTATCTTCATCACACAGAATATTAAAATCATGCACAACCCCAGTTTTAGCCAAGCAATTGTTTCATACTTTAGTATTCTCAAACTTTTTCAACTTTCACGCAATACATGAGCGTGAGCCATGTACATAGAACTATAGGTGGAATAAAAAATGGTGGTTGTGGAGAAGACAAAAAGGAGGAAGATAGTTGTCGGTGTACTAAGATAGGGGTACCTTAGTACCCCAACTTGTGAACGGGCAGTAGCAGCTTCCCGCGGCAGGGCCTGCCACGTGCTCGCCAAGTACTTTTCTGGTCCCTATGAAGCCATTCAAGAACAAAGTATACAAGTCAGAAGAACAAGGCCCCGGCAAGAGGAGTTTGCCGGAAGGCCGCACCAGGCTCAAGGCTATCACTTTAGCACAAGACCCTGGCGAGAGGAGCTTGCCAGGAAGGCCAAGGAATATGTATCTCAAGAGATGCCTCGGCACATCATGCGCCCCGGCAGGACCCGGAGAGCGACAAGCTTCCGGGCCCGGCAAGATCACGACCCCGGCAAGGTGCTTGCCGGGGAAACCTACGCTGTGTGCCCGCGCTCCAGCTCATCTGCCTACGCGTCGCCCTGGGGCCCTTCCAGGGACGCGTGGCGGACGGTTGTGCAGCCTGGGGCACACGGTGGCAAGCCACGGTGACAAGGCTACTGTCGTGGCGAACAGAGAAGCATGGGCGGACGCTTTTGGGGGCGACGGCGACGGGCATTCAATGCCCTTGTCCCCCACTGTCAAAGTTAGGTGAAGACCACTGTTCATCCACTGTTCATGCACTATTCACGCACTGTTACAACTACCACCAAATTTACACTTTTACCCTCCTCTACGTTGACACCTGTCGGTGACCCATTTGAGCTATAAAAGGAGGCCCATGCACAACGTAAGGGGGGTTCAGTTCGGCTCGAAACCTAGACAGCTCTCTCGCTCGGTGTAGCTAGTACTGTAGATCTTCAAGCTCCCGAGCCCAAAAACTCAATACAACCTAAGCAGGAGTAGGGTTTTATGCGTCCGCGCGGCCCGAACCTGGGTAAACTGCCCGCGTGTGTCCCTCGATCTGCTCTTCGTGCTCCCTCCGCTCCCTTACCGCAACGTAGAAGGGGCTCCGGTCCCATAGGTGCTCGTGGGAGGACAGTTTCCCCCGACATCTTTGGCGCGCCAGGTAGGGGGTGTCGAGGTTGTGCGAACCTGATCCGGCGCTCACGCGGGCGCAACCTTCAGCAACTTCATCAGCAGCATCAACATGCCTCCGAAGAAGAAGGCTTCGGAGGTCGGAGGCCCGTCTGCGTCGATCCCGCCGCCACCAGAACCAACGGTTGGTGGAGGAGACGCTGGCGGAAGGGTGGTCGCCGGCGAGGAAACTCACGGTGCCACCAAATCCAAGGACAAGACGGACGACCGGGCGAATTCCAAAGCCTCGGTGTCCGTAGACGCACCACGTCTCTCTCGGGAGGTGCCAAGCCAGCAGCGCCGTGGTACAGGAGGTACCATACGCTTGCTGGGGCAAGGACAAACCGGAGGATCGCGGGATGCTCAAGGCCATCGTCCTGGTACGAGCAAGGCGTGGTCGCCGGGGCGAGAAACTGCTCCTTCTAACCCTGTTAGAAGTCCGAGCATATCTCGCTCCTCGCACCGCTCGCCGCCGCTCCCCTCCTCTCCAGCAGAAGCTCTAGCAAGAGCACAGCTGCTCCTCGATTTCCCTCCAGCGGCAGACAAGGCCGAAGACTGGAGGGCGACGATCCAGAGCCTCATCGCCTTCGCCAACAACGACACGCCGCAGCAGCCGGCGACGTCGCGGCCGCGGCAAGTCGACCAGACGAAGGCCGATGGCGACAAGACCGCCGGGGGTGCAACTACCGTGCACTCCCCGCCGCGGAAGCAGAAGACGCCACCCTGCCGGATCAACGTCGACGACGACTACACGGCGTCGTCAGATCCGCGGGCTCGTCTGGACCAGCGCCAAGTCCTCGACGACAGGCGGCAAGAGGACGCTCGGACTCGCATCGAGCGTCGACGAGAAGCCAGACGACAATCAGATCAGCGCGCTGGGACCGCTGTCGACACGCACGCGCCCGGTGAACCAGGCGACTTGCCGTACGCGGCAGGTTGCCCTACGTTCACCCGTGAGCTGCGGCGAGTCCAGTGGCCCAGCATGAAGAATTTCAAGCCCGACGTACCCGAGAAGTACGACGGCAAGACACACCCCTCGGAGTTCCTCAGCATCTACACCATCGCGGTGCAGGCTGCCGGGGGGCGCGACGAGAAGATACTAGCTAACTACTTCCCGCTAGTGCTTAAGCCAAACGTCCGGTCTTGGCTTATGCACTTGCCGGAAAACTCCATTTCTTCATGGGCAGATCTGTGCCACCAGTTTGTTGGCGCCTTCACGGGCGGCCACAAACCCCACGGCCAGGAGAGCGATCTCCACATCCTCGCCCAGAAGGAGGGAGAGTCCCTACGCAAATATATCCAGAAATTCAGCCGCGTGCAACACAACATTCCCGACGTCCACCCTGCCGCGGTTATCAGCGCGTTCCACCAGAACGTGCGTAACCGCCGGATGAGGGAGGAGATGGCCATGACCAAGATCCGGGATGTCAGCGAGCTTTACGCTCTGGCTGACAAGTGTGCGCGCGCCGAAGAGGGGAGGAGACTCCCCGGAGAGGATACCGGCGCAGGAGGAAGCGACAGTGAGGATGCCGCCCCGGCAAAGAAAAGCCGGCGGCGGAACAACAGAAAGAAGAAGAGCAAGGAGGTGCTAGTCGTCGAGCAGTCCGGCAAGGAGGCTCCCGCCAAGAAGGCACAGGCTGGCGGTTCCGGCAAGGAACCCGCCCCTGTAGCGGCAGCCGACAAGCAGGACGGCTCCGACAAGCAGTACTGCAAGATCCACCGCACCAAGGGCCACGATCTTCAGAACTACAAGCGAGTCGAGTACCTCGTAGAGCAGCAGAAGGCTGAATACGAGCGTCGCGACAAGGAGAAGGCCCAAGGAGGCGGAGGACAGCCCAGCAAGAAGCGGCCATTCAATGGCCGGGGAGGACGCCGCGGCAAGGCCAAGCAGCGGCAAGGTGATAGACCTCCCCGGGGCCGCGACAAGGATGAGGAAGAAGACGACGACGACGACATGGAAGAAGGAGATAACAGCGAGCAGGAGTTCCAAAAGGCCATAGAAGTTCTGTGTGTCGACGGAGGCAGCTCTCTGCACACTTCCCACCGCCAACTCAAGCAGTGGGTGCGGGAAGTGAACGCAGCTGAGCCGCCCGTCGAGTCATGTAGGCTGCTGAAGTGGTCCGGCACGCCCATCATCTTTGACCTTGAGGACCACCCTGACCGCACAACTGCGGTCGGGTGCTTGCCGATGTTGGTCTCACCAACTATCCGCAACCTCAAGGTCACCAAAATGTTGGTTGACGGCGGGGCCGGCCTGAACTTGATCTCCTCAGCTGTGATCAAGAAATTGCAGATCCCCGACAACGAGCTCGAGGAAACCGGGTCGTTCCAAGGGATCAACCCGGGAAGGAGCAAGCCGAAGGGGAAGATTAGGCTGCCAGTGACCTTTGGTGGGGAGCTCAACTTCAGGATGGAGAGGATTACATTTGATGTTGCCGGTGTCCCATTACCATACAATGGGATACTTGGCCGTCCTGCCCTCGCCAAGTTCATGGCAGCTTCCCACTTTGCATACAACGTACTCAAGATGCCGGGGCCGATAAGCGTCATCTCTGTCCCTGGCGACAAGAAGGACGCGCTTATCTGCGCCGACAAGATCTACCGGGATGCAGCAGCCGCAGCAGAAAGCAACACACTTGCCGCTGAAGCTCCCGGGGGGAAGACCAAGTCCAAGTCCGGCAAGAGCTCTGGGGCCCACTCCGGCAAACACACCTCTTCGGAGTGCTGTGCTGCCGTCGAGGACGCACCATCGAGCTCCACCGGCAAGTGCAAAAGAGGGATGGCAGCTCCACCGGCGACCAAGAAGGTGTCCGCCAAGGAGGACGGCACTGGTGGTACCTTCACCATCAGTGCTACACTTGACAACAAATAGGAAAGCGCGCTCGTTGCCTTCCTGCGGGCGAATGTCGACGTGTTTGCATGGCAACCGTCCGACATCCCCGGCGTTCCCAGGGAGGTAATGGAGCACAAGCTTGTTGTTTGTCCTCACGCGCGGCCCGTCAAGCAGAAAGTCAGGAAGCAAGCCGTGGAGCGCCAAGAGTTCATTGCCGAGGAAATAAAAAAGTTGGAAGCAGCAGGCCTAGTTAGAGGCGTAATACACCCCACGTGGTTGGCCAATCCAGTTGTTGTGCGCAAGGCCAATGGGAAGTGGAGGCTTTGTATAGACTTCACTGATGTGAATAAAGCATGTCCCAAGGATCCATTTCCCTTGCCGCGTATCGACCAGATTGTTGACTCCACTGCTGGATGTGAGTTGCTTTCATTCCTTGATGCATACTCAGGATACCACCAGATATTCATGGCCAAGGAAGATGAAGAGAAGACTGCATTCATTACTCCATGCGGCACATATTGCTTCATCCGCATGCCCTTTGGATTGAAGAATGCAGGCTCAACATTTGCGAGGGTGGTGCACACTGCTTTTGAGCCACAGATCCACAGGAATATAGAAGCCTACATGGATGATATAGTGGTCAAGAGCAAGAGCAAAGATACCCTGATACAGGACTTAGAGGAAACCTTTGAGAATCTGCGCAAGATCCAGCTCAAGTTGAACCCCGAGAAGTGCGTCTTCGGAGTCCCCTCCGGCAAGCTTCTCGGGTTCTTTGTGTCTCAGAGGGGGATTGAAGCCAATCCCGACAAGATAAAAGCCATCGAGCAGATTGAAGCCCCGAAGCGCGTCAAGGACGTAAGGAGACTTGCTGGTTGTGTGGCTGCCCTCGGCAGGTTCATTTCAAAGTCTGCAGAACGCGCCCTGCCTTTCTTCAAAATTTTGAAAAAGGCAGGTCCTATGAAATGGACTCCGGAAGCAGAGGCGGCGCTGCAAGACTTGAAAGGATACCTGTCCGCCACTCCAATACTTGTCGCACCTAGACCACAAGAGAAGTTGCTGCTATACTTAGCGGCAACCAATCAAGTGGTTAGTGCTGCGTTGGTAGCGGAAAGGGAGGCAGAGGAAGAACCCGCAGCTCCGGCAAGTGCTTCCAGCGACAAGCAGGGGGCTTCCCCGACAAGCTCTGGCCCCGACAAGGACAAGTCGGCTCAGGAACAAGGAGAAGTGCGAAGGAAGATGGTGCAGCGCCCAGTGTATTTTGTAAGTTCCCTCTTGCAGGGGGCTAGGTCAAGATACTCTGGGGTGCAGAAGCTGCTTTTCGGCCTCCTCATGGCCTCAAGGAAGCCGCGCCATTACTTCCAGGCACACGAAATAACGGTGGTCACTCGCTTTCCGTTGAAGAGGATATTGCAGAATCCCGAAGCAACAGGCAGGATCGTTGAGTGGGCACTGGAGCTGTCAAGCTTTGGTCTCAAGTTCGAGAGTACCTCAACCATACAGAGCAGAGCTTTGGCAGAATTCATAGCAGAATGGACCCCAACACCAGATGAAGAAGTCCCAGAGACAAACGTCCCCGTCCAAGAAGCAAGCAGCGAATGGGTAATGTACTTTGATGGTGCTTTCTCGCTGCAAGGCGCCGGTGCGGGCGTGGTACTCATAGCACCCACCGGAGAGCACCTCAAGTATGTTATCCAGATGCACTTTCCCAAGGAACAAGCGACAAACAATGCTGAGTATGAAGGTTTGCTTGCCGGCCTCAGAATTGCGGCCGAGCTTGGGATCAAGAAGTTGATTGTGCGGGGAGATTCACAGTTGGTGGTCCGACAAGTGAATAAGAGTTACCAGAGCCCTTTGATTGAAGCTTATGTTGATGAAGTGAGAAAGCTTGAAGAACACTTTGAAGGTCTGCAAATGGAGCACGTCCCAAGAGCTCAGAATGATATTGCAGATGGCCTCTCAAAGTGTGCTGCCATGAAGTTACCTGTGGAACCAGGTTCCTTCGTGCTCAAGTTAACTCAGCCATCCGTTACACCATCAATTGGGCAAAACAAGAAGAGAAAGTTGGTCTCCGGCGACTACTTGCCGGCGGATCTTCCAGAAGCCGCCGCCAAGGTCCCCAGGATCAACAGCCAAGATGCGGAGGAACAGTTTGCTCCTGCAGATCCAAGGATCTGTACAGTTGAAGCAAGCGTTCCCGATGAGCCCTGCCCCGGCAGGCTTGCCGGGGGGCCATCAGCTCCGGCAGAGCCGCAGGTTCTTGCCGTAGAAGCTGGGATTCCCGCAGCAGCCCTCATGCCTTTAGTCCTTGCTGTTGAGCCCCAGGCTCCAGCATGGGCACAGCAAATCGTCCGCTTTCTGCAAACTCGAGAACTTCCAGACGAGCCAGAATAAATAGAGAAGATAACCAGGCAGTCAAGTATGTACCAGTTCGTTGGCAATGAACTGTACAGAAGAAGACTCAATGGTGTCAGGTTGAAGTGCATTTCCAGGGAAGACGGACAGAAGCTGTTGGCAGAGATACATGGAGGCATATGTGGACACCACATTGGCGCAAGGGCACTTGGCGGGAAGGCATTCCGACAAGGGTTCTTCTGGCCAGAAGCCCTCCAAGATGCAACTGCACAAGTAACCAAGTGTGAAGCGTGCCAGTTCCATGCCAAGCAAATTCACCAGCCAGCTCAAGCTCTCCAGACGATCCCTTTGTCCTGGCCCTTCTCGGTCTGTGGGCTCGACATCCTCGGCCCCTTTCCCCGCGCAGTCGGGGGCTTTGAGTACTTGTACGTAGCAATCGACAAGTTGACAAAGTGGCCAGAAGTGGAATCAGTGAGAAAGGTGACAACATAGTCAGCAGTCAGGTTCTTCAGATCGATTGTTTGCCGTTTCGGAATCCCTAACAGGATCATCACCGACAACGGCACACAATTCACAAGTCGCACCTTCATGCAATACGTCCAAGACCTTGGCGCCAAGGTCTGCTTCGCTTCTGTTGCTCACCCGAGGAGCAATGGTCAAGCGGAGAGGGCCAATGCTGAAGTGCTGCGCGGGCTCAAGACAAGAACCTTCGACAGGCTGCACAAGTGCGGAAGAAACTGGATAGAGGAGTTGCCGGCGGCTCTTTGGTCAATCAGGACGACACCAAGTCGAGCCACCGGACAGACACCCTTTGCTCTTGTCTATGGAGCAGAGGCAGTTCTCCCCACGGAACTCGTATACGGATCTCCTCGAGTGCTCGCTTATGATGAGCTCGAGCAAGAGCAACTGCGACAAGATGACGCATTGCTCCTCGAGGAGGAACGTCTCCAGGCTGCTGTACGAGCTGCTCGATACCAGCAAGCCTTGCGTCGCTACCATAGCCGCAAGGTCAAGGCCAGGAGTCTCGAGGAAGGCGACCTTGTTCTTCGGCGTGTTCAGTCAGCCAAGAATTCCAACAAGTTGACGCCGAAGTGGGAAGGCCCTTATCGGGTGAGACAAGTCACAAGGCCCGGCACTGTCCGCCTTGAGACCGAAGAAGGCTTACCGGTGAGCAACTCCTGGAACATAGAGCATCTTCGCAAGTTTCACCCATAAGGCGTGGTTGCCGTGATCCGCTCCGGCAACCACCTTTTGTACGAGTCTTCCCGCTGTTGCATGTAAACCTTTGTACAAAGCCGGGCACAGATCCCGTGCATCAGTAAAGCTTTTGTGCTTCACACTACTTGTCATTTCCATGCTTTTCTTTGTTATTTGCATGCATTATCTGACACTTTGTGCAACGCACATCCCCGGTAAGCACTAGCAAGCCGTGAGGCCCTATACTTGCTTTTTCCTCCTCTTTTTTCTTTCCCTCTTAATCAGAAGGAGTATCCCTCACGCACAAGTTTGCTGGGGGGGAAGGAGATGGAGGTTTAAACCAAGTATTGTTCAAGAAGAAAAGCCTTGCCGGGAAGCAAACAACCCATGAAAGCTAAGTTACCAGAATTTGAGCAGTTCAAATTTTTAAATTTTAGTTATCTTCCTTGAACAACCACACTTTGTATGGAAAACCTGTGCGCGGAGGAACCTACCCGTGTCTAGCCGCACCCTTACTTTGTTTCGAGCACGCTCAACGACTTAAGTGAGCTGCGACAAGTGTCGCGCCCTTACTTCATTTTCGAGTTCGCTCAGCAACCTAAGTGTGCTGCGACTAGCTGCGGCAAGGTTTCTTGCCGGCAAGGCCTTTGCCAGCAGGCTGCTAAGAGTCCAGCACTCAGCGCTCGCGGCAAGGGCCCCTTGCCGGCAAGTTCCCTAAAAGCGTAGGGCAAAAAGCATACAAAGTGAAGGACCAAAAGCAAGGGAGATAACACTGCATTGATAGCTCAAAATAAGATTGTATATTACAAAGATAACTTGCCGCAATAACTAATAGATTCATGTCCATAACATACTTTGCAGCGGCAAAGGAAGCAGAAAGAAAGGAATCTAATCTACGCGGTCGCCTTCATGCCTCGTGATCTTGTTCACCTTGGCGACGATGTGGGCAACCTGCGCCTTCAATGCCTCCTGATCGGCTTCGGGCGGCAAGCTGCGGAGGACGTTGACGAGGTTGATGCCGGGGTTGCGGAAGACGATCTTGGACAAGACCCGCTCCATGGTGCCCGTGCAGAGCCGACGCGCCTCGTCGGCCAGCTGCACGGGGATCCTCTCCCGCAGCCGCGCAAGTGCCGGCGCTATTCCCCTGAAGAACAGACTCAACTTGGCGCTGTGGGGGAGATTCTCGTCCGGGGAGTACGCGAGATGCTCCGCTCTCAGCGCCACCATCTCCTTGTCAATATTGGCAGCGGAGGTGACCAGATCATCAGTCCACTGCTCCACTGCCCGGTTAAAGTTGTTCGCCGAGACGGCGGCGCTCTCCACCAGGTTCCTTTCCTTGCGGAGTTCGTCCTTCAGCTTCGTATCGCGGTCCCGGGCGGCGTCGAGCGAACCAGTCAGGGTGGAGACCTTCAGCTCTAAGTCAGCGATGGAATCCTTGGCGGCAGCAAGCTCTGTGCCCTTCTCGGAGAGACGTACCTGCAACTCAGAGTTGGTGTGGGCGTCTTTCTCCCGCTCCACATTGAGCGCAGTGACTCTGTCCTCGCTTGCCTTCAGGAACAACTCCAGCTGCTCCACCCTGGCCGCCAGATCCTTCTTAGCAGTCTCCGCGGCGGCGGCAGCGTCCTTTGCCTCCTTCAAGGCCCCGCCAATGACCTGCTCCCGGGCGGTGAGTTCGTCCTCATGGGCGTCGAGCTCGACCTTCCGCTGGTTGAGCGCTCCCTCCCGCCGAGACAACTCCTCGGCGGCCAGCCGCTGCTGCTCTTCTGCCTCAGCCTTCTCCAGGAGGAAGGCTTGCTGCGCCCCGGCAAGCTCTTCATGCTCCTCCGCCAAGTTGCGGAGGGCCGCCTGGTTGGCGGCATGGTGCTCCGCGGCGCGCTTCTCCAAATCTACTCCATCCTGGGCGGCGAGAGCCTCCCTGGACTCCAGCTTTGCCTGCCTGGCCCGGTACAGAGTCAGCAGCCGACGAAGGAGTCCCTCCTCTTCGGGCTCGTCGCTGTCGCCGGGCGCTTCGACGATCTTCAAGCCGGCGGAGGCGAGGACCTCTCCGTCAAAGGTCTCTCCCTCCGCGGGTGCACGAGACGAGGATGCCCACGGGACATGTATGAAGACTCCGTTGGCGGCCTTCAAGTAGACACCCGACCGCTCCGCGGAGGCGGAAGGGTCGGCGGCCGGTGCAGCGTCCGTCGCTCCTGCGGCCTCCGGGCCAGCAGTTTGGTCGCCGGTCCCTTCCCCAGCCGCGGCGTCAGCGGTCTGGGCGGTCTCTTCGACGACTGGCTCGCCAGCTCTAGCCGTTCCCTCGGCAGCAGTGGCGTTGCCGCCGTCGCCGCGCACCTCCTCCTCAGCGGTGGTCTCCGTTTCCATCCGCTCTGGGGCAGGAGGATCTAATAGAAGAAAAAGAAACGAAAAAGTCAAGCAAATATCCAAAAAGACAAATCCAAGAAGAAGAAGTTGCAAGACTTACCTTCGCGGATCTCTTCAATGACAGGGTCCCTCGCCGGGGAGTTCTCCCTTGGCGGCGGAGCAGTGGCCCCTGCTGGCGGAGGGCCGCCCGCGCCCTCCCTTGGCGGGGTGCTCACCCTTGTCGGGCTGCTCACCCTTGGTGGGGTACTCGCCCTTGGCAGAGTGCCCGTCCTTGGCGGAGCGTTCTCCCTCGCCGGAGAGTTCACCCTTGGCAGGGAGGGTGGAGCAAGTAGCTCGTCGGGGGCGACCTCCTGGCGCTCCTGTGGCTGCGGCTCCACTTCTGCACAAGACAACAAGATATCAGATGGAGATGATCACCTCAAGCGCGCCCGTCAAGCGGAAACATAAAAACCAGACTTACGCTAGGGGCTGCGCTGGGGGCTGCTCCTCGGAGCAGCAAGTTGATCCGGCAAGTTTGCCGCTGGCACGTCTCCCGTCGCCGCGGCGGGCGAGTCGTCTTCAATCTCGACCACAGGGATCTTGGCCCTCTTTGCCATCCGCTGGGTCAGGGTCCTGAAAGCAAAACAAAAACAAGATCAGAATCAACAAGGAAAATCAAGACAAAATCAAAGAAACTAGAAGAATTGCAAGTACTTACTCCTCTTCCTCTTCGTCAGAGCTGAGGGCGGAGAAGTCGAAATCCGCCTGAGGTGCTCCCGCGCGAGGAGCTAGAGGAGAAGGTTCCCTCGGGCGCTTGGCGGTTTCCGGGGCTGCGGGCTGTGAAGACCCAGCCCCCGTCGTCGCCGAGGACCGAGGGGCAGAAGGAGCGCCCGTCCCGCTCCGGGAGGATCCCGCTCCACTTGGCGCTTGAGCGCGGGGCGCCTCCTTGACGACTTCGCTCGTCCTGGTGGCGCGCGTCGCGCGGCGCGCCGGCTGCTGCCGGGCGCCTGCGGCCTCGCCGCCTCAGTTGCCTTGCGGAGGCGCTTTTTCTGTTGCTGCGGAGGGATTGCCGGAGGTGGGGAGTTCTCTGAGGATGAGGAGGCGTCGTCATCGAGATTCAGAGATCCACCAGAGTCTTCATCAGCCTCGGCCTCCTCCTCCTCCTCGGCAGGCCCGCTGGACTCAGCGCCATGTCCGGCGGCCTCGCTCCCCCCGGCAACCTCGCTCGTCCCGGCAAACCTCAGGGAAGGCTCCCCGGCAAACTCCTCGGGCGCAAGCTTGAGCAGCTTGAAGATTTCCGCCTCCTCTGCTTGGCTCACCGCGTCCGCGGCTTGTGCCTCGTCCACAGTGTATCCAAAGTCGCCTGCGGCTGCAGCTGCGGCGGCCTCCTCCATCCTGGAGGCGATGTAGGCTATATCTCGGTCAGTAGTGGCCCGGGTGAGGCCCTTGTTCTCCTCGGCGTTGCGGGGCTTCTCGACCAAGTTGTCGAAGAAGGTCAGCACGGTATCCGGCGGAGGCTCTATCCAAGTGGGGACGACGCCGTGGGAGTCGCACGCGGGCATCATCACTCGTAGGGAATCGCGGGCGGTGCTGTTGCACAGCGGCACCACTCCCCGGGAAGGTCTGAACCACTCCGGGTGGGCCGGGTCATGCTTGAAGAGCTCCTGGACCATCCCCTTCAACTCCAAGGCGGTGAAGTTGTAGTTCAATCCAGGGCGCAGCCTCATGATATCGGCTGCATTGCCGAATTCCCAGGCGGGCCTTTTCCTTTCTTGTAAAGGGGCGATGCGGCGGCGGAGGAAATCTGCTCCAACTTCTCCAACAGTCAGATTGGCGAACCGGAGACGAATGATCCTAATGAGGGCGATATTAAGCTTGCTGTCCTCCGGGGCCAATTCACTCCAATCCCTGCCGCGCACTATGGCAGTCTGGCGCGGCGAAGTAAAAGGCTCAGGCTTATCTTCCACCACCCAGCACCAATCGTCTCTCCACTCCTCCCACTTGCCGTGGAGTTCTCCCTTCAGGTATGAATCCTTCTTGTTCAGCCTGAAGATCCAGGAGATGCCGCTGGAAAGGGGAGCGCCAGACTCTACTCTAGGCATAAAGAAGTGGCGGAAAAGGGCTACATTTGGATGAACCCCAGCATAGTTTTCGCACAGATGTGCCAAAACGGCCATCGTAAGGATGGCGTTGGGGGTGAAATCTAGGAGGTGGAGGCCATATGTGTTCATTATATCACAAAAGAACTCCGAGAACGGAGGGCACAGGCCACAATGGGAGAACGCAGCGAAGAAAAAGTACCCGCCAGGGAATATATCTTTGGAGATGGCGGGGAAGACGTGGGTGCGGGGATGAGCTTTGGTCTCCCTCGCCCAGAACAAATAATATTTGTCCCGCAGCTCCCTCGGACCGAGCCTTGGCGCGAAGACCACGCACTTCTTCCGCAGGGCAGCCAGCTTCGCCGCCTGCTCGGACTTCTCCTTCTTGGCCTTGTCCGCGTTCGCCTTGTCGCTCTTCGGAGCCATGGCGGGGGCGGCAAGGAAGGAGGCGAGGAGCTCGACGGTGCCGCGGATGCGGGAGGCGGCGGAGGAGGGAGTGGAGCTGGGCTCTCTGTCGACCTTGGGGAGGCGGAGGGCGACGGGGGTTTCTGGAGAATCAAGACGCAATGAAGACGACGGAGGGAACTGCCCCTGCTTCCTCTGCTTTTAAGGGGGAAGTGGGGGACGTTCCGCATTTCCCATTAAACAACAGGCCACGATCTCTCCCACGACGCCGCAATCGACGCGTGCCGTTAGGGAGGGATGCGGCGGATACGGAAGGGGATACGGCTTGCCGTGGGCCGCGTGTGCCCGTGCACTGTTTTGGGCCTGGCCCAACAGCGCTCGGCACCGTGTGTGGCCCAGGCCCGGGGGCTCCTGTCGGTGTACTAAGATAGGGGTACCTTAGTACCCCAACTTGTGCACGGGCAGTAGCAGCTTCCCGTGGCAGGGCCTGCCACGTGCTCGCCAAGTACTTTTCTGGTCCCTATGAAGCCATTCAAGAACAAAGTATACAAGTCAGAAGAACAAGGCCCCGGCAAGAGGAGCTTGCCGGAAGGCCGCACCAGGCTCAAGGCTATCACTTTAGCACAAGACCCTGGCAAGAGGAGCTTGCCAGGAAGGCCAAGGAATATGTATCTCAAGAGATGCCTCGGTACATCATGTGCCCCGGCAGGACCCGGAGAGCGACAAGCTTCCGGGCCCGGCAAGATCACGACCCCGGCAAGGTGCTTGCCGGGGAAACCTACGCTGTGTGCCCGCGCTCCAGCTCATCTGCCCACGCGTCGCCCTAGGGCCCTTCCAGGGACGTGTGGCGGATGGCTGTGCAGCCTGGGGCACACGGTGGCAAGCCACGGTGACAAGGCTACCGCCATGGCGAACGGAGAAGCATGGGCAGACGCTTTTGGGGGCGACGGCGACGGGCATTCAATGCCCTTGTCCCCCACTGTCAAAGTTAGGTGAAGACCACTGTTCATCCACTGTTCATGCACTATTCACGCACTGTTACAACTACCACCAAATTTACACTTTTACCCTCCTCTACGTTGACACCTGTCGGTGACCCCTTTGAGCTATAAAAGGAGGCCAATGCACAACGTAAGGGGGGTTCAGTTCGGCTCGAAACCTAGACAGCTCTCTCGCTCGGTGTAGCTAGTACTGTAGATCTTCAAGCTCCCGAGCCCAAAAACTCAATACAACCTAAGCAGGAGTAGGGTTTTACGCGGCCGCGCGGCCCGAACCTGGGTAAACTGCCCGCGTGTGTCCCTCGATCTGCTCTTCGTGCTCCCTCCGCTCCCTTACCGCAACGTAGAAGGGGCTCCGGTCCCATAGGTGCTCGTGGGAGGACAGTTTCCCCCGACAATAGTCTGACATCAACTAGGCGTATCAACGGGCTATGGAGATGCCCATCAATAGATATCAATGTGAGTGAGTAGGGATTGCCATGGAACGGATGCACTAGAGCTATAAGTGCATGAAAGCTCAAAAGGAAACTAAATGGGTGTGCATCCAATTTGCTTGCTCACGAAGACCTAGGGCACTTTGAGGAAGCCCATTATTGGAATATACAAGCCAAGTTCTATAATGAAAAATTCCCACTAGTATATGAAAGTGACAACATAGGAGACTCTCTATCATGAAAATCATGGTGCTACTTTGAAGCACAAGTGTGGTAAAAGGATAGTACCATTGCCCCTTCTCTCTTTTTCTCTCATTTTTTTGTTTTTTCGGGCCCTCTCTTTTTTTGGACTCTTTATTATTATTATTATTATTATTATTATTATTATTATTATTATTATTATTATTATTATTATTATTATTATTATTATTATTATTATTATTATTATTATTCATCCGGAGCCTCATCCCAATTTTTTGGGGAATCATAGTCTCCATCATCCTTTCCTCACTGGAACAATGCTCTAATAATGATGGTCATCACACTTTTATTTACTTACAACTCATGAATTACCACTCGATACTTAGAACTAGATATGACTCTATATGAATGCCTCCGGCGGTGTATCGGGATGTGCAATGAATCAAGAGTGACATGTATGAAAGAATTATGAACGATGGCTTTGCCACAAATACGATGTCAACTACATGATCATACAAAGCAATATGAGAATGATGGAGCGTGTCATAATAAACGGAACGGTGGAAAGTTGCATGGCAATATATCTCGGAATGGCTATGAAAATGCCATAATAGGTAGGTATGGTGGCTGTTTTGAGGAAGGTATATGGTGGGTGTATGGTACCGGCGAAAGTTGCGTGGCACGAGAGAGGCTAGCAATGGTGGAAGGGTGAGAGTGTGTATAATCCATGGACTCAATATTAGTCATAATGAACTCACATACTTATTGCAAAATTATATTAGTCATCAAACCAAAGTACTACGCACATGCTCCTAGGGGAAGGGTTGGTAGGAGTTAACCATCTCGCGATCCTGACTTCCAATCATAAGGAAGACAATAAATAAATAAATCATGCTCCAACTTCATCACATAACGGTTCACCATACGTGCATGCTGCAGGAATCACAAATTTTAACACAAGTATCTCTCAAATTCACAACTACTCCACTAGCATGACTCTAATATCACCATCTTTATATCTCAAAACAATCATAAAGAATCAAACTTCTCCTAGTATTCAATGCACTTTATATGAAAGTTTTTATTATATCCCTCTTGGATGCCTATCATATGAGGACTAAATTTATAACCAAAGAAAATTACAATGCTGTATAAGACTCTCAAAATAATATAAGTGAAGCATGAGAATTATCAATTTCTTCAAAATAAAACCACCGTCGTGCTCTAAAATATATAAGTGAAGCACTAGAGCAAATGACAAACTACTGCAAAAGATACAAGTGAAGATCAACGAGTAGTTGAATAATTATGTAACTATGTGAAGAATCTATAACATTTAAGAATTTAAGATCTTGGGATATTTTTCAAACAACAAGCAAAACAAAAATTGACGCTTCAAGCAAAACACATATCATGTGGTGAATAAAAATATAGCTCCAAGTAAAGTTACCGATGAATGAAGACGAAAGAGGGGATGCCTTCCGGGGCATCCCCAAGCTTAGGCTCTTGGTTGTCCTTCAATATTGCCTTGGGGTTCCTTGGGAATCCCCAAGCTTAGGCTCTTGCCACTCCTTATTCCATAGTCCATCGAATCTTTACCCAAAACTTGAAAACTTCACAACACAAAACTCAACAGAAAACTCGTAACATCCATTTGTATAAGAAAATTAATCACCACTTAGGTACTGTTGTGAACTCATTCTAAATTCATATTGGTGTTATACCTACTGTATTCCAACTTATCTATGGTTCATACCTTCCGATACTACTCATAGATTCATCAAAATAAGCAAACAACACAATGAAAATCTGTCAAAAACAGAATAGTCTATAGTAATCTGTAACTCTCGAATACTTCTGTAACTCCAAAAATTCTTAAATAAATTGGTGGTCCTGAGGAATTTTTCTATTAATCTTCTGCAAAAATAATCAACTTAAAAGCACTCTTCTTTAAAAAATTACAGCTAATCTCGTGAGCACAAAGTTTCTGTTTTTACAGCAAGATCACATTAACTTTCACCCAAGTGTTCCCAAAGGTTCTACTTGGCATTTTATAGAAAAAAAGCTATAGAACATGACTACTAAAGTAGCTTAATCATGTGAACACAGAAAAATAGTAGGGGTAAATATTGGGTTGTCTCCCAACAAGCACTTTTCTTTAATGCCTTTTAGCTAGGCATGATGATTTCAATGATGCTCGCATAAAAGATAAGAATTGAAACATAAAGAGAGCATCATGAAGAATATAACTAGCACATAGTCTAACCCACTTCTTATGCATAGGGATTTTGTGAGCAAACAACTTATGGCAAGAATCAACTAGCATAGGAAAGCAATTCAAGCATAACTTCAAGATTTTCAACACATAGAGAGGAAACTTGATATTATTGCAATTCCTACAAGCATATGTTCCTCCTTCATAATAAATTTCAGTAGCATCATGAATGAATTCAACAATATAAATATCACATAAAGCACTATTTTCATGATGCATAAGCATATAATTTTTATTACTCTCCACATAAGCAAATTTCTTCTTATGAATAGTAGTGGAAGCAAACTCAACAAAATAACTATCATGTGACGCATAATCCAATTGAAAATTAAAATCATGATGACAATTTTCATTGTTATCATTAATTTTTATAGTATACATGTCATCACAATAATCATTATAGATAGCAACTTTGTTCTCATAATCAATTGGAACCTCTTCCGGAAGAGTGGATTCATTAAATAAAGTCATGACCTCTCGAAATCGACTTTCATAATTATCACAATATGATCCAACACCCTTCATAATAGTGGGATCATTACTTCCTAAAGTTGACACTCTTCCAAACCCACTTTCATCAATATAATCATCATAAATAGAAGGCATGCTATCATCAAAATAAATTTGCTCATCAAAACTTGGGGAAAAAATATCATCTTCAGCAAACATAGCATCCCCAAGCTTGGGACAAACATTAATTGCAGAAAATAAATTCTCAAACATGTCATTCTCATCAAACATAGCATCCCCAAGCTTGGGCCTTTTCATATCATAGGCATAATCACTCTCATCATTAATAGTATGGATAGCACCAAGAGTATAGCAATTATCATCATCAAAATGAGTAATAGGAGCAACATCATTTGGAAGGGATACCTTCTTACCTTTGCTTCTCCATCTTTTCTTTTTCTTCTTCACATCATGTGTGGGTTTAATCCTCTTTTTGGAGCTCCTTATTAATGAGATTGGTTGAATAGAAAGCTCCTCCTCGTTACCTGATTCATCATAAGAAAGAATAGGAGGATATTGGGAAATCTCTTCCCTTTCATTAGTATTCTCTTCATCTTCTATTTTTTTCTTGTCTTTATGTAATTGGCAATATAATGATTTTCAATGCAATTCACAGCACAATACATATAGATTTCCTCTAGATCAAAATCAAGAACTTTATCAAGGACAAATTCTGGAATATCCTTAGTCATACTTATTATTTCTTCGTAACCCAAAAGCAAACTAAGTTCATTATGATGCACAAGGGAAATAAAGTCATCACAATTTTTGGACACAATTCGATCATGAAACAATTTGCATTGGAGATTTAAATGATCACGTTCATTGCAAAGTTCACAAGGATGGCAAAGAAATTTTATATTTTCAGAACAAACATCTAGCCTCTCTTGCAACCATTTAGTTTCTAAATATTTATTCCTCTTGCAAAATTTATCTTCCCTATTTGGTGTGTACTTGCAAACTCTATGCACTCCACAAAAGTTGACATGCTTATAAGAGACATTATCGTCATGAATAGTGCAATCATCATTAGTACTATGCATATTCAAAGAGTTCATACTAACAACATTGAAGTCATGCTCATCATTCAAGGATTTAGTGCCAAACATTTTAATGCATTATTCTTCTAGTACTTGGGCACAATTTTCCTTTCCATCATTTTCACGAAAGACATTAAAAAGATGAAGCATATGAGGCACCGTCAATTCCATTTTTTTGTAGTTTTCTTTTATAAACTAAACTAGTGATAAAACAAGGAACTAAAATATTCGATTGCAAGATCTAAATATATACCTTCAAGCACTCACCTCCCCGGCAACGGCGCCAAAAAAGAGCTTGATGTCTACTACACAACCTTCTTCTTGTAGACGTTGTGGGGCCTCTAAGTGCAGAGGTTTGTAGGACAGTAGAAAATTTCCCTCAAGTGGATGACCTAAGGTTTATCAATTCGTGGGAGGCGTAGGATGAAGATGGTCTCTCTCAAAGAACCCTGCAACCAAATAACAAAGAGTCTCTTGTGTCCCCAACACACCCAATACAATGGTAAATTGTATCGGTGCACTAGTTCGGCGAAGAGATGGTGATACAAGTGCGATATGGATGGTAGATATAGGTTTTTGTAATCTGAAAATATAAAAACAGCAAGGTAACTAATGATAAAAGTGAGCACAAATGGTATTGCAATGCTTCGAAACAAGGCCTAGGGTTCATACTTTCACTAATGCAAGTTCTCTTAACAATAATAACATAATTAGATCATATAACAATCCCTCAACTTGCAACAAAGAGTCACTCGAAAGTCACTAATAGCAGAGAACAAACGAAGAGATTATTTTAGGGTACGAAACCACCTCAAAGTTATTCTTTCTGATCAATCCATTGGGCTATTCCTACAAGTGTCACAAACAGCCCTAGAGTTCATAGTAAAATAACACCTTAAGACACACATCAACCAAAACCCTAATGTCACCTAGATACTCCAATGTCACCTCAAGTATCCGCGGGTATGATTATACAATATGTATCACACAATCTCAGATTCATCTATTCAACCAACATAAAGAACTTCAAAGAGTGCCCCAAAGTTTCTACTGGAGAGTCAAGACAAAAACGTGTGCCAACCCCTATGCATAGATTCCCAAGGTCACGGAACCCGCAAGTTGATCACCAAACCATATATCAAGTGAATCAATAGAATACCCGATTGTCACCACGGGTATCCCACGCCAGACATACATCAAGTGTTCTCAAATCCTTAAAGACTCAATCCGATAAGATAACTTCAAAGGGAAAACTCAATCCATTACAAGAAGGTAGAGGGGGAGAAACATCATCAGATCCAACTATAGTAGCAAAGATCGCTGTACATCAAGATTGTGCCAAATCAAGAACACGAGAGAGAGAGAGATCAAACACATAGCTACTGGTACATACCGTCAGCCCCGAGGGTGAACTACTCCCTCCTCGTCATGGAGAACGCCAAGATGATGAAGATGGCCACCGGTGATGGACCCCCCTCCGGTAGGGTGTCGGAACAGGGCCCCGATTGGTTTTTGGTGGCTACAGAGGCTTGCGGCGGCGAAACTCCCGATCTAGGTTATTTTCTGGAGGTTTGGGGATTTATAGGAGAGGTTGGCGTTGGGAACAAGTCAGGGGCCCCACGGAGAGTCCACGAGGCACAGGGGCGCGCCCTAGGGGGTGGGCGCGCCCTCCGCCCTCGTGGGGCCCACGGGCCTCCTCTCCAGTAACTCTTCGTTCGAGTATTTTTTACATTTTCCAGAAAAAATCTCTATTGATTTTCAGGGCATTCCGAGAACTTTTATTTCTACACAAAATAACACCATGGTAGTTCTGCTGAAAGCAACGTCAGTCCGGGTTATTTCTAACCAAATCATACCAAAGTCATGTAGAAATATTATAAACATGGCATGCATACATAAAAAATTCTAGATACGTTGGAGACATATCAGCCGGTACGAGGGCCCTCCTCATAGCTACGTCGGCATGCCCTTCGGCTTGCTAAACCAGGCGGCTCTGTACCAGCGCCACATGCGGGATGTCTTGGTGGCTCATGAGTCCAGGCATCAGGAGATCCTGGCCGTGAATGGCGTCGGTTCTTCGCGAGCTATCGTAACCTCAGGAGCCTTGTGAGGTCCCAGAGTCAGGAGGCTCATGAGGAGCGACATCTGCAGTGAGCGTCTTCAGCTACATCAACATCTCACCAACAACGGTGCCAGGTGACCCTGTTTTAGTTTGTTCAGTCGGGGGCGCCCCTCGAGCTGCATCATCCCCAAGTCGCACGGGCTTCTCCCTGCGACATGCATCCTTTTGTATCTTTAGCTTACTCTGTTGGGGGTGCCCCTTGGGCTGCATCATCCCCAGGCCGCACGGGTCCGTCCCTATGGCATGTATCGCATTCACATTACCTGAGCTAGTTTACCTCTTTCCATGAGTTGCTTCATACCTACTATATGCCTGTCCGGTACTTTGATACCACGAACGTCGTGCACCCTGGCAAGACCTCACACGACCTCCTCATGATTGAGGTCTGGCACAACGTCTGTGATTGGGCCCGTCCCTGCAGCATCGCTAAACCCAAGAGGCTGAGCTCTGGGTCGCGGGCCAGCTCCCGTGTACGTCACCTCTGATACGTCTCCAACGTATCTATAATTTTTTTTGTTCCATGCTATTGTATTATCTGTTTTGGATGTTTAATGGGCTTTAGTATGCACTTTTATATTATTTTTGGGACTAACCTACTAGCCAAAGGCCCAATGCAAGTTGTTGTTTTTTCCTCTTTCAGTGTTTCATAGAAAAGGAATATCAAACGGAATCCAAACAGAATGAAACCTTCGTGGGGATCATTTTTGGAACAAACGCAATCCAGGAGACTTGGAGTACAAGACTGGGAAGCCATGGGGTGGCCACGAGGCAGGAGGGTGCGCCCAGGGGGTAGGCGCCCCCCACCCTCGTGGGCCCCTCGTAGCTCCACCGACGTACCTCTTCCTCCTATATATACTCATATACCCTGAAAACATCCGAGAGCACCACGAAATCATATTTCCACCACCGCAACCTTCTGTACCCGTGAGATCCCATCTTGGGGCCTTTTCAGGAGCTCCGTCGGAGGGGGAATCGATCACGGAGGGCTTCTACATCAACACCATGGCATCTCCAATGATGTGTGAGTAGTTTACCAGAGTCCTTCGGGTCCATATTTATTAGCTAGATTTCTTCTTCTCTCTCTTTGGATCTCAATACAAAGTTCTCCTCGACCTTCTTGGAGATATATTTGATGTAATACTTTTTGCGGTATGTTTGTCGAGATTCAATGAATTGTGGGTTTATGATCAAGATTATCTATGAGCAATATTTGGTTATTATCTGAATTCTTATATGTATAATTTAATAACTTTGCAAGTCTCTTCGAATTAACAGTTTGGTTTGGCCCACTAGATTGATTTTCTTGCAATGGGAGAAGTACTTAGCTTTGGGTTCAATCTTGCGGTGTCCTTTCCCAGTGATAGCAGAGGCAGCAAGGAATGTATTGTACTGTTGCCATCGAGGATAAAAAGATGGGGTTTATGGCATATTGCATGAGTTTATCCCTCTACATCATGTCATCTTGCTTAATGTGTTACTCTGTTCTTATGAACTTAATACTCTAGATGCATGCTGGATAACAGTCGATGTGTGGAGTAATAGTAGTATATGCAGAACTGTTTTGGTCTACTTGTCACGGACGTGATGCCTATATACATGATCATGCCTAGATATTCTCATAACTATGCACTTTTCTATCAATTGCATGACAGTAATTTGTTCACCCTCCGTAAAATATGCTATCTTGAGAGAAGCCACTAGTGAAACCTATGGCCCTTGGGTCGATTTTCCATCGTATTAATCTCCTGTCAACAAGCTATTTTTATCATAGTTTATCTTGCAATCTTTACTTTTCAATCTATACATCAAAATACCAAAAATAACTTATTATCTCTATTAGATCTCACTTTTGCAAGTGCCCGTGAAGGGATTGACAACCCCTTTATCGTGTTGGTTGCAAGGTTCTTAATTGTTTGTGCGGGTACTAGGGATTTGCGTGTAGTCTCCTACTGGATTGATACCTTGGTTCTAAAAAACCGAGGGAAATACTTACGCTACTTTGCTGCATCACCCTTTCCTCTTCAAGGGAAAAGCAACACATGTTCAAGAGGTAGAAAAAAGAATTTATGGTGCTGTTGCCGGGGAGATCTATACTCAAGTTAAGACATACCAAGTACCCATCCATCGCATTACATTATTTGCCATTTGCCTCTCGTTTTCCTCTCCCCCACTTCACCTTTGCCGTTTTATTCGCCCTTTTAGCTCTCTTCTTGTTTGCTTGTGTATTAGATCGGTTGCTTTGCCGTCGTGACCAGCCCTTCTATCATTGTTAGTACTCCCGATAATGACGTTCTTAATTTTAAACAAAGGGAGAGAGAAAATCTAAAAGATTCCTGGTATATAATTTGCAATGCTCAAAATAGATCCACTAGGAAGCAATCTACTTCCGTTCTTCTTCGTAATATTTATGTAGGCATCACTCCTTGGAATAGATATATTCTTGATACCATTACCGGAAGGAATTTCTTGGGTAGCCATACTTTTGATTCTTGTAATGCTATGATAGATTTGTTTGGCCCACCACCTCTTTTGGTTAATGGAACTATTTTAACTTTGGAACACGTAATGCAAAGGCTTGAAACTAATGAAAATAAAGTTGCCACTATGGAGTTGATTGATAGTTTGGATAAAAAGATCCATAACCAAATTACCCAATATGGATCTAAGGTAGGAGTCACTCTGAAGAATTTTAAAGAAAAAGAACCCATAGTTAAAGAAAAAATAGATCAAGATTCCACTAGAATTGATAAACTTGAGGATATTATTACCAACGTAGGGTCTGCTTTTTCTTCTATGAGAAATACTTCAAACCCTTCTACTACCAAAGTTGCCAAATTTATGTATGTTCCTAAAACTAAGGGTGAATCTTCTAGTAAGGAAACTGCGGATCTCAAATCAATAAGAGTTCACCCCAACTTTCTCGCTATCATTAAGGAACCTTTTGCAATAAATGAATTTCTTGATTTCTTGCCTAGGAGTTTGATTATTAATAAAAAGAACGAAACTCCTAAGGGTTATAAGTGTTCAACTGAAGAATTGCCTACCAAAGATGGCAATACCTAGACCTATTCTTGTTTTGTGTCTAGCTAGGGGCGTTAAATGATAGCGCTTGTTGGGATGCAACCCAATTTTATTTTCTTTGCTTTTACTTCTGTTTAGTAATAAATAATTCATCTAGCTTCTGTTTAGATGTGGTTTTGTGTTTTCATTAGTGTTTGTGCCAAGTAGAACCTTTGGGAAGACTTGTGTGAAGTCTTTGCGATCTTGCTGTAAAAAACAGAAACTTTTGCGCTCACGAGATTAGCTGCCATTTTTTTACTAAAGAGTTCTTTTAAGTTGATTATTTTTTAGATGACTAATAGACAAATTCCTCACGTCCACCAATTTATTTCATAATTTTTAGAGTTACATAAGTATTCGGAAATTACAGATTGCTACAAACTGTTCTATTTTTGACGTATTCAGTTTTGCGTGTGTTGTTTGCTTATTTTGATGAATCTATGGGTAGTATCGGGGGGTATGAACCATAGAGAAGTTGGAATACAGTAGGTTTAACACCAATATAAAAAATGAATGAGTTCATTACAGTACCTTAAAGTGGTGGTTTGTTTTCTTATACTAACGGAGCTCACGAGATTTTCTGTTAAGTTTTGTGTTGTGAAGTTTTCAAGTTTTTGGGTAAGGATTTGATGGACTATGGAATAAAGAGTGTCAAGATCCTATGCTTGGGGATGCCCAAGGCACCCCAAGGTAAAATTCAAGGACAACTAAAAGCCTAAGCTTGGGGATGCCCCGGGAAGGCATCCCTCTTTCGTCTTCGTCTATCGGTAATTTTACTTGAGACTATATTTTTATTCACCACATGATATGTCTTTTGCTTGGAGTGTCTTGTGTGATTTGAGTATTTGCATTTTAGTTTACCACAATCATCCTTGCTGTAAACACCTTTTCGGAGAGACACACATGAATCGCAATTTATTAGAATACTCTATGTGCTTCACTTATATCTTTTGAGCTAGATAATTTTGCTCTAGTGCTTCACTTATATCTTTTAGAGCACTGTGGTGGTTTTATTTTTTTAGAAATTATTGATCTCTCATGCTTCACTTATATTATTTTGAGATTCCTTTAGAACATCATCGTAATTTTCTTTGGCTATAAAATTAGTCCTAATATGATAGGCATCCAAGATGGGTATAATAAAAGCTTTCATATAAAGTGCATTGAATAGTATGAGAAGTTTGATACTTGATGATTGTTTTGAGATATGAGGATGGCGATATTAGAGTCATGCTAGTGGAGTAATTTTGAATTTGAGGAATACTTGTGTTAAAATTTGTGATTCCTGTAGCATGCACGTATGGTGAACCGTTAGGTGATGAAGTTGGAGCTTGATTTATTTATTGATTGTCTTCCTTCGTGTGGAGGTCGATATCGCACGATGGTTAAATCCAACCAACCCTTCCCCTAGGAGCATGCGTTTAGTTCTTTGTTTTGATAAATTGTAGATTTTTGCAATAAGTATATGATTTCTTTATGACTAATGCTGAGTCCATGGATTATACGCACTCTCACCCTTCCACCATTGCTAGCCTCTCTAGTATCGCGCAACTTTCGTCGGTACCATACACCCACCATATACCTTCCTCAAAACAGCCACCATACCTACCTATTATGGCATTTCCATAGCCATCCCGAGATATATTGCGATGCAACTTTCCACCGTTCCGTTTAGTACGACACGCTTCATCATTGTCATATTGCCATGCATGATCATGTAGTTGACATCGAATTTGTGGCAAGGCCACCATGCATAATTTTTCACACATGTCACTCTTGACACCACCGGAGGTATTCACATAGAGTCATATTTTTTTCTAGCATCAAGTTATAATTCTTGAGTTGTAAGTAAATAAAAGTGTGATGATCTTCATTATTAAGCATTTTCCCAGTGAGGAAAGGATGATGGAGACTATGATTCCCCCACAAGTCGGAATGAGACTCTGGACGGAAAAAAGAAAAAGAAAAAAGAGGCCATAAAAAGGCCCAAAATAAAAAAAATAAAAAGAGAGAGAAAAAGAGAGAAGGGGTAATGTTACTATCCTTTTTCCACACTTGTGCTTCAAAGTAGCACCATGATCTTCATGATAGAGAGTCTCTTGTTTTGTCATATTCATATACTAGTGGGAATTTTCATTATAGAACTTGGCTTGTATGTTCCAATGATGGGCTTCCTGAAAATGCCCAAGGTCTTCGTGAGCAAGCGAGTTGGATGCACACCCACTTAGTTTCTTTAGTTGAGCTTTCATACACTTATAGCTCTAGTGCATCTGTTGCATGGCAATCCCTACTCACTCACATTGATATCTATTGCTGGGCATCTCCATAGCCCGTTGATACGCCTAGTTGATGTGAGCCTATCTTCCTCCTTTTTGTCTTCTCCACAACCACCACTCTATTCCACCTATAGTGCTATATCCATGGCTCACGCTCATGTATTGCGTGAAAGTAGAAAAAGTTTGAAAAAATTTAAAGTATGAAACAATTGCTTGGCTGAAACTGGGGTTGTGCATGATTTAAATATTTTTTTGTGATGAAGATAGAGCATAGACAGACTATATGATTTTGTAGGGATGACTTTCTTTGGCCATGTTATTTTGAGAAGACGTAATTCCTTTGTTAGTATGCTTGAAGTATTATTATTTTTATGTCAACATTAAACTTTTGTCTTGAATCTTTGGGATCTAAACATCATGCCATAATAAAGAGAATTACATTGAGAATTATGTTAGGTAGCATTCCACATCAAAAATTCTGTTTTTATCATTTACCTACTCGAGGACGAGCAGGAATTAAGCTTGGGGATGCTTTATACGTCTCCAACGTATCTATAATTTTTGATTGTTCCATGCTATTATATTATCTGTTTTGGATGTTTAATGGGCTTTAATATGCACTTTTATATTATTTTTGGGACTAACCTACTAACCAAAGGCCTAGTGCAAATTGCTGTTTTTTTTTGCCTATTTCAGTGTATCGCACAAAAGGAATATCAAACGGCATCCAAACGGAATGAAACCTTCGTGAGGATCGTTTTTGGAACTAACGCAATCCAGGAGACTTGGAGTACAAGATTGGGAAGCCACGAGGTGGCTACGAGACAGGAGGGTGCACCCAGGGGGGTAGGCGCACCCCCACTCTCGTGGGCCCCTCGTAGCTCCACCAACGCACCTTTTCCTCCTATATATACTCATATACCCTAAAAACATCCGAGGGCACCACGAAACCCTATTTCCACCGCCGCAACCTTCTGTACCCGTGAGATCCCATCTGGGGGCCTTTTTCGGAGCTCCGCTGGAGGGGGAATCGATCACGAATGGCTTTACATCAACACCATAGCATCTCCAATGATGTGTGAGTAGTTTACTAGGGACCTTCGGGTCCATAGATATTAGCTAGATGGCTTCTTCTCGCTCTTTGGATCTCAATACAAAGTTCTCCTCGATCTTCTTGAAAATCTATTTGATGTAATACTTTTTGCAGTGTGTTTGTTGAGATCCAATGAATTGTGGGTTTATGATCAAGATTATCTATGAACAATATTTGGTTCTTCTTGGAATTCTTATATGTATGATTTAATATCTTTGCAAGCCTCTTCGAATTATCAGTTTGGTTTGGCCTAGTAGATTGATTTTCTTGCAATGGGAGAAGTACTTAGCTTTGGGTTCAATCTTGCGGTGTCCTTTACCAGAGACAACAGGGGCAGCAAGGCCCGTATTGTATTGTTGCCATCGAGGATAAAAAGAGGGGGTTTATGGCATATTGCATGAGTTTATCCCTCTACATCATGTCATCTTGCTTAATGTGTTACTCTGTTCTTATGAACTTAATACTCTAGATGCATGCTGGATAGCGGTCGATGTGTGGAGTAATAGTAGTAGACATGGAATTGTTTTGGTCTACTTGTCATGGACGTGATGCCTATATACATGATCATGCCTAGATATTGTCATAACTACGCACTTTTCTATCAATTGCTCGATAGTAATTTGTTCACCCACCATAAAATATGCTAACTTGAGAGAAGCCACTAGTGAAACCTATGACCCTCGGGTCTATTTTCCATCATATTCATCTCCCGTCAACTAGCTATTTTTATCGTAGTTTATTTTGCAATCTTTACTTTTCAATCTATACAACAAAAATACCAAAAATATCTTATTATCTCTATAAGATCTCACTTTTGTAAGTGACCGTGAATGGATTGACAACCCCTTTATCGCGTTGGTTGTAGGGTTCTTAATTGTTTGTGCAGGTACTAGGGATTTGCGTGTAGTCTCCTACTGGATTGATACCTTGGTTCTCAAAAACTGAGGGAAATACTTACGCTACTTTGCTGCATCACCCTTTCCTCTTCAAGGGAAAAACAACACATGCTCAAGAGGTAGCAAGAAGAATTTCTGGCGCTGTTGCCGGGGAGATCTACGGTCAAGTTAAGACATACCAAGTACTCATCACAAACTCTTATCCCTTGCATTACATTATTTGCCATTTTCCTCTCGTTTTCCTCTACCCCACTTCACCTTTGCCATTTTATTAGTCCTTTTTCCGTTCGCCTCTTTTAGCCTGCTTCTTGTTTGCTTGTGTGTTAGATCGGCTGCTTTGCCATCATGACCAGCCCTTCTATCATTGTTAGTACTCCCGATAATGAAGTATCTAATTTTAAACAAAGGGAGAGAGAAAATCTAAAAGATGTCTGGTATAAAATTTGCAATGCTGAGAATAAATCCACTAGGAAGCAATCTACTTCCGTTCTTCTTCGCCATTTTTATGTAGGCATCACTCCTTGGAATAGATATATTGTTGATAGCATTACCGGAGGGAATTTCTTGGGTAGCCATACTTTTGATTCTTATAATGCTATGATAGATTTGTTTGGCCCACCACCTCTTTTGTTTAATGGAACTATTTTAACTTTGGAACACGTAATGCAAAGGCTTGAAACTAATGAAAATAAAGTTGCCACTATGGAGTTGATTGAGAGTTTGGATAAAAAGATCCATAACCAAATTGCCCAATTTGGATCTAAGGTAGGAGTCACTCTGAAGAATTTTAAAGAAAAAGAACCCATAGTTAAAGAAAAAATAGATCAAGACTCCACTAGAATTGATAAACTCGAGGTTATTATTACCAATGTAGGGTCTGCTTTTTCTACTATGAGAAATACTTAAAACCCTTCTACTACCAAAGTTGCCAAACTTTTGTGTGTTCCTAAAGATAAGGGTGAATCTTCTAGTAAGGAAACTGCGGATCTAAAAACAATGAGAGTTCACCCCAACTTTCTCGCTATTATTAAGGAACCTTTTGCAACAAATGAATTTCTTAATTTCTTGGCTAGGGGTTTGATTACTAATAAAAATAAGGAAACTCCTAAGGGTTATAAGTGTTCAATTGAAGAATTGCCTACCAAAGATGGCAATACCTAGATCTATTCTTGTTTTGTGCCTGGCTAGGGGCGTTAAACGGCAACGCTTGTTGGGAGGCAACCCAATTTTATTTTCTTTGCTTTTACTTCTGTTTAGTAATAAATAATTCATCTAGCTTCTGTTTAGATGTGTTTTTGTGTTTTAGTTAGTGTTTGTGCCAAGTAGAACCTTTGGGAAGACTTCTGTGAAGTCTTTGCGATCTTGCTGTTAAAAATAGAAACATTTGCACTGACGAGATTAGCTGCCATTTTTTTTATTGGAGAGTGCCTTTAAGTTGATTCTCTTTGTATATAACTAATAAACAAATTCCTCACATCCACCAATTAATTTCATAATTTTTAGAGTTACATAAGTATTCGGAAGTTACAGATTGCTACAGACTGTTCTGTTTTTGACAGATTCTATTTTTCGTGTGTTGTTTGCTTATTTTGATGAATCTATGGATATTATTGGGGGGGTATGAACTATAGAGAAGTTGGAATACATTTGGTTTAACACCAATATAAATAAAGAATGAGTTCATTACAGTACCTTAAAGTGGTGGTTTGTTTTCTTATACTAACGGAGCTCACGAGATTTTCTGTTAAGTTTTGTGATGTGAAGTTTTCAAGTTTTCGGGTAAGGATTTGATGGATTGTGGAATAAACAGTGACAAGAGCCTATGCTTGGGGATGCCCAAGGAACCCCAAGGTAAAATTTAAGGACAACCAAAATCCTAAGCTCGGGGATGCCCCGGGAAGGCATCCCTCTTTCGTCTTCGTCTATCGGTAACTTTACTTGAGACTATATTTTTATTCACCACATGATATGTGTTGTGCTTGGAGCATCTTGTGTGATTTGAGTCTTTGCTTTTTAGTTTACCACAATCATCCTTGCTGTACACACCTTTTTGGAGAGATACACATGAATCAGAATTTATTAGAATACTCTATGTGCTTCACTTATATCTTTTGAGCTAGATAAGTTTTCTCTAGTGCTTCACTTATATCTTTTAGAGCACGGTGGTGGTTTTATTTTTCTAGAAATTATTGATCTCTCATGCTTCACTTATATTATTCTGAGAGTCCTTTAGAACATCATCGTAATTTTCTTTGGCTATAAAATTAGTCCTAATATGATAAGCATCCAAGATGGGTATAATAAAAACTTTCATATAAAGGGCATTGAATACTATGAGAAGTTTTATACTTGATGATTGTTTTAAGATATGAGGATGTGATATTAGAGTCATGCAAGTGGAGCAATTATGAATTTTAGGAATACTTGTGTTAAAATTTGGGATTCCTGTAGCATGCAGGTATGGTGAACAGTTAGGTGATGAAGTTGGAGAATGATTTATTTATTGATTGTCTTCCTTTGTGTGGAGGCCGGGATCGCGCGATGGCTAACTCCTACCAACCCTTCCCCTAGGAGCATGCGTTTAGTGCTTTGTTTTGATAACTTGTAGATTTTTGCAATAAGTATATGAGTTCTTTATGACTAATGCTGAGTCCATGGATTATATGCACTCTCACCCTTCCACCATTGCTAGCCTCTCTAGAATCGCGCAACTTTCGCCGGTACCATACACCCACCATATAGCTTCCTCAAAACAGCCACCATTACCTACCTATTATGGCATTTCCATAGCCATCCCGAGATATATTGCCATGCAACTTTCCGCCATTCCGTTTAGTATGACATGCTTCATGATTGTCATATTGCCTTGCATGATCATGTAGTTGACATCGTATTTGTGGCAAGGCCACCATGCATAATTTTTCATACATGTCACTCTTGATTCATTGCACATCCCGGTACACCGCCGAAGGTATTCACATAGAGTCATATTTTTTTCTAGCATCGATTTTTAATTCTTGAGTTGTAAGTAAATAAAAGTGTGATGATCTTCATTATTAGAGCATTGTCCCAGTGAGGAAAGGATGACGGAGACTATGATTCCCCCACAAGTCGGGATGAGACTACGAACGGAAAAAAGAAAAAAAAGGGGCCATAAAAAGGCCCAAAATAAAAAAAAGAGAGAAAAAGAGAGAAGGGGCAATGCTACTATCCTTTTCCACACTTGTGCTTCAAAGTAGCACCATGATCTTCATGATAGAGAGTCTCTTGTTTTGTCATCTTCATATACTAGTGGGAATTTTCATTATAGAACTTGGCTTTTATATTACAATGATGGGCTTCCTGAAAATTCCCTAGGTCTTCATGAGCAAGAGAGTTGGATGCACACCCACTTAGTTTCTTTAGTTGAGCTTTCATACACTTATAGCTCTAGTGCACCCTTTGCATGGCAATCCCTACTCACTCACATTGATATCTATTGATGGGCATCTCCATAGCCCATTGATACGCCTAGTTGATGTGAGACTATCTTCCTCCTTTTTGTCTTTTCCACAACCACCACTCTATTCCACCTATAGTGCTATATCCATGGCTCACGCTCATGTATTGCGTGAAAGTTGAAAAAGTTTGAAAAAATTAAAGTATGAAACAATTGCTTGGCTGAAACCGGGGTTATGCATGATTTAAATATTTTGTGTGATGAAGATAGAGCCTAGTCAGACTATATGATTTTGTAGGAATGAACTTTCTTTGGCCATGTTATTTTGAGAAGACGTAATTCCTTTGTTAGTATGCTTGAAGTATTATTATATTTATGTCAATATTAAACTTTTGTCTTGAATCTTTCAGATCTGAACATTCATGCCACAATAAAGAGAATTACATTGAGAATTATGTTAGGTAGCATTCCACATCAAAAATTCTGTTTTTATCATTTACCTACTCAAGGACGAGCAGGAATTAAGCTTGGGGATGCTTTATACGTCTCCAATGTATCTATAATTTTTTATTGTTCCATGCTATTATATTATCTGTTTTGGATGTTTAATGGGCTTTAATATGCACTTTTATATTATTTTTGGGACTAACCTGCTAACCAAAGGCCTAGTGCATAAGGATGGCAATTCTACCCATGGGCATGGATACCCATGGATATCCGACCCGAATGGATAGGGTTTGGATATGCTTTTGTGCCCATGGGTGGTGCCCAAACCCGACCCGATTTCTCGCGGGTAGGGCTTGGGTATAATTTTGTATCCATGGATATAACCAAACCCGACCCAATTATATGCATTAATTGGCAAAAATCTGCTATCCCTAGCCCACAGTCACGTATCCCACTACAATTTTATACTTAGTTACGTAAAACATGCAAAAGAAATTACACAATCCCCACTATAACTTTTATTAGTTGACATTCAATCCCCACTAACATACTCCAGTGCCCCTTCCCTTATTGTTATCTCCTCGTTAAATGACTTTTCATTCTCATCTTCTAGAAAAATACTAAATGATATTGGGTTGTTAGTGGACGTTGATTTACCATAAGTTGATATTTACAATACGTGAAGCTTATCTTGCGACAAGGTGAATAATGGAAGAACTCATGTTAATATTATATTATGTCATATTTATATGTCTTGAGACGACCCAATGGATATCCAATGGGTATGGATATCCATCGGGTTTGGACATGGACACAATTTTTCACCCGTAGATTTTTTCATGGGCGGGCAAAGACTAACTTCATGGATAAGGTATTGTTCAACCCGATCCAAACCCAACCCATTGCCATCCTTACTAGTGCAAATTGCTGTTTTTTTCCTATTTCGGTGTATCGCAGAAAAGGAATATCAAACGGAATGAAACCTTCGCGAGGATCGTTTTTGGAACTAATGCAATCCAGGAGACTTGGAGTACAAGACTGGGAAGCCACGAGGTGGCCACAAGGCAGGAGGGTGCGCCCAGGGGGGTAGGCGCCCCCACCCTCGTGGGCCCCTCATAGCTCCACCGACGTACCTCTTCCTCCTATATATACTCATATACCCTGAAAACATCCGAGAGCACCACGAAACCCTATTTCCACCGCCGCAACCTTCTGTACCCGTGAGATCCCATCTTGGGGCCTTTTCCAGAGCTCCGCCGGAGGGGGAATCGATCACGGAGGGCTTCTACATCAACACCATAGCATCTCCAATGATGTGTGAGTAGTTTACCAGAGACCTTCGGGTCCATAGTTATTAGCTAGATGGCTTCTTCTCTCTCTTTGGATTTCAATACAAAGTTCTCCTCAATCTTCTTGGAGATCTATTTGATGTAATACTTTTTGCGATGTGTTTGTCGAGATCCGATGAATTGTGGGTTTATGATCAAGATTACTATGAACAATATTTGGTTCTTCTCTGAATTCTTATATGTATGATTTAATATCTTTGCAAGTCTCTTTGAATTATCAGTTTGGTTTGGACTACTAGATTGATCTTTCTTGCAATCGGAGAGGTGCTTAGCTTTGGGTTCAATCTTGCGGTGTCCTTTCCCAGTGACAGCAGTGGTAGTGTAACGCCCAAGATGTAACAGTTCCATTTATGGCAATATATGCATCGTTGACTTAATCAATTCCATTCTGGGCTCTTCCTTCATTTCGGGTTTCTGCGTTTTTGCTTTAAGCGTGTGTTGCATATCATTATGTCATGTCATCATGTGCATCGCATTGCATTCATGTTGTCACTTGCACCGGGTCATGTTCGTTTCTCTCCGTTGTCCGTTTCGGATTCCGACTCTCTCATGTGTCACCCGTCGCACCTCTCTGTCTTTGTTTCATGAGTGGGATAAAACATCCTTGGGATGGGCCGAGAGTTGTCTAGTGGTCTTGGTATATCACCGATAGACCGCCTGTCAAATTTCGTTCCATTTGGAGGTCATTTGATGACCCAACGGTTATCCACGTGGACCAAAGCCCCTTTCTCTTTTAGCCCAGCACCCCTCCACAACAACCCACTAGCTCATCTAAACCACCTCCATGCTCTCGGTCGTTGGATCACGATCGCGTGGCCGAAAACCGCACCTCATTTGGACTCTCCTAGCTCCCTCTACATATAAAACAGCCTCCCCACGTCCATTTTTGGGTAAAAACCCTAGTCCCGAGCTCCCCGCGCCGTCGGACACATCCGCCGACGGCCGGGCGCGTCAGCCACTGCGCCACGACCAATGGGGGTTCGACACGTCAGCGCAGTCGCCTCCCTCTCTCTCCACCCGTCATCGGCCCGCCGAGGTCCGAGTTGCCCCCCCCGGCCCACGTCGCCCACGCTGCCGTTTCGCGCGCTGCCCGTGCCGCGCCACCGGGCCGCGCCCCACCACCGCTGGACCCGCAACCCTCGCCGCCGGCCACTGCTCTGACCACCGCCGCCGGTCCCGCGACCCTCGCCGCTGGCCACTGCTCCGACCACCGGCCGTCGTGTCGCCTCGCCCAGCAACCGTCGAGCACCACAGCCCCGACCTCGCCTCGCCGCACCGCCGACCCCGGCGGCCTGCTTCGCCTCGCCGACCAACCACCTCACCAGGCCGCCTCCTCGCCGACCGCCCCTCCGGCGAGCTCCGGCCCCCGCTCCGGTGGATCCGATTCAGGCGGGATCAGATCCACCAATCCTTCATACCAAACGGCCGGATTCATCCTGCACCGGCCCGTCCCGGGACCTCTTCATCCAATTACTCATGGGGTAAAAATTCTACTAAGTCCCAGATCCTTATATTTTGTTGCCCTCTTCATCTTGTCGTATATCCATGCCCGTAGCTCTGAATTGCGCATATGATATATGGAAATGTTCGCCTTGAGATGCTCTTCATGATGGATGCATTTGCATACATGTTAGGTTTCATTATGCCATGGTTATACATGTTACAAAAGTTCTTGTTGCTATTAAGTTGCTGAAATTGTTATAACTTGATGATTTGTCTTTTTCATACCATTTCTGTGATTTTCTTTTGAGCCACATGTCAACATGTTTTAGGAGCATAATCATGTTATCTTTGAAGTGCTGCATTTGGTTTTCCATGATATGCTCTGTGGTAACTTGAACAAGCCTGTAAACATGCCATGTCAATGTTGCTGTTTTTACACTTAGTAAAAAACTGCTAAGTCTGGAATCTGTAATAACATGTTCCATGTAAACTTGATGCCACAATCTTATCCATGCATGTTTTGGAATAACTAATGATCATGTCTTGATGTCCATTTTTTTGTCTATCAATCCATGTCTTTATTTGCATATATGCCCTGTTGTAGCTTGTTGTTATCTTGCTCTCAAAATGCTTGAAATCTGAACTGTCAGCCTGTTAGCAGAACATTTGCTTTGGCAAAGCTCGTGTTAAGCAACCCTTGCATGGAATGATTTGTTTCTTTGGATGATCTGGAAGTATATTATGTCTTCTTCATGCTCGTGTAATTTTCATGCTTGTTATAGTTTTGTTGCTTGTTGTTGTGTGCCTCCAAAGGCAGCAACATATCGTTCCTAGTTGCATGCCCAGTAATTTTCACTGTCTGAAAATCTGTTAACTTATTGTAATGCCCAGGATGGGACTATATCTCCTACGTGTTGAGGCACGACTTAAAGATATAAGCCCATTCTGGAATGATCGCAAGTTTGGTACCTTTGCACATCTCATGTAAAAATAGGGGATGAAAGCGAAAAGATAGTTGGCTTACACTGGCCACATCACACAATTCATTACATGTACAAACATCATTCAAATAAACATCACAACCCATCTAAGGGTGAAGATCCAAATGAAAGATACCAAACATAACATTAAACCACTGGTCTGAATCGCCCCTAGTAGAAACCTCTACTGATCGTCGGGATAGTGCACATAGTAACGGCTACGGTCCTCGTCGTACTCCCAGTACAGCTCGGTGCCGTCACTTGAGTAGATCGCCTGAGTACCTGCATCTGGTGTGGTGTAGAGTCCGTGAGCCACAGAGGACTCAGCAATCCCTTTCCCGGGTAACACGACTATCCAAGCCTTGGGTGTGGAACAAGGCTGAAGAAAGAATAAGAGGTTGCAGCAGCACTAGCACTAACTTACGTAAAAGAGAGCGAGAAGAGAAGTGCCTCGGATGAGAGATGATCACGAAGTGATCCTAACTAAAGTAAGTCAAACATAACCCCACCGTGTTCATCTCCCGAATCCCTTTTCGGAAAATGACCGTCACGGTACTCACGCTGGTAGTGTATTGGAACATGGTGTCAAATTCTCTACAACCGGATATTAACAAATTCCCATCTGCCACATAACCGCGGGCACGGCTTTCGAAAGTTCATAACCCTGCAGGGGTGTTCCAACTTGGCCCATGACAAGCCCACGATCCGCGGAGTCGCAACTCCAAGGTGGGAAGGCCCGAGTATCCTCGGAATCCCGTGCTCAAGATACTCCGACTAAGGTAAGGCTAATCCAGCAAATCCTCCTAGCGTGTCGACAACCTGACAATAGCCGCGCGTATCTAGTCTCAGGCCACGACCGGGTGGGCAAAGCTACGGGTTTTTACCAGACCTCGGGTTTCCCCATGGTGGCCCCGCAGGCTCCCCGTTTCGGACCAACACTCATGTGGAGCACTGGCCCGGGGTTGTTGATTAAGAAGAGGGTTAATTACTCCCTATGCAAGTTTTTAGTTATTAGGCAAATAGTACCAATGTTGGGACTTGTTGGAAAAGACTTAGCACTTAGCGGTTTATCGAGGGGGTCCCATAACCCCAACCGTGTGAGGAAAGTATAATCAAGGAACATAATACCGGTTTATACGGTTCCTAGGGCGGCATGAGTGGAACAAATCACCAAGCAAAAGGCTTAGCCTTCCACCCATTACCAATATATAGATGGTTTCATTAAGAGTTATTCTAGTGTGATATCCCAACAAGCTTCAACAAGAATCAAGAATCTTCAATCTTCTCCTGCAACTAACAACGCTATAAGAGGGGCTGAGCGAAGCCTACGTATAGGCAATCAATGGTTTGCATATGTAGGGTGGTTAAACAGGTTCATGGTTACAATAGGAGGCTGACAGGAAAACATGGGCATCGAGGCAAAACTATAGAGCGAGACTTCTAGCAATAGGCAAAGATAGTAATGTTATCGGGGTCAGGTCATCTTGCCTGAAGAGTCGTCGATGGGATCGTAAGGGGGCTCCTCGTTCTCAAGCTCGGTAGTAACCTCGTACTCGTACTCGTACTCGGTCTCAGCTTCCGGCTCTACTCAAGACAAACACACAAGGCACGAAATCAACAAGATGCAATGCACAAAACTACTGGATGCATGGCTGATGCACTATGGAAGCACTACAGATGCACTTAGGAAGCACAAAAAGTCAACATAGGAAGCACAGAGTTACAACACAAGGAGCATGACAATGCGCATCAAGCAAAATACTTCAAATCATGATAACAATAGGATATTATGAATCTACATGCAAAATCACACAAGTTTCATATAGGACTTGCTCAAAACGGAGCAATAGGCTAAAAGTTACACCCGAAACAATAAACATGCACAAGCTGAAATTAACAGCCACATCGCAACTTCGGAGCAAGAGATAAATGGCCTACAGCAATCAAACATTATGGCAAGGAGCATGGACATAAATTAGACATATCCTACAGCAAACAATTCCATTGGAGCATCTCCAAAGGAGCCATGGATCAATAGCAACATGCTATGACATTTTGAACTTGACAACAAAATCCTGACAACAGTAATTTAAAGCAACTTGGGAGCTAGAGTTAAATAAGCTACAGCCACCCAAATAAGCATGTGATAGCATGAATGGATAGCCAACAACTTATAAAACAAGGAGTCATCAAGAGTCACCCCAAAACTAGCATGGATTTGCCTAGAACAACAAGCAAACATGGCATCTGGAAATTACAGATTCCAGACTTAGTGAAATTTCACTAAGTGTTAAAACAGCAGTAATTTCATGGCATCTTTGTGAGCAAGTTTAAGTCACCTCAAAGCATAACATGACAAGTGGTAAGCACCATAGCAAAGTACACATGATGGTGAATCCAAAACATCTAAGCATGCATCAAGGGGACAACCACATCAATAGCAACGAGCTCCTCAACTAGGCATCTCGTAACAAGTTTAACAACATAACGACCACATGCACTTTTGCAAAGGAGATAAACATGGCAAGATGAAGTCTATCATGCAAGCTAAAGCAATCAACATGTAGAGCATTTCATGATGAACATGTGGACATATCATTTGCTTCATTTGGATAAACATGCAACAAGTTAACACATTGCAAACATGGCATTAAAACAACTACTAGCAGCAGTTTATAACAAGTAACACTCTTCTCATTAAGATTAAGACATCTAGATGACCTCAAACATGCATGGCACAATGGAACAAAACATATTACATGTCTCCACGATCATTTTGACATATCATTTGCTCAAATCGGACCAACACACAAAAAGTTATCCACAATATAAAACTGCACCAGAAACTGAAATTCTAGGGACTTGGTAAAAAAAAACGAGAGACTACCTCCAGGCAGTCAACGCGGGCGGTCAACGGTCTGGTCAACGCGGATCGGGCCGGAGCTGCGGGCGGATCGGCTAACGGGCTTCGGCCCGTTTAGGGTTTGGCCCACCCGGCTGGGGATCCGGATCGGGGGCCTCGCTCCCCCTCGATCCCGATCGGCGATGCGGCGGCGGCGCTTCCTCGAGCGGGCGACGGGGTCGGCGGGAGGAGAAGACCGCGGGGCGCGGCGGCCTGGCCGGCGGTGGAGGCGAGGGCGCCGGCGGTGAGGGGCCTGGGAGGCGGCGGGGCGCGGTGGAGGAGGGCGCTGGTGGCGGAGGGCGCTGGTGGAGCTCCGACGGCGGCGCGAGGAGCCTCCGGCCGGCGGCGAGGTGAGAGGCGCCGGCGGATCGGAGGAAGAAGAAGACGCGGTCGCGGGCCCACGCGAAGGAACTCGGAAGCACGGCTCCGGCGGTGCGGAAGCGCGAGCACTGCACTTCGGAAGCACAGTCGCAGAGAGGTCGGAAGCACGGCGGCTCAACGGTGGAAGCACCGAACGTCAATGGTGGAAGCACCGGCGGCGAACTGTGGAAACATTAGGGTTTCAGACGCGAAATTTGAGGTGGGTGGACGTTTATATAGGCACAAGGAGCTAGGGTTGTCCAAATGAGGGGAGGTTTTCGGCCACGAGATCACAATTGGATGGCCTAGATGAAGGGAGGGGTTTGAGTTGGGTTGGTGGGCTGTTGGAGGGTGTCTTGGGCCTCAAAAAGGAGGTACTTTCAGCCCACGAGAATAACTGTTGGAGTATCAAACGAACTCCAAACGCGACGAGATTTGACAGGCGGGTTACACATACCAAAACAACATCGCACGACAAGTCTCACGCCAAACCGGAAACGCTACACGGCCAAACACAAAAGTAGGCCTCAGGGATGCCACGGACACGTGAGAGAGCTCCGGAACTCGAAACGGACAACGGAAAGGAACGAGTGGGACCGGATGCAAACGACAACACAAATGCAATGCGATGCACATGAACATGACATGGATGAATGCCACACACTCGCACAACAAAATGACGAAAACCCGAAAGACGAAGAACCCGGAATGGAACTGATGAAGCCAAAGATACATATATTGCCCAAAAGGGAAAGTATTACATCCGGGGCATTACAAACTCTCCTCTACTACAAAAAGATCTCTCCCGAGATCTAGGACTGGAAGAAGGAAGGGTACTCGGAACGAAGGTGATCTTCTCGTTCCCACGTAGCTTCTCGGTCGGTATGATGTGACCACTTGACTTTCAAGAATTTGATTGACTTGTTGCGGGTCTTGCGCTCGGTTTCTTCGAGAATAGCAACGGGATGCTCTCGGTAAGATAAGTCTTGTTGAAGATCAATCTCCTCAAACGGAATGGTGCGTTCAGGTGTCTTGAAGCACTTGCGGAGTTGAGACACGTGAAACACATCATGAACATTGGCGAAGTTGGAAGGGAGCTCAAGTTGATAGGCTAGATCGCCTCTTTTGCCAAGGATCTTCAAAGGGCCCACGTATCTAGGAGCAAGCTTTCGTTTGATACCGAATCTTTGGGTGCCTTTCATCGGAGAAACACGGAGATAGACATGATCCCCAATGTTGAAAGCCAAATCACGATGCTTGCCGTCATAGTAGCTCTTATGACGCGACTGAGCGGCCTTGAGATTCTCACGTATGACTTTGCACATTTCTTCGGCTTCTGAGATCAAGTCATTGCCAAGAAGTTGACGTTCACCAGTCTCGGATCAGTTGAGAGGGGTACGGCACTTTCTGCCATAGAGGATTTCAAACGGAGCTTTGCCGGCACTTGCTTGGAAGCTGTTGTTGTAAGAGAACTCGGCAAATGGAAGGCAATCTTCCCATTTCATGCCAAAAGATATGACACAGGCTCTGAGCATGTATTCTAGAATCTGATTCACTCTCTCGACTTGACCACTAGTCTGAGGGTGAAATGCAGTGCTGAAACGGATCTTAGTGCCCATGGCAGACTGAAAGGAGTCCCAGAACTTAGAAGTGAACAAACTTCCACGGTCTGAGGAGATAACTTGAGGAATGCCATGTAAGGACACAATTCTGGAAGTGTACAATTCTGCCAGTTGAGCTGCATTGATGGATTCTTTGACTGGAAGGAAGTGAGCGACTTTGGTAAGCTTGCCAATCACCAAAAAGATAAAATCATTCCCTTTCTTGGACTTAGGAAAGCCAATGACGAAATCCATTTCAATGTGGTCTAATTTCCATTCGGGAATAGAAAGAGGTTGGAGAAGACCGGCTGGACGTTGATGCTCTGCCTTCACTCTTCTGCAGACATCACATTCATTCACAAATTGGGCAATCTCCCTTTTCATGCGTGTCCACCAGTAAGATTGCTTGAGGTCTTGGTACATCTTGGAACTACCAGGATGAATGGAAAGGAGGGAATCATGTGCTTCTTCCATTATGAGCTTCCTGAGATCGCCTTTGGGAACCACAAGTCTGTCCTCAAAGAACAAGGTATCTCTCTCATCAACGCGATAGCACTTGTATTTTGGAGTACCCTTTGCAATACCATGTTTCACTTTCTGCACCATAGCATCACTGAGTTGGGCCTCACGGATCTGATCTTCCAAGGTAGGAGCAACTTGAAGATTTGCAAGAAAACCTTGCGGAACAACTTGGAGGTTGAGCTTCCTGAATGCTTCAAAAAGCTCAGGCTGGAACGGCTTGATAAGGAGGCTGTTGCAATATGCCTTTCTGCTCAAAGCATCTGCAATGACATTTACCTTGCCAGGTGTGTATTCGATGCTGGGATCATACTCTTGGATCATTTCGACCCAACGAGTCTGGCGGAGGTTCAATTCGGCTGTGTGAAGATGTACTTCAAGCTCTTGTGATCGGTGAAGATGTCGACTTTTCTGCCCAACAGAAGGTGTCTCCACATAATCAAAGCATGTACCACAGCTGCTAGTTCGAGATCATGTGTGGGGTAGTTCTTCTCACTTGGCTTCAGTTGACGAGAAGTGTATGCCACAATCTTCTTGTCCTGCATTAGCACACCACCAAGTCCTTGAAGAGAAGCATCACAGAATACTTCGTAGGGCTTGGACTCATCTGGAGGAGTAAGAACTGGAGCAGAGACGAGCTTTTCTTTGAGAGTTTTGAATGCCACTTCACAATCTGGAGACCAGTAGTACTTGACATTCTTCTGCAGCAAGTTGGAGAGAAGCTTGGCAATCTTGGAGAAGTTCTCAACGAACCTTCTGCAATAGCTAGCAAGACCAAGAAAGCTTCGGAGTTGCTTGACGTTCTGAGGAGGTTCCCATTTGACAATTGCTTCAACTTTCTCGGCGTTCACCGCAATACCGTCAGCGGAGATGATATGGCCCAGATACAAGACCTTATCGAGCCAAATTCGCACTTGGAGAACTTGGCATAGAACTTATGTTCACGGAGTCTGTCGAGAACCAGACGGAGGTGCTTTTCGTGATCTTCTTCATTCTTGGAGAATACCAAGATATCATCCAGATACACAAGCACAAACTCGTTGGTGTAGGGGTTGAAAATGTAGTGTATCATTCTCGAGAAGGTAGGTGGGGCATTGGCGAGACCAAAAGACATGACTGTATACTCATAGGAGCCGTAGCTCGTTCTGAAGGCAGTCTTGTGGATATCTTCTTCACGAATGCGAATTTGGTGATAGCCCATTCGGAGATCGAGCTTTGAGAACACTTTAGCTCCTTTGAGCTGCTCGAACAACTCATTGATGTTGGGGAGCGGATACTTGTTCTTTATTGTCTTCTTGTTCAATGGCCGGTAATCAACGCAAAGGCGCTCCGTGCCATCCTTCTTCTTGACAAATAAGACACCACAGCCCCAAGGAGACGTACTAGGCCTGATCAGACCCATACGCTCCTGTTCATCAAGCTATTTCTTCAACTCCTTCAACTCTTCAGGAGAGAGCTTGTACGGACGCCGGCATGCTGGCTCAGTACCAGGCTCGAGTTCAATGACGAATTCCACTTGACAATGTGGAGGCATGCCTGGAAGTTCTTCAGGAAAGACGTCTTCGTATTCGTTAACCACCGGAATTTGAGAGATGGCATTAATCTCGCCCTTGTCATTGAGAGAGAAAAGCCTGATTGTGTTATCCCTGGAGGCGAAGATAATCCCGTCTTCATTAGGATGAGTAATCTTGACTTCCTTGTTTGCACAATCAATGTGAGCATCATGCTGAGAAAGCCAATCCATCCCGAGGATGAGGTCGATGTCGGAATTGCCGAGAATAACCGGATTAGCCAGAAAGCGATAATCACCCATGCGATTAGATACATTCGGAGCCACCATACTAGAACTCAATCTCTTGCCAGGTGATATAACACTCAAAGTTCTTGGTAAAGCTTCAGAGTGAACATTATTCTTGGATGCAAATGGATATGACATGAAGGAACATGAAGCACCCGAATCAAACAAAACTTTTGCAGGGATAGAGTTAACTGGAAGGTTACCCAATATCACATCAGAAGAATTCTCCGCTTGCGCTGCATTTATCAGATTCACCCTTGCTGCCTTTGGATTATGCTTGACAATAGCTGTGCTGACAGGTGGAGGAGGCGGAAGGCGCCTTGGGTTGGGGCACTTGTTAGCATAATGTCCCTTCTGAGTGCACTTGTTGCAGACCACTTCTAAGAGAGGACGGAAATGAGTAGCACTTGACTTGGAACCTTGAGACTGATGCTTTGACTGGTTGCTTGGGTTGGGTGGGTGGGAGAAACCACGGCCACTAGAGTTCTTGTTGTTGTTGTAGGGAGCTCGGATCACTGGAGGAGGTGGAAGCCAGAATTTCTGTTGCTTCGCGACCACTTGAGAAGATGAGGAGGAGTGAACGACATCTCTGATCCTCTTTTTGGAAGCCTCCATCTTGAGCTGGGCTGCCTCTTGCTTAAGCACCATGTTATAGAATTTGTCAAACTCATCAGGCTCGAACAAGGTGAGAGCAAGTTGAAGTTCATCCTTGAGACCTCCGCGGAACTAATAGATCTTGCTCTTGGCATCTAGGATGTCTTGCTTAGCATAGCGGGCAAGGTTTTGGAACTTGACATTATACTGGTAGACAGTCATAGAGCCTTGCTTCAGGTTGCGGAATTGCTCACGCATACCCTCGATGACACTTGTTGGAATGTGGTGAGAGCGAAAGTCCTTGTAGAAATCCACCCAAGAGATCACATGCCCTTCTCTGGAGTCTTTGTACTGCTGCCACCAATCAGCTGCTTGGTCCTTGAGTTGGAAGGCTGCAAACTTCACATAGTCCTCAGGCCTTATGTTACTGCACTCAAAATGCTTCTTGATATCAGTAATCCAATCTTCAGCATCGAGAGGGTCGACACAGTAACTGAAAGCCTTTGGTTGATTAGCCAAGAAATGGTTGAGCGTAGCATGGTGCTGTTGGTTGAAGAAATTGCCTTGGTTCCCTGGAGCACCCTGATTTGCTTGATTTGCTTGCATTTGCTGCATCATCTGCATAAGCAACTGGGTGTTCTGATTTGTAGTCTGCATAATTGCTCTCCAGGCCTCAGACGGAGGAGGAGGGGAAGGAGGACGGTCAGGAACCTCTTCACCCTCTGGGTTAGCGTTGGGAACCCTTTTCGGAGCCATCCTGAAAGAGATGACCACCAATCAGCCATTTGATTGAAAGAAGATATAAGCTGAAACAACGGCTAGAAATGCAACATAGTCTTCACAAGAATCATTCGAACAAGAGGAACGAATGAAATTCTCAGTTTAATGATAACAACAATCTTCACGAGAAGCCACTTGGGAGATAAAAGGTAAATAAGAAAAACAACAAGGTGCAGATAGAACAAACACAAGATAGGAGCTTCGTTCGACATATTCGTCCTGAAAGCCTATGGAACACGTTACGAAAGGGTTTTGCAATCCCCGGATCAGCATAGCCAAGGACCCTTTAAGATGCAACTCCCGATCGGAACATCGGCCATAAAACCACTTCACGCAATGTAGAACCCCGAACTCCGTAACCTGCATTCGTTGGAAGAATGCCTACGAGCTACTGGATGAACCCACCTATTAATTTCTGAAAGTTTCCAGTTATGCAATCAGGTGTTGGGGATACAAGGGAAGCATCACGCACTCAACTCTAATCCTACATCCAGCTGTATCCATCCTTCAACACATAACCAGTTGTTTTCGGAAACCGTCTACCTCGGACCTTCGAAACGCATCCACTATACAAGCTATGGCAATACTCCCGAACTACCTCCCCAGTACTGGGTGATGTCGGGGTTATCTTGCCACTAACCGTATAGGAGAGTTTTCGACGTCGGCCGTCTTAAGTACTCTAGAACTACCGAGATATGTTTGTGACGACAATACCCCGAAGCTCAACTCCCCGGGACACTGCCACAACCCCTAATGTCAGGAGGCATCGAGAACAATATTCTCGTCACAAAGACATCGGAACAATCCAAACAATACTCGCGAGATTCCTAAAAAAAATTTGTGCAATTTTTGAGAGTAGAAGAGGCAAGAGTATTCGTCAGGAGTCCTCACCAGAGTGAAAAGAGATGAGGAGCAAAGAAATCCTACTCTCCGATATAAATATAGGACTCAAAACATTTTTAGTGTGTGCCTAGACTCGACCGTCAACGATTCGATCAATCAGTGGGGGCTTCTAGGTCGGAGAAGGCTCTGAATACCAACTTGTAATGCCCAGGATGGGACTATATCTCCTATGTGTCGAGGCACGACTTAAGGATATAAGCCCATTCTGGAATGATCGCAAGTTTGGTACCTTTGCACATCTCATGTAAAAATAGGGGATGAAAGCGAAAAGATAGTTGGCTTACACTCGCCACGTCACACAATTCATTACATGTCCAAACATCATTCAAATAAACATCACAACCCATCTAAGGGTGAAGATCCAAATGAAAGATACCAAACATAACATTAAACCACAGGTCTGAATCGCCCCTAGTAGAAACCTCTACTAATCGTCGGGATAGTGCACATAGTAACGGCTACGGTCCTCGTCGTACTCCTAGTACAGCTCGGTGTCGTCACTTGAGTAGATCGCCTGAGTACCTGCATCTGGTGTGGTGTAGAGTCTGTGAGCCACAGAGGACTCGGCAATCCCGTTCCTGGGTAACACGACTATCCAAGCCTTGGGTGTGGAACAAGGCTGAAGAAAGAATAAGAGGTTGCAGCAGCACTAGAACTAAGTTACGTAAAAGAGAGCGAGAAGAGAAGTGCCTCGGACGAGATATGATCACAAAGTGATCCTAACTAAAGCAAGTCAAACATAACCCCACCGTGTTCATCTCCCGAATCCCTTTTCGGAAAATGACCGTCACGGTACTCACGCTGGTAGTGTATTGGAACATGGTGTCAAATTCTCTACAACCGGATATTAACAAATTCCCATCTGCCACATAACCGCGGGCACGGCTTTCGAAAGTTCATAACCCTGAAGGGGTGTTCAAACTTGGCCCATGACAAGCCCACGATCCGCGGAGTCGCAACTCCAAGGTGGGAAGGCCCGAGTATCCTCGGAATCCCGTGCTCAAGATACTCCGACTAAGGTAAGGCTAATCCAGCAAATCCTCCCGGCGTGCCGACACCCTGACAATAGCCGCGCGTATCTAGTCTCAGGCCACGACCGGATGGGCGAAGCTACGGGTTTTTACCAGACCTCGGGTTTCCCCATGGTGGCCCCGCAGGCTCCCCGTTTCGGACCAACACTCATGTGGAGCACTGGCCCGGGGTTGTTGATTAAGAAGAGGGTTAATTAATCCCTATGCAAGTTTTTAGTTATTAGGCAAATAGTACCAATGTTGGGACTTGTTGGGAAAGACTTAGCACTTAGCGGTTTATCGAGGGGGTCCCATAACCCCAACCATGTGAGGAACGCATAATCAAGGAACATAACACCGGTTTATACGGTTCCTAGGGCGGCATGAGTGGAACAAATCACCAAGCAAAAGGCTTAGCCTTCCACCCATTACCAATATATAGATGGTTTCATTAAGAGTTATTATAGTGTGATATCCCAACAAGCTTCGACAAGAATCAAGAATCTTCAATCTTCTCCTTCAACTAACAATGCTATAAGAGGGGCTGAGCGAAGCCTACGTATAGGCAATCAATGGTTTGCATAGGTAGGGTGGTTAAACAGGTTCATGGTTACAATAGGAGGCTGACAGGAAAACATGGGCATCGAGGCAAAACTATAGAGCGATACTTCTAGCAATAGGCAAAGATAGTAATGTTATCGGGGTCATGTCATCTTGCCTGAAGAGTCGTCGATGGGATCGTAAGGGGGCTCCTCATTCTCAAGCTCGGTAGTAACCTCGTACTCATACTCGGTCTCAGCTTCCGGCTCTACTCAAGACAAACACACAAGGCACGAAATCAACAAGATGCAATGCACAAAACTACTGGATGCATGGCTGATGCACTATGGAAGCACTACAGACGCACTTAGGAAGCACAGAAAGTCAACATAGGAAGCACAGAGTTACAACACAAGGAGCATGACAATGTGCATCAAGCAAAATACTTCAAACCATGGTAACAATAGGATATTATGAATCTACATGCAAAATCACAGAAGTTTCATATAGGACTTGCTCAAAACGGAACAATGGGCTAAAAGTTACACCCGAAACAATAAACATGCACAAGCTGAAATTAACAGCCACATAGCAACTTCGGAGCAAGAGATAAATGGCCTACAGCACTCAAACATCATGGCAAGGAGCATGGACATAAGTAGACATATCCTACAGCAAACAATTCCATTGGAGCATCTCCAAATGAGCCATTTTGAACTTGACAACAAAATCCTGACAACAGTAATTTATAGCAACTTGGGAGCAAGAGTTAAATATGCTACAGCCACCCAAATAAGCATGTGAGAGCATGAATGGATAGCCAACAACTTATACAACAAGGAGTCAGCAAGAGTCACCCCAAAACTAGCATGGATTTGCCTAGAACAACAAGCAAACATGGCATCTGGAAATTACAGATTCCAGACTTATTGAAATTTCACTAAGTGTTAAAACAACAGTAATATCATGGCATCTTTGTGAGCAAGTTTAAGTCACCTCAAAGCATAACATGACAAGTGGTAAGCACCACAGCAAAGTACACATGATGGTGAATCCAAAACATCTAAGCATGCATCAAGGGGACAACCACATCAATAGCAACGAGCTCCTCAACTAGGCATCTCGTAACAAGTTTAACAACATAACAGCCACATGCAATTTTGCAAAGGAGATAAACATGGCAAGATGAAGTCTATCATGCAAGCTAAAGCAATCAACATGTAGAGCATTTCATGATGAACATGTGGACATATCATTTGCTTCATTTGGATAAACATGCAACAAGTTATCACATTGCAAACATGGCATGAAAACAACTACTAGCAGCAGTTTATAACAGGTAGCACTCTTCTCATGAAGATTAAGACATCTAGATGACCTCAAACATGCATGGCACAATGGAACAAAACATAGTACATGTCTCCACGATCATTTTGACATATCATTTTCTCAAATCGGACCAATACACAAAAAGTTATCCACAATATAAAACTGCATCAGAAACTGAAATTCTAGGGACTTAGTAAAAAAAACGAGAGACTACCTCTAGGCAGTCAACGCGGGCGGTCAACGGCCTGGTCAACGCGGATCGGGCCGGAGCTGCCGGCGGATCGGCTAACGGGCTTTGGCCCGTTTAGGGTTTGGCCCACCCGGCTGGGGATCCAGATCGGGGGCCTGGCTCCCCCTCGATCCCGATCGGCGACGCGGCGGCGGAGCTGCCTCGAGCGGGCGACGGGGTCGGCAGGAGGAGAAGACGGCGGGGTGCGGCGGGGCGCGGCGGCCTGGCCGACGACGGGCCTGGCCGGCGGTGGAGGCGAGAGCGCCGGCGGTGAGGGGCCTGGGAGGCGACGGGGCGCGGTGGATGAGGGCGCTGGTGGCGGAGGGCGCTGGTGGAGCTCCGGCGGCGGCGCGAGGAGGCTCCGGCCGGCGGCAAGGTGACAGGCGCCGGCGGCGAGGTGACAGGCGCCGGCGGATCGGAGGCAGAAGAAGACGCGGTCGCGGGCCCATGCGAAGGAACTCGGAAGCACGGCTCTGGCGGTGCGGAAGCGCGAGCGCTGCACTTCGAAAGCACAGTCGCAGAGAGGTCGGAAGCACGGCGGCTCAACGGTGGAAGCAACGCACGTCAGCGGTGGAAGCACCGGCGGCGAACTGTGGAAACATTAGGGTTTCAGACGCGAAGTTTGAGGTGGGTGGACGTTTATATAGGCACAAGGAGCTAGGGTTGTCCAAATGAGGGGAGGTTTTCGGCCACGAGATCACAATTGGATGGCCTAGATGAAGGGAGGGGTTTGAGTTGGGTTGGTGGGCTGTTGGAGGGTGTCTTGGGCCTCAAAGAGGAGGTACTTTCAGCCCACGAGAATAACTGTTGGAGTATCAAACGAACTCCAAACGCGACGAGATTTGACAGGCGGGTTACACATACCAAAACAACATCGCACGACAAGTCTCACGCCAAACCGGAAACGCTACACGGCCAAAAACAAAAGTAGGCCTCAGGGATGCCACGGACACGTGAGAGAGCTCCGGAACTCGAAACGGACAACAGAAAGGAACGAGTGGGACCGGATGCAAACGACAACACAAATGCAATGCGATGCACATGAAAATGACATGGATGAATGCCACACACTCGCACAACAAAACGACGAAAACCCGAAAGACGAAGAAACCGGAATGGAACTAATGAAGCCAAAGATACATATATTGCCCAAAAGGGAAAGTATTACATCCGGGGCATTACACTTATATAATCTCGCCATGCTTGTTTAATTGTGTTCCAGTAAGTTTTTGGGTGTGCTCTTAGTTCATACTTATTAAGAATCATGCCTACTTCACATCCATGCCTTTTGCCGGGTGCTGTAGCATATTTAAACCTTGCTCCAAAGATGACATGTTGCTGTTAACTTCAGTTTTGCATTGCATCTTGTTTTGCTTGCCATTTGCAAACCGTGCATCCGATTCCAATGATCTTTATATCGATTTCGACCGAAATCTTTCAATCTATCCAGTTGCATGCTTGGTTTGCCAAGATATTCCCATATCCATCATGTCTTCATATGTCCTTCCTGGCTTCATCTCCTTTCATACCGGTAGCTCTGTAGCATCATACTTGCATCTCTCTTGCATAGCATGTGTTCTTTTCTTATCAAGTGTGTTTATTTGGATGCTTGTTATGTTGATTAGCACCGGGAGACGAGTTCGAGTCCGAGGTTGAGATAGCCGCTGAGTACGAGTACGAAGAGCAAGGTCCCGAGTACACCGACGACTTACCAGGCAAGATGACCATTCCTTGATATCACCTCTATTGTTGCTATGCTAGATGCCTCGCTCTATTGCTTATCGTGATACCTATCCTTTTACATGTCGGCCCCACTTTGCCATGAAATCTCTAACTACCCACCTAGCAAACCGTTGTTTAGCTAAGTTACGCTTTTGCTCAAGCCCCCTCTTATAGCGTTGCTAGTTGCAGGTGAAGATGAAGGTTGCTCCATGTGTATTTGGTTTTTCGGAATAACACAATATTAATTATTTACATTAATGCACCTTATATACATGACAATGGGTGGAAGGCTTGGCCTTTTGCTCGGTGTTTTGTTTCACTCATGCCGCCTTAAGAACCGATAAACTGATGTTATGTTCCTTGATTTTGCATTCCTAACGCGGTTGGGTATATGGGGACCCCTTGATAGTTCGCTTTGAATAAAACTCCTCCAGCAAGGCCCAACATTGGTTTTACCATTTGCCTAATAACTAAAACTTGCATAGGGACCGGCTAGCACCCGAGGACTTAATTAACAACCCGGGCCACTTCTCCTCATGAGTGTTGGTCGAAACTGGGCAGACTACGGGGCCGCCTTGGGGAAACCCGAGGTATTTGGTATATACTTGTAGGCTGAACTATCCGATTGTGGCCTGAGACAAGATACACGTGGCTCCTATCAGGGTGTCGGCACGTCGGGATGTCTTGCTGTACTTGTGTTACCATTATCGAAATATCTTGTACACCGAGATTCCGAGTCTGATCGGGTAGTCCCTAAGATAAGGGGTTTTAACCGCTATTGATCGCGAGAGCTTGTGATGGGCTAAGTAGGAACACCCCTGCAGGGTTATGATCTTTCTAAAGCCGTGCCCGCGGTTATGTGGTGGATTGGAATTTGTTAATATCCGTTTGTAGACAACTTGACACAAAACCTCAAACATAATACAATATCGTGTGAGTAGTCGTGATGGTCCCTTTTCGAGGGAGTTCGGGAAGAGAACACGGCTGGGTTATGGATGACTCATAGGTAGACATGATCATCTAGTGATCCTGATTAGTTCACGACTGATGGCTTTCACTTCCTTCTCGCTCTGATGATACGTAAGCTCGCCACCTTATCTATGCTTAGTGCTTGCAGCAGCCACTTATACACTTTCTCCTTACCCAAAGGCTTTGATAGTTTTGATACCCGGGAATGGGATTGCTGAGTCCTTGTGACTCACAGATTACTACCAACATAGGTGCAGGTACAACCGAGTACGATTCAGTTGATGGCCAGGAACTCAAGTGGGAGTTCGATGAGGAACGTGGGCGCATGTACGTGACGTTTACCGACGATCAGTAGTGGTTCCTACTAGGGCCGATCGGGCATAGTGGGTGGTTATGTTCTTTTCATTTGGATTTGTCCGTAGTCGGGCCATGATTGTACTTGGATGAATGTATGACTTATTATGCATTGTGTGAACTGCCAATTGTAAGCCAACTATGTATTTTCCCATTTGTTCTTGTACATGGGAATGTGTGAAGATAACCTTCTTGCTATCATACCAAAATGGGATTATGCTTCTAAGTCTTGCCTCGACACGTAGGGGGTATAGTCACATCTTGGGTGTTACAAGTTGGTAATCAGAGCCTTCCCCAACCTAGGTGCCACTATTTGATCGAACCGCTGCCGATGTTGAGTCTAGATTTACAAAAAAATTGAGTCTTAGGATTATATATATCGAAGAGTAGGAATAATTTTTCTCCTTATCACATTCGTTTCTCTAGTGAGGACTCCTGACGTAGAAGTTTTGCCTTCCTACCCTGTTTTCCACTAAATTGGTTTTAGGATCACGCATGTTTTATTTGGATTGTTTTGATATTTTTGTGACGAGAACATTGTTCTTGGTGCCTCCTGTCATTTAGGGGTTGTGGCAGTGTCCCGAGGAGTTGAGCTCCGAGGTGTTGTCGTCACAATTGTATCGTTGCGGTTCTGGAATACCAGAGGTGGCCAACATCGAAAACTCTTCTACGCGTGTCTGGTGGTGAGATAACCCCAACGTCACCCAGTACTGGGGGGATAGTTCAGGAGTATTGCCACAATTAGTACATCGGATGCTTTTCGAAGGTCGGAGGTAAATGGTTTCTGAAGGTGCCTAGTTATGTGTTGACGAATGGATATAGCTGGATGTAGGATTTTTTAGTTGAGTGATATGGTGCTTCCCCTGTATCCCTAATACCAGATTGCATAACCGGAAAGCTTTGGGAATTAATAGGTGGGAATTCAAGTAGCTCTTAGGAAATCTTCCAACGGATGCATGATATGAGGTTGGGGTCTATCATGTATTTGTTCCATCTGTTACCTTGTTGGTTTATTCTTCAATCTATTCACGTGGCTTCTCAACAAGTTGATGTGTCATTTAAGCTTATGGAATTCATTCTTTGATGTGTCATTTAAGCTTATGGAATTCACTCTTTGATTGCTCTGTTCGGATGATATTGTGAAGATTTATGTTGCAACATGTCTAGCCTTTGATTCAGCTTATATATTTTGCAATTGGGATTCTAACGGTTGTCGTCATCTCCAGGATGGCACCGAAAAAAGTTCCCAACCAGAACCCAGAGGTTGAGGATGAAACACCACCATCCCCTCCTCCTCTGTGACGCCCCGAGACCAATGCGCCAGGTGTCTTCCAGTTATTCGTCGTTGTTGCCATTTCATCTACTTGCGTGTTGCATCTTGACATGTCATCATGTGCATTGCATCCTCATGTTTTTCAAAAACTTGCATCCGCTCATAGTTGTCCGAGTCCGACCGTCCTTTCCGTTGTCCGTTCTGAGCCCTGACACACTCGCACGTGCCCGCGGCATCTCCGAAACCTCCTTTTGTAAGTGGCCGAAAAACATTCTCGGAATGGCTTGAAACTTGGCGTGTGGTCTTATTATAGTTTAGATAGACCGCGTGCCAAATTTCGTCGCATTCGGAGCTCGTTTGATGCCCCAACGGTTAACCGTGTTAACCGCCGAAAGCCCCTTCTCTTTTAGACCAGCACCCCTCCACAACAGCCCACTAGCCCATCCAAACCACCTCCATACTGTCGGTCGTTGGATCAAGATTGTGTGGGCGAAAACCGCACCTCATTTGGACTCTCCTAGCTCCCTCTACCTATAAATTAGCCCTCCCCATCCAAATTCGCAGTCTAACCCTAGCCTCCCTCTTCCTCCGCGCGCCGGACGCGTCCACTGGCGCCGAATGCGTCCACCCCTGCCACGCCGGTCAGAAAATCACACGCCTCCACCTCAGCACCACCGCCGCACCAGGCGAATCGCGCGCTGCCATGTGGGCATCGGCCTCCTTACCCCGCGCCAGCGGCCACCGCGGCCCACTCGAGCCCACACTTTGCCCTCCCGGCCCGGGCCGTGTGTGCCGCCAGCCCGCTTCGCGCGCCCGCCTCCTCGCTGACCACCACCGCAGCGGCCGACCTTGCCGACCACCGCCGCGAGTCGCCGCCGCCTCGCTGGCCGGCTCCCTCCGCCTCTTGACCGGCTCCCTCCCAGGCCCGAGCGCCCGCCGCCGGGCCCTCTGCCGCATCGCCGCCGCCAGGGCCGGATCCGGCAGCCGCCGGCTAGAATCGGCCGGTCCCCACTTGCCTCGTAGTCGACGACCTCAGGGCCCGCCGCCGCCATGCTCGAAGCTCCGCCTCCGATCGTATCGGGAGGAGATCCCCGTTGAGTCCCCAGCGCCCTGCCTCGCCTAGGCCGGCCATCCTCCGCCAGCTCGGCCTCGTGGGCCGCATCGCACGCCAAGGCCCAGCCCCAAGCCGGCCTACCTCTGCCTCGCCCTCCTTCACCAACCGGGCCTCGACCCATGCTGAGAATCTGCCAAAACCCCGCCCGTGCGTCTTTTATTTATATAGCGCTCATCCTATTTTTTCTCGAAAATGACAGTCCCAGATTTCATCCTATTATGTGTGCATGTTCGTGTGGCTGTAACTTTGTGCTCGGTTGTCCTATGGAGGTGTATGTTATATCAAAATGTTCGTCTCAGTGTTCTCTACATGTTAGTTGCATTTTCATGCATGTTACTGCTCATCTTATTGTCTTAATCTTCATTGCAAAACTGCTATGTGATATTACTGCCCAATCTTGGTTGTCAGTCAACAATATGTTAGCATGTTCGTGAGGTCGTATCTTTGTGCATGTTGATCCAAATGGAGTGTGTGATATGTCAAAATGTTCATCTAGTGATGCTCTTCATGATGGCTGCATTTGCATACATGTTAGAGTGCATTATGCCATGATTATCTCTGTTGCAAAAGTGCTATGTGCTGTTAAGTGCTTAAAACTGCTATAACTTGCTGATTTGTCTTTTTCATATCATTATGTGTGATTTTTCTTTGAGCTACATGTCAATATGTTTTAGAAGCACAATCATGTCATCTTTGCTATGGTGCAATCCACTTTTCATGATGTGTCTTGTGGTGAGTGCAACAAGCTTGCAAAGTGGCCTACTCGCTGTTGCTGATCTCTGTGACTTGTGGAGAATTGCTAACTCTGAAACTGTAATATCCTGTCCCACTCAAATCCATGAATGTTTTGGGATATCCAATGACCATGTCTTGAAGTCCATGTTATTATCTATCCATCCATGCCCTTGTTTGCATTTATGACCTGCTGTAGCTTGTTGTTTTCATGCTCTCAAGTTGCTATAAAATGTTTCTGTCAGCCTGTTATCAGTAAGTTCAGTTTTGCCATATGAATAACTAGTGTTCTATGCATCCTATGACCATGTTCTTGCCATGAGTAGCTTCATAAACATGTCATATTGCTGTTGGTTATATTCACATGCCATGATATGCTATGAGATGAGTTGCACAAGCTTGCAAACATGCCTACTTGTCGTTGTTGCTGCCATGTTTAGTTTATTTCACTAAGTCTGTGAGCCTGTTATCTTTTGCAATCTTGCCATTATGTTTTGAGCATGTTCTAGTGGTGTTTGGAAGTAGCTCAATGATCATGCTTGTAGTGCTTGACATGTACATGCTTTCCATGCCCTTCGATGCCATGAGATGTTCCTGTAGCATGTTGATTTAATGATTGCAAAGTGCCATGTTGCTGTTTTTGGACAACTTGTTGTTATATCTTGTTTCATGTGTATGTGTTGAACCGTTGCTCCGTTTTGAGCATGTCCTATATGAAACTTGCGTGTTTCTACATGTAGATGCGTAATATCATGTTGTACACATGTTTGGAATGTGTTTACTTATTGTTTGAATGCATCTTGCATCCTTGCCATGCTTAACTTGTTTTGCTCATATCTTCTAGGCCGTAGCTCCGAATTAAATAAACTTCATATGTAACTTGACTAGAATTTCGAGTAGATCATCATGGTGCATGTTAACTTGCTGTTTAACCACTTGAACTTAAGTTTTGTTCAGATCTGGACCAATTTCGAAATTTGCATATGCGGACTTACCGGAATTGTTATATGTTGTTTCCGGCCTCATTTAAATTTGCTTTGTGTGATGATCTTGTATGCTTCATCTCTTGCCATAATTTGCATCATGTAGCCTTGTCATGCATCATATTTGGTTGAGCATATTGTCTTGTTATGTGTTGCGTGTTTACCATGTTGCTTGCTTCTTCTCGTCAGTGCTTGTTTCATTGCGATTGTGAGGATTCGTTCGACTAGCTTGGTTCGTCTTCGTGGCTTCTTCTTCATCTTTTTCATGGACTCGTTTTTCTTCATACCGGGATCTCAGGAAAGATGACCGTCACCTTGGATCTCATTACTATCATTGCTATGCTAGTTGTCTCGATGCTATCGCTATATGTCATGCTTCCTATCTATTGTTGTCAGCCTCTCATCGTTTCCATGAAACCTCTAACCTTTGACACCATCCCAGCAAACCGTTGTTTGGCTATGTTACCGCTCACTCAGCCCCTCTTATAGCATTGCTAGTTGCAGGTGAAGATGAAGATTGCTCCATGTTGGATCTTGGTTGTTGGAATATCACAATATCTATTACTATAATTAACACACCTATATACTTGGCAATGGGTGGAAGGGTTGGCCTTTTGCTTAGTGTTTTGTTCCACTCATGCCGCCTTAAGAACCGATAAACCAGTGTTATGTTCCTTGGTTTTGCGTTCCTAACGCGGTTGGGTATATGGGGACCCCTGGACAATTCGCTTTGAATAAAACTCTTCCAGCAAGGCCCAACATTGGTTTTTTTTAAATTGCCTGATAATAAAAACTTAATTAATTAATTAAATTGCTTAGGGGGTCGCGTCACCGGGTTCTTAATTCCACATTACAGGGAGGAGCCAGTGCCGATGGTGTTGGTCCCAAATAGAGCAGCTTGTGGCGCCGCCCCTTGGCAACTTGGGGTATCTGGTCGCTGTAACCATAGCTCATCCGTCGTGGCCTGAGACGAGATACTCGCGGCTACTATCAGGGTGTCGGCATGTCGGGAGGTCTTGCTGGACTAGTTTTACCATTGTCGAAATGTCTTATACACCGGGATTCCGAGTCTGATCGGGTTGTCCCTAAGATAATGTTTTTTTACCTCTGCTAATCGTGAGAGCTTGTGATGGGCTAAGTTGGGACACCCCTGCAGGGTTATGATCTTTCGAAAGCCGTGCCCGAGGTTATGTGACAGATTGGAATTTGTTAATGTCTGGTTGTAGAAAACTTGACAGAGGATCCGAAATAAAATACATGAACCGTGTGAGTAACCGTGACCGTCTCTTTTCACTTTGAGAAGAGAACACGGTGGGGTTATGTTTGACTCGTAGGTAGTTCAGGATCTTTAGCGATCATTACTAGTTTGCAACCATTTGCGTAGATGCTCATCTTATTTTTGTACTCGTAAGTTAGCCACCATACATATTCTTAGCCGCTGCTGCAACCTCACCACTTAACCTCTCCTTACCCATTCAGCTTTGCTAGTCTTGATACCTATGGTTATGGGATTGCTGAGTCCTCGTGGCTCACAGATACTACAACAACAGTTGCAGGTGCAGGTTTCCGATGACTTGACGTGAGAGCGAGGTTACTTGTGTTGGATTTCTTTCTTCTTCTTCTTCGTCAGTCTTGGGATAGGTTCCTGGTCGGCAGCCTGGGAGAGCAGGATGGATGTCGCTGTGCTTTTCATGCTTGCATCCGTAGTCGGATGTCTTGTATGTGATGTTGTTGTATTCATGTGAATTGTATGACTTGTATGTATCCCCATCTATGTATGTAATGGTACGATGTAATGATATCCATCTTGCCAAGCGCCCGAAATGCGGTTGTGCCTCAATCACAAGTTTTATCTAGTGATCGAGATAGAATCGCATCTTGGGCGTGGCATCCTCCGCTTGAGGCGTGGCGGGCTGTGATGCAAGCCACCATCACCAATATTCAGATGATGCAAGCTTTTCAAACTATTCAGAACAACCAGAACAATCAAGGGAATCAAGGCCAAGCTAACTTCAACAACCAACCTCACTTTGCTACTCTGAACCAATTCCTTGCAAATCAGCCCAAGTCCTTCAGCTACTGTGTTGATCTGCTCGATGCCGAGGATTGGCTCACTGACATCAACAAGCATTTCGAGTGCAGTAATGTCAACCCAGTCGATTACGTCAAGTTTGCCGTATTCCATCTCAAAGACCAAGCTGCTGATTGGTGGCAACAGTACAAAGACTCCAGAGCGGGTCGTGAGATCTCTTGGACTGACTTCTGCCACAAATTTCATTCTCATCATATTCCTACTATTGTCATTGAAGGCATGCATGAGTAATTCCGCAATCTGAAGCAAGGCAGCATGTCTGTCTACCAATACAATGTCAAGTTTCAGAATCTGGCCCGTTATGCTAAGCAAGACATTCTCGATGCAAAGAGCAAGATCTACCAATTCCGAGGTGGTATGAAATATGGACTCCAGCTTTCTCTCACTCTCTTCGACCCAGCTAAATTTGACCAATTCTACAACATGGCTCTCAAGCAAGAAGCTGCCCGGCTCAAGTGTGAGGCTTCAAAGAAAAGAATCAGAGATGCAATCAGCTCCTCTTCCTCCTCACAAGTGGTTGCTAAACAGCAGAAGTTCTGGCTCCCTCCACCGCCAGTGTTCCGTCCTCCAAGTCAGAACAAGCACTCAGGTGGTCGTGGATCTTCCTACCCACCAACCCAAGCAACCAGAACAAGTCTCAGTTTCAAGCTACAAGGCCAAGCAGTCCATATCATTGGCCACTCTCTGAAGTTACTTGCAACAAGTGTGGTCAGAAAGGTCACTATGCTAACAAGTGCACCCAAAGGCGCCTTCCGTCTCCTCCTCCTCCTTTCAAGCCGTCAAGCAATGCTATTGTCAAGCACAATCCCAAGTATGCAAGAGTGAACCTGATGAACTCAGCTCAAGCAGAAGATTACTCTCAAGTGATGATGGGTACACTTTCGATTAACTCTATTCCTACAAAAGTATTGTTTGATTCTGGCGCATCGCATTGTTTCATGTCAAGTCCATTCTTTGCAAAGCATGATTTCACTTCCCGCCTGTTAGCTCCAGATGTGAGTATCAAGATGGGTGATTATAAATTTCTAGCTTCCGCAGTTGTTCTCGGCAATTCGGACATTGTTCTTATTCTTGGAATGGATTGGCTCTCTAAGCATGGTGCTCTTCTTGATTGTGCAATCAAGGAGGTCAATCTTACTCATCCTTCCGAAGACGTGGTTATCTTCGCAGCTCGAGTTAACACAATCAGGCTATTCTCTCTCAATGACAAGGGCGAGATTAATGCCATATCCCAGATTCCAGTGGTTTGCGAGTATGAAGATGTATTTGCTGAAGAATTTCCAGGGATGCCTCCCAACCGTCCAGTTGAATTCGTCATTGAACTTGAACCTGGTACGGAGCCAGCCTGTCGGCGTCCGTACAAGCTATCTCCTAAAGAGTTGAAGGAATTGAAGAAGCAACTCGATGATCAAGAACGCTTGGGTCTGATTAGACCAAGTAATTCTCCTTGGGGCTGTGGTGTTCTTTCTGTCAAGAACAAGGATGGTACAGAACAATTGTGCGTTGATTACTGGCCATTGAACAAGAAGACAATTAAGAATAAATACCCGCTCGCCAATATCAATGAACTGTTCGACCAGCTCTAAGGATCCAAAGTTTTCTCGAAGCTTGATCTCTGAATGGGCTACCATCAAATTCGTATCCGTGAAGAGGATATTCCCAAGACCGCATTCATGACAAGTTATGGCTCCTATGAGTACACAGTCATGTCCTTCGGGCTTGCAAATGCACCTCCCACCTTCTCTCGGATGATGCATTTCATATTCAACCCATACACCAATGAGTTCATCCTCGTTTATCTTGATGATATTATGGTATTCACCAAGAATAAAGAAGACCGCGCCAAGCACCTCTGTTTGGTTCTTGAAAGGCTTAGAGAGCACCGCTTTTATGCAAAATTCTGAAAGTGCGAATTTTGGCTTGATGAAGTTCTGTATCTGGGTCACATTATCTCTGCCAAGGGCATTTAAGTTAACCCCAAGAAGGTTGAAGCTATTGTTAAGTGGGAACCTCTTCAGAACGTCAAGCAACTCCGAAGCTTCCTCGGGCTTGCAAGCTATTGCAGAAGGTTCGTCGAGAACTTCTCCAAGATATCCAAGCCTCTGCCCAACCTGTTGCAAAAGAATGTCAAGTATTCTTGGACTCCTGAGTGTGATGTGGCATTCAATACACTCAAAGAGAAGCTTGTCTCAACTCCAGTTCTGACTCCTCCTGATGAATCCAAACCATACCAAGTGTTTTGCGATGCCTCTTCGCAAGGTCTGGGTGGTGTCCTTATGCAAGAGAAGAAGATAGTGGCCTACACTTCTCAGTAGCTCAAGCCAAACGAGAAGAACTACCCCACTCACGATCTTGAGTTGGCGGTAGTTGTCCACGCCTTGATCACGTGGAGACACCTCTTGTTGGGCGGGCATGTTGACATCTTCACCGATCACAAGAGCCTGAAGTATATCTTCACACAACCAAACCTCAGCCTCCGTCAGACTCGTTGGTTCGAAATGATTCAAGAGTACAACCCAAGCATTGAGGACACTCCTGGCAAGGCCAACGTGATTGCAGACGCCTTGAGCAGAAAGGCTTATTACAACAATCTCATCCTCAGACCATTCCAACCAGATCTTTGTGAAGCATTTCGGAAACTCGAACTTCAAATTGTTCCGCAAGGATTTCTTGCCAACCTTCAAGTTGCTCCTACCTTGGAAGATCAAATCCGTGAAGCTCAACTTCTTGATGATATGGTGAAGAAAGTGAAGCATGGTATTGCCAAAGGTACTCCAAAGTACAAGTGCTACCGCATTGATGACAAGGACACCTTATTCTTTGAGGACCGGATTGTGGTTCCAGAAGGTGACCTACAGAAGGTCATAATGAATGAGGCTCATAATTCCCTTATGTCGATACATCCAGGCAGCTCCAAGATGTATCATGACCTCAAGCAATCCTATTGGTGGACTCGTATGAAAAGAGAAATTGCTCAATTCGTGAACGAGTGTGATGTCTGCCACATAGTCAAAGCAGAACATCAACGTCCAGCTCGACTTCTCCAACCTTTGCCTATTCTTGAGTGGAAATTCGATCACATTGAGATGGATTTCGTCACCGGTTTTCCCAAGTCCAAGCGAGGAAACGATGCTATCTTTGTGGTGATTGATAAGCTAAAAAAGTGGCCCATTTTCTTCCAGTCAAGGAATCCATCAACGCAGCTTAACTGGCAGAGCTATACACCTCAAGAATGGTCTTTTTGCATGGTATCCCTCAAGTAATCTCCTCAGATCGTGGAAGCTTGTTCACTTCCAAATTCTGGGATTCCTTCTAGTCAGCTATGGGTACCAAGATTCGCTTCAGCACAACTTTCCATCCTCAGACAAGTGGTCAAGTCGAGAGGGTGAACCAAATTCTTGAAGATATGCTCAGGGCATGTGTAATCTCTTTCGGTATGAAATGGGAAGGTTGTCTTCCATTTGTCGAGTTCTCCTACAACAACAGCTTCCAAGCAAGTTCATGCAAAGCACCATTTGAAATTCTCTATGGCAGAAAGTGCCATACCCCTCTCAACTGGTCTGAGACTGGTGTTAACTCCTTGGCAATGATTTGATCTCAGAGGCCGAAGAAATGTGCAAAGTCATACGTGAGAATCTCAAGGCCATGCAATCGCGCCAAAAGAGCTACTATGACGACAAGCATCGTGACTTGGCTTTCGACATTGGTGATCATGTGTATGTTCATGTTTCTCCTATGAAGGGCACTCAGAGGTTCGGTATCAAGGGCAAGCTAGCTCCAGGATATGTGGGCCCTTTCAAGATTGTTGGGAAAAGAGGCGACCTCGCCTACCAACTTGAGCTTCCTCCAAACTTCTCCAACGTGCACGACGTGTTCCACGTGTCACACTCCGCAAGTGCTTCAAGATGCCCGAGCGAACCATCGCCTTCGAAGAAATTGATCTTCAAGCTGACTTGTCTGATCATGAGCACCCCGTTGCTATCCTTGAAGAGACCGAGCGCAAGACTCGAATCAAATCAATCAAGTTCCTGAAAGTGAAGTGGTCACACCATACCGATCGAGAAGCTACGTGGGAATGCGAGGATCACCTCCGTTCCGAATACCTAGAGTTCTTTCAGTCCTAGATCTTGGTACAAGATCTTTTTGTAGTGGAGGAGAGTTTGTAACGTCCCAGATGTAACAATTCCATTTATGGCAATATATGCATCATTGAATTAATCAATTCCATTCTGGGCTCTTCCTTCATTTCGGGTTTCTGCGCTATTGCTTTAAGCGTGTGTTGCATATCGTTATGTCATGTCATCATGTGCATTGCATTGCATTCATGTTTTCACTTGCACCGGGTCATGTTCATTTCTCTCTGTTGTCCGTTTCGGATTCTGACTCTCTCACATGGCACCCGTCGCACCTCTCCGCCTTAGTTTCATGAGTGGGATAAAAACATCCTCAGAATGGGCCGAGAGTTGTCGAGTGGTCTTGGTATATCACCGGTAGACCGCCTATCAAATTTCGTACCATTTGGAGGTCGTTTGATGCCCCAACGGTTAACCACGTGGACCGAAAACCCCTTTCTCTTTTAGCCCAGCACCCCTCCACAACAGCCTACTAGCCCATCTAAACCACCTCCATGCTCTCGGTCGTTGGTTCACGATCGCGTGGCCAAAAATCGCACCTCATTTGGACTCTCCTAGCTTCCTCTACCTATAAAACAGCCTCCCCACGTCCATTTTCGGGTAAAAACCCTAGTCCCGAGCTCCCCACGACGCCCGACATGTCCGCCGACGGTCGGACGCGTCCGGTGCCACGCCTCGCCCACTCGAGGGTCGACACGTCAGCGCCACCACCTCCCTCTCTCTCCACCCCATCGCCGGCCCTTCGAGGCCCGGATCGGGCCCCCCGACCCACGTCGCCCGCGCCGCCATTCCACGCGCTGCCCGCGCCGCGCCACCGGGCCGCGCCCCACCGACATCGGACCCTCGCCGCCGGCCACTGCTCCGACAATCGTCGCCGGTCCCGCGACCTTCACCGCCGGCCACAGCTCCGACCACCGCCCGCCATGCGACCTCACCCTGCCGCCGTCGGGCTCCGCTGCCCCGACCTCGCCTCGCCACACCGCCGACCCCGGCGGCCTTCTTCGCCTCGCCAGCCGCCTCCTCGCCGACCGCCGCTCCGGCGAGCTGCGGTGGATCTGATCTAGGAGGGATCAGATCTACCAATCCCTCGTACCAAATGGCCGGATCCATCCCACACCGGCCCGTCCCGGGACCTCGTCGTCCAATTTCTCGCGGGGTAAAAATTATACTAAGTCCGAGATCCTTATATTTTGTTGCCCTCTTCATCATGTCGTATCTCCATGCCCATAGCTCCGAATTGTGCATATGATATATGGAAATGTTCATCTTGAGATGCTCTTCATGATGGATGCATTTGACTACATGTTAGGTTGCATTAAGACATGGTTATCACTGTTACAAAAGTGCTTGTTGCTGTTATGTTGCTGAAATTGTTATAACTTGACGATTTGTCTTTTTCGTAGCATTTTGTGTGATTTTCTTTTGAACCACATGTCAACATGTTTTAGGAGCATAATAATGTTATCTTTCAAGTGATACATTTGGTTTTCCATGATATCCTCTGTGGTGACTTCAACAAGCTTGTAAACATGCCATGTCAATGTTGCTGTTTTTACACTTAGTGAAAAACTGTTAAGTCTGGAATCTGTAATAACATGTTGCCATGTAAACTTGATGCCACAATCTTTTCCATGCATGTTTTGGAATAACTAGTGAGCATGCCTTGATGTCCATGTTGTTGTCTATCAATCCATGACTTTGTTTGCATATATGCCCTGCTGTAGCTTGTTGTTGTCTTGCTTTCAAAATGCTGTAAATCTGAACTGTCAGCCTGTTAACAGAACATTCACTTTGGCAAAGCTCATGTTAAGAAACCCTTGCATGGAATGATTTGTTTCTTTGGATGATCTGGAAGTATAATATGTCTTCTTCATGCTCATGTAATTTTAATGCTTGTTATAATTCTGTTGCTTGCTGTTGTGTGCCTCCAAAGGCAGCAACATATCGTTCCTGATTGCATGCCCAGTAATTTTCACTAAGTCTAAAATTCTGTTAACCTATAGAATCTTGCCATGCTTGTTTAATTGTATTCCAGTAAGTTTTTGGGTGTGCTCTGAGTTCATACTCCCTTCGTCCAAAAATTCTTGTCTTAGATTTGTCTAGATAGGGGGGTATCTAACATTAAAACATGACTAAATACATCCGTATTTAGACAAATGGAAGATAAGAATTTCGGGACGGAGGGAGAACTTGTTAAGAATCATGTCTACTTCACATACATGCCTTTTGCCTTCATGTCTGGGTGTTGTAGCATATTTAAACCTTGCTCCAAAGATGCCATGTTGCTGTTAACTTCAGTTTTGCCTTGCATCTTCTTTTGCTTGCCATTTGCAAACCGTGCATCCGATTCCAGTGATCTTTATATCAATTTCGACTGAAATCTTTCAATCTATCCAGTGGCATGCTTGGTTTCCCAATATCTTGCCCATATCCATCATGCCTTCATATGTCCTTCCCGGCTTCATATCCTTTCATACCGGTAGCTCCGTAGCATCATACTTGCATCTCTCTTGTATAGCATGTGTTCTTTTCTTGTCAAGTGTGTTTATTTGGATGCTTGTTATGTTGGGTAGCACCGAGAGGTGAGTTCGAGTCTGAGGTTGAGACAGCCGCTGAGTACGAGTACGAAGAACAAGGTCCCAAGTACACCGACGACTTACCAGGCAAGATGACCATTCCTTGATATCACCTCTATTGTTGCTATGCTAGATGCCTCGCTCTATTGCTTATCGCAATACCTATCATTTTACATCTCAGCCCCACTTTGCCATGAAATATCTAACTAACCACCTAGCAAACCATTGTTTGGCTAAGTTACGCTTTTGCTCAAGCCCCCTCTTATAGTGTTGCTAGTTGTAGATGAAGATGAATGTTGCTCCATGTGGATCGGTTTTTTGGGAATAACACAATATCTATTATTTACATTAATTCACCTTATATACATGGCAATGGGTGGAAGGCTTGGCCTTTTTCTCGGTGTTTTGTTTCACTCATGCCGCCTTAAGAACCGATAAACTGGTGTTATGTTCCTTGATTTTGCGTTCCTAATGCGGTTGGGTATATGGGGACCCCTTGATAGTTCGCTTTGAATAAAACCCCTCCTGCAAGGCCCAACTTTGGTTTTACCATTTGCCTAATAACTAAAACTTGCATAGGGACCGGCTAGCACCCGAGGACTTAATTAACACCCCAGGCCAGTGCTCCTCATGAGTGTTGCTCCAAACTGGGCAGACTACGAGGCCGCCTTGGGGAAACTCGAGGTATTTGGTATATACCTGCAGGCTGACCTATCCGATTGTGGCCTGAGACGAGATACGTGCGGCTCCTATCAGGGTGTTGGCACGTTGGGAGGTCTTGCTGGACTTGTTTTACCATTGTCGAAATATCGAGTGCACCGGGATTCTGAGTCTGATCGGGTAGTCCCTAAGATAAGGGGTTTTAACCTCTGTTGATCACGAGAGCTTGTGATGGGCTAAGTAGGAACACCCCTGCAGGGTTATGATCTTTCGAAATCCATGCCCGCGGTTATGTGGCGGATTGGAATTTGTTAATATCAGGTTGTAGACAACTTGACCAAAACCTCAAACATAATACACTACCGTGTGAGTAGTCGTGATGGTCTCTTTTCGAGGGAGTTCGGGAAGAGAACACGGCTGGGTCATGGATGACTCGTAGGTAGACAGGATCATCTAGTGATCATGTTTAGTTCAAGACTGATGGCTTTCAGTTCTCTTCTCGCTCTGATGATACGTAAGCTAGCCACCTCATATACGTTTAGTGCTTGCAGCAGCCAGTTATACACTTTCTCCTTACCCAAAGGCTTTGATAGTTTTGATACCCGGGAATGGGATTGCTGAATCTTAGTGACTCACAGATTAGTACCAACACAGGTTTAGGTACAACCGAGTACGATTCAGTTGATGGCCAGGAACTCAAGTGGGAGTTCGATGAGGAACGTGGGCGCATGTACGTGACGTTTCCCGACGATCAGTAGTGGTTCCTACTAGGGCCGATCGGGCATAGTGGGTGGTTATGTTATTTTCATTTGGATTTGTCCGTAGTCGGACCATGATTGTACTTGGATGAATGTATGACTTATTATGGATTCTGCGAAGTGGTGATTGTATGCCAACTATGTATTTTTACCCTTTGTTCTTGTACATGGGAATGTGTGAAGATAACCTATTTGTGATCATACCAAAATGCAATTATGCCTCTAAGTCGTGCCTCGACACGTAGGAGATATAGTCGCATCTTGGGTGTTACAGGCAGCAAGGCACGTATTGTATTGTTGCCATCGAGGATAAAAAGATGGGGTTTATGTCATATTGCATGAGTTTATCCCACTACATCAAGCCATCTTGCTTAATGCGTTACTCTGTTCTGATGAACTTAATACTCTAGATGCATGCTGGATAGAGGTCGATGTGTGGAGTACCAGTAGTAGATGCAGAATCGTTTCGGTCTACTTGTCATGGACATGATGCCTATATACATGATCATGCCTAGATATTCTCTTAACTATGCGCTTTTCTATCAATTTCTTGACAGTAATTTGTTCACCCACCGTAAAATATGCTATCTTGAGAGAAGCCACTAGTGAAACCTATGGCCCTCGGATCTATTTTCCATCATATTAATCTCCCGTTAACTAGCTATTTTTATCGTAGTTTGTTTTGCAATATTTAAATTTCAATCTATACAACAAAAATACCAAAAATATTTATCTTATTCTCTCTATCGGATCTCAGTTTTGCAAGTGGCTGTGAAGGAATTGACAACCCCTTTATCATGTTGGTTGCAAGGTTCTTAATTGTTTGTGCAGGTACTAGGGATTTGCATGTAGTCTCCTACTAGATTGATACCTTGGTTCTAAAAAACTGAGGGAAATACTTACGCTACTTTGCTGCATCACCCTTTCCTCTTCAAAGGAAAAACAACGCATGCTCAAGAGGTAGCAACCTCCCATGGCCCTTGGTGCCTCATTCTTCCATGAGCTAATCATGAGCGGTCGAGCCAGGGCGCGCGCGCCCCGGTGCCCCTTGATACGTCTCCAGCGTATCTATAATTTTTGATTGTTCCATGCTATTATTTATGATGTTTTGGATGTTTAACGGGCTTTGTCATACACTTTTATATTATTTTTGGGACTAACCTACTAACCCAAATGCCCAGTCCAGATTGCTGTTTTTTTGCCTGTTTTAGGGTTTTACAGAAAAGGGATACCAAACGGAGTCCAAACAGAATGAAACCTTCGGGAGAGATATTCTTGGAGAAAATCACGCATGGGAGACTTGAGAACCACGGAGTAGGGGCCACGAGGTGCCCACGAGGGTGGGGGCGCGCCCCTTGCCTCATGGGTCCCTCGTGAGGCCCACGGTGTCCTCCTTCCTCCTATATAAGCCTACATACCCCGAAACCATCAGAGAAGAAGAGAAAACCCTAGTTCCACCAACATAACCTTCTGTTCCCGTGAGATCCCATCTTGGAGCCTGTTCTGGAGCTCCGCCGGAGGGGGGATCCATCATAGAGTGCTTCTACATCATCATCATCGCCCTCACCATGAGTTGTGAGTAGTTTACTACAGACCTTCGGGTCCATAGCTAGTGTCTAGATGGCATCTTCTCTCTCTCTGGATCTCAATACAAAGTTTTCCTCGGTCTTCGAGGAGATCTATTCGATGTAATCTCTTTTTGCGGTGTGTTTGTCGAGATCCGATGAATTGTGAGTTTATGATCAAGATTATCTATAAGAAATATCTGGTTCTTTTCTGAGCTCTTTATGTGTGCTCATAATATCCTTGCAAGTCTCTTCGAATTATTGGTTTGGTTTGGCCTACGAAATCTATAGTTCTTGCAATGGGAGAAGTGCTTGGCTTCGGGTTCAATCTTGCGGTGTCCTTTCCCAGTGATAGTAGGGGCAGCAAGGCACATATTGTATTGTTGCCATCGAGGATAAAAAGATGGGGTTTATATCATATTGCTTGAGTTTATCCCTCTACATCATGTCATCTTGCTTAAGGCGTTACTCTGTTCTTATGAACTCAATACACTAGATGCATGCTGGATAGCGGTCGATGTGTGGAGTAATAGTAGTAGATGCAGGCAGGAGTCGGTCTACTTGTCTCGGATGTGATGCCTATATACAATGATCATGCCTATATAGTCTCATAATTATTCGCTTTTCTATCAGTTGCTCGATAGTAATTTGTTTACCCGCCGTAGAATATCGCTTTCATGAGAGAAGCCACTAGAGAACACTATGGCCCCGGGTCTATTCTCAACATATCAATCTACATCTATTTTACTTTTCCGCTTTTACTTTCTGTTCTTATAAACAAAAATACCAAAAATATAAACTATCATCACTATCAGATCTCACTTTTGTAAGTGGCCGTAAAGGGATTGACAACCCCTTACCGTGTTGGCTGCGAAGTTCTTATTTGTTTGTGCAGGTGCGAGGTACTCACTTGTGGTCTCCTACTGGATTGATACCTTGGTTCTCAAAAACTGAGGGAAATACTTACGCTACTGTGCTGCATCTCCCTTTCCTCTTCGAGGTAATACAACACAAGATCGAGAAGTAGCAAGAAGAATTTCCGGCGTCGCTACCGGGGAGGCTTACACAAAAGTCATATACCAAGTACCTATCACAAACCCTTATCCTTCGCATTACATTTTTTGCCTCATGTTTTCCTCTCCCCCACTTCACTCTTGCCGTTTTATTTGCCCTTATTCTGCCGTGTGTTTATCGTTCGCTTGCCTCTTGTTTGCTTGTGTGCTATGTGCCCTCAATTAGCTTGCATCTTCGCTTGCTAAATTATGGATGCTCATCCACTTGCTAATCTCTTTAAGAGATCCAATTATGTTGAACTTATTGCTAGTGAGTTGACCACACTAGATTACCTTTATGGGGTTTTGCTTGAAATTTTTTAATCTGAAAATTGTGACGAAATATTGAAAGAAAAACATAAATTGATTCACGATAGCTCTTTGGGTAAAAAATCATGATTGCAATGATGTTACTATAAATTCTATTAATGTCAATTGTGCTAATGATATGCAAAACCCTAAGCTTGGGGATGCTTATTTTGCTTTGCCCACTACATGTTGTAATGATCATGATTGGGGTGATGCTTCTTACGATCTTGAAATTTTATTTGAACCCCATGATGAATATGAGATTGATAATAATGTTTGCAATAATATTGAAAGTGGGTTTGGAGAGGTCATGAGTTTAGTTAATATTGATCCCACTATTTTGGAAGAGTGTCAACTTCGTATGCATGTGGATCGTGTTGAGAATATGTTTTGTGATTGCTATATCGTTGAATTTTCTTATGATCCTACACGCAATTATTATGAGAGAGGCAAATATGCTTGTAGGATTTTTCATGTTACTAAATTAGTTCTCGTTATGTTGAGATTGATCTTATTTCTATATTCTTCCTTGCATATGCCAGATCTTGCTTGTCTTGCCAATTTGTTTGCTTATAAAATGCCTATGAATAGGAAGTATGTTATACTTAGATGTGTTTGTCACATGTTTTATGATGCTCTCTTTGTGCTCCAATTCTTATCTTTCATGTGAGCATCATTGAATTCTCAAGCCTATCTTAATGGCTATAATGAAAGAGCTTGTTGGCTGCTGTTAGGGAATAAATATTGCATCTAGCTTCTGTTTAGATGTGGTTTCATGTTTTGTTTAGTGTTTGTGCCAAGTAGAACCTTTGCAAGACTTGTGTGAAGTTTATATGATCTTGCTGTGAAAAACAGAATCGTTAGTGCTCGCTAGAATGGTAATCAGATTTTAGTGGAGCCTGCTATTTAGTTGATTCTTTTTGCAGATTATTAATAGAAAAATTCCTCACGTTTACCAATTTAGTTTGAATTTTTTGGAGTTACAGAAGTAGGCGAAACCTGCAGATTACTACAGACTGTTCTGTTTTTGACAGATTCTGTTTTTCGTGTGTTGTTTCGTTATTTCAATGCATCTATGAGTAATATTTGGAAGTATGAACCATAGAGAAGTTGGAATACAGTGGGTTTAACACCAATATAAACAAAGAATGAATTCATTGCAGTACCTTTGAGTAGTGGTTTGCTTTCTTATACTAACGGAGCTCACAAGATTTTTGTCTAAGTTTTGTGTTGTGAAGTTTTCAAGTTTTGAGTATTGCTTTGATGGACTATGGAACAAAGAGTAGCAAGGGCCTAAGCTTGGGGATGCCCATGTCACCCCAAGTAAAATTCAAGGACAATCAAAAGCCTAAGCTTGGGGATGCCCCGGGAAGGCATCCCCTCTTTTGTCTTCATCCATCGGTAACTATACTTGGAGCTATATTTTTATTCACCACATGATATGTGTTTTGCTTGGAGCGTCTTGTATAATTTGAGTATTTGCTTGTTAGTTTGGCACAATTATCCTTGCTGGACACACCTATTTGAGAGAGTTAAACATGGCCTAGGAATTGATAGAACACTCTATGTGCTTCACTTATATCTTTTGAGTTGAATAGTTTTTGCTCTAGTGCTTCACTTATATCTTTTAGAGCACAGTGGTGATAATATTTTGAAGAAATTGTTGAACTCTCATGCTTCACTTATATCCTTTTGAGAGTCTATTAAAACAGCATGGTAATGTGCTTAGGCTACAAACTTGTCTTCACATGATAGACATCCAATATCAATGTAGTAAAAACTTTCACACTAAGTGCATTGAATATGATGAGATGTTGGATGCTTGATAATTGTTTTGAGATATAAGGATAGTGATATTAGAGTCATGCTAGTGGAGTTATTATGAAATTGATAAATACTTGTGTTAAGGTTAGTGATTCCCGTAGCATGCCCGTATGGTGAACCGCTATGTGACGAAGTTAGAGCATGAGGTATTTGTAAAGTGTCAACCTTTGTGTGGAGGTCGGGGGCGCGCGATGGTTAACTCCTACCAACCTCCCCCCTAGGAGCATGCATTGATTGCTTTGTTTTGATGACTCGTAGATTTTTGCAATAAGTATATGAGTTCTTATGACTAATGTTGAGTCCATGCATTATACGCACTCCCATCCTTCCACCGTTGCTAGCATCTCTTGTATCGTGCAACTTTCGCCGGTACCATACACCCACTATATATCCTACCTCAAAACAGCCACCATACTTAACTATCATGGCATTTCCATAGCCATTCCGAGATATATTGCCATGCAACTTTCCACCATTCCGTTCATATGACACGCATCATATTGTCCTATTGCCATGCATGATCATGTAGTTGACATCGTATTTGTGGCAAAGCCACCATGCATAATTTTTCATACATGTCACTCTTGATTCATTGCACATCCCGGTACACCCCCGGAGGCATTCATATAGAGGCATACTTGTTCTAGTATCGAGTTGTAATATCGAGTTGTAATTCAATGAAAGTGTGATGATCATCACTATTAGAGCATTGTCCCGTGTGAGGAAAAAAAAGATAAAGGCCAAATAAAAAAAGGGAGATGGCCCAAAAAATGAGAGAAAAGAGAGAAGGGACAATTGCTACTATCTTTTTCCACACTTGTGCTTCAAAGTAGCACCATGTTCTTCATGGTAGAGAGTCTCATGTTTAGTCACTTTCATATACTAGTGGGAATTTTCATTATAGAACTTGGCTTGTATATTCCAACTATGGGCTTCCTCAAATGCCCTAGGTCTTTGTGAGCAAGCAAGTTGGATGCACACCCGCTAGTTTCTTTTGTTGAGCTTTCATACATATTTAGCTCTAGTGCATCTGTTGCATGGCAATCCCTACTCACTCACATTGATATCTATTGATGGGCATATCCATAGGCCATTGATACGCCTAGTTGATGTGAGACTATCTCCCTCCTTTTTGTCTTCTCCACAACCACCTCTCTATTCTACCCATAGTGCTATGTCCATGGCTCACGCTCATGTATTGTGTGAAAGTTGAAAGGTTTGAAAGAATAGAGTATGAAAACAAGTAATTGGCTGAAATCGGGGTTGTGCATGATACGAATATTTTGTGTGATGAAGAGGGAGCATAGCCAGACTATATGATTTTGTAGGGATAACTTTCTTTAGCCATAGTATTTTGAGAAGACATGATTGCTTTGTTAGTATGCTTCAAGTATTATTATTTCTTATGTCAATACAGACATTTATTTTGAATCTTTCAGATCTGAATATTCATGCCACAATTAAGAGAATTACATTGAAAAACTATGTTGGTTAGCATTCCACATAAAAAATTCTGTTTTTATCATTTACCTACTCGAGGACGAGCATGAATTAAGCTTGGGGATGCTTGACATGTCTCTAATGTATCTATAATTTTTGATTCTTCCATGCTATTATTTATGATGTTTTGGATGTTTAATGGGCTTTGTCATACACTTTTATATTATTTTTGGGACTAACCTACTTACCTAAAGGCCCAGTCCAGATTGCTGCTTTTTGCCTATTTTAGGGTTTTACAGAAATGGGATATCAAACGGAGTCCAAACGGAATGAAACCTTCAGGAGAGATATTTTTGGAGAAAATCACGCACAAGAGACTTGAGAACCACGGAGTAGGGGCCACGAGGTGCCCACGAGGGTGGGGGGCACGCCCCCTGCCCAGGGCGCACCCCTGCCTCGTGGGTCCCTCATGGGGCCCCCGGTGTCCTCCTTCCTCCTATATAAGCCTACGTATCCCGAAACCATCAGAGAAGAAGAGAAAACCCTAGTTCCACCGTCGTAACCTTCTGTTCTCGTGAGATCCCATCTTGGAGCCTGTTCCGGAGCTCCGCCGGAGGGGGATCCATCAAAAAGTGCTTCTACATCATCATCATCGCCCTCACCATGAGTTTTGAGTAGTTTACCATAGACCTTCGGCTCCATATTTAGTATCTAGATGGCTTCTTCTCTCTCTCTGGATCTCAATAAAAAGGTTTCCTCGGTCTTCGAGGAGATCTATTCGATGTAATCTCTTTTTGTAGTGTGTTTGTCTAGATCCAATGAATTGTGAGTTTATGATCAAGATTATCTATGAGAAATATTTGGTTCTTTTCTGAACTCTTTATGTGTGCTCATAATATCCTTGCAAGTCTCTTTGAATTATTGGTTTGGTTTGGCATACTAGATCTATAGTTCTTGCAATGGGAGAAGTGCTCGGATTTGGGTTCAATCTTGCGGTGTCCTTTCCCAGTGATAGTAGGGGCAGCAAGGCACGTATTGTATTGTTGCCATCGAGCATAAAAAGATGGTGGTTTATATCATATTGCTTGAACTCAATACACTAGATGCATGCTGGATAGCGGTCGATGTGTGGAGTAATAGTAGTAGATGCAGGCAGGAGTCGGTCTACTTGTCTCGGACGTGATGCCTATATACAATGATCATGCCTAGATAATCTCATAATTATTCACTTTTCTATCAATTAGCCGACAGTAATTTGTTTACCCGCCGTAGAATATCGCTTTCATGAGAGAAGCCACTAGAGAACACTATGGCCCCCGGGTCTATTCTCAACATATCAATCTACATCTACTTTACTTTTTCCGCTTTTACTTTTTGTTCTTATAAACAAAAATACCAAAAATATATCTCACTTTCGTAAGTGACCGTAAAGGGATTGACAACCCCTTATCGCGTTGGCTGCAAAGTTCTTATTTGTTTGTGTAGGTGCGAGGGACTCGCGTGTGGTCTCCTACTGGATTGATACCTTGGTTCTCAAAAGCTGAGGGAAATACTTACGCTACTGTGCTGCATCTCCCTTTCCTCTTCGAGGGAATACAACGCAAGATCGAGAACTAGCACCCCTCCACCATGGGAGCCGAGTGTCGGTTGTCTTTCTTCAGGATATTTCGCATGAGAAGTCTGGGTATGGCGTGTGTGCTCAAGTCCATCCATGCAGCGTCGATAAACCCAACGAATCAGCTCTGTCTGGCGGGCCGGACCCGTTCACGTCACCTCCTGGGGTCGTTGGTGTCTGGCCTTCTCATGTGATCGCCTCAGGAAATTCATTCGGTGCAGGTTGCCTAACCATCTCGCAGGACCCCCCCCCCCACAGCTACCAAGGATCAAGATCAGGCGCAACCCTCCTTGAGGTAGGGCCTCATGAGTCCTGCTCTGGCTCATTGGTGCCCAGACACACCTCGTCTGGCCCTGCCGTGCAAGCCACGTGTCAGGGCGGGGCTGTACACGCCCCCGGGGCTCCACTCAAAGGGAGCCCCCACCCACACACCAGTTGAAGCACCATGCTCCATGCTGGCAGTCGGCACAGTCGAGGAGCGGCTACGCCCGTGCAAGTGCGGAAGCGCTATGCTCCGCTCTAGTGATAAACAACTAAGGGCGGCCCCTTGGCTGGGTCAACCTCAGGGAGCTAGAAGGCTTAGTGCCTAGCCTCATCTCAACGCTTTCCCCTCGGGAGAGTCATGCGGGGAGGTTAGGCACGGGGGCTACGCTCAAGTCGCCCCTGCCGCGACAAGTATGAAGGTCTGTTCGTACGTCAAGGAGGACTCCTGAGCATCGCGTCTCAGGAGCCTAACTAGCCACGTAGCCCCTCACCCCTGGCCTCGTCCTGGCGATCCGGACGAGCCAACGGCAGCTGAGGTATGCACGGGGCCGGGCTCTGCCGACGCAGAACACTAAGGCCTAGTTTCGCGTTCCCTTCCCAAGGTATATCCGTATGTCAAGGAGGAATCCTGAGCATCGTGTCTGAAGAGCCTAACTGGCCACGTAGCCCCTCACCCCCTGGCCTCGTCGTGGCGATCCGGACGAGCCAGCAGCGGCTGAGGTATGTGCGGGGCTGGGCTCTGCCGACTCAGAACACTAAGGCCTAGTTTCGCGTTCCCTTCCTAAGGTCTGTTCGTACATCAAGGAGGACTCCTGAGCATCGCATCTCAGGAGCCTAACTGGACACGTAGCCCGTCACCCCCTGGCCTCGTCCTGGCAATCCGGACGAGCCAACGGCGGCTGAGCTATGTGCGGGGCTGGGCTCTACTGACGCAGAACGCTAGGGCAAGAGGGAAGGAGATCGCGAAATCCTAGTAGTTACTACAAAACAAATTGTTCTTCGAATACCCAAGCATAAGCGTAAACGCCTCCACGAGGCATGGTGCATGTTGCAGGAAATAAAAACGGAGGAAAGTGCTACCAGCAAGTGTCCTCTTCAGCCTTGGGCGTTGTCATCACCCGCAGGGACCGCCCCCTCAACGTCGGCAACACCGTCGGCTGCTATTGCAGGGTCGGGGGCATCACCAGCAGGGGCGTAGGATCGCTAGGGAGGAACTTCTTGAGTAGGGCATCCACCCGGTCCTTCACGGCTTCGGTTGTAGCCAAGCAGCGCTCTTCGTCCACATGCTCGAGCAGGGCTCTGAGGTCCATGCTCGGGTCGCGAAGATGGAGGTGGCTGAAGACGCATGTCAAGGCTGAAGCAGAAAGCGCACGGGCCTCCCCTTCCACCATTGGGCCGATCCCGTTGACAACGCCCTCGAGCGCCGTGATCAGCTGAGGATGTAGTTCCACAGTGACTTCCTCGTCAGTCACCAACGGCTCCTTCGAGCCCTTCCCATAGAGCTCCTGCAGGGCCTCGTGGGTTTTCTGCTCAAGGGATTTGAAGGCCGAGCGGTCTTCAGCAAGAACCTTCGCCTTGGCTTCTAGCCGGGCCTTCTCCGCCTCCACTTCCGCCTTCAGCTTCTCCAGGCGGCTGCACTTCGTGGCCTGCTCCCGTGCCGACTGCTCCAGCTCGATGTCGTGGCTAGCGACCGCATCCTCCCGGGCCTTCAACTTCTCCTCCCACACCCCGAGCTGGCAGGCCTCGGAGGCTTGCTCGTCGCGCAGGGTCTTCAACTCGTCCTCCAGCGTCAGGCAGCGCTCCTCCGCAGCCTTGGCGTCCTTCAGCGCCACGTCATGGGCTGCCCCGGCTAGGCCGACAGCCCATGCACCCTCCTTGGAGGCCGTGATGGCCTGACTACATGCCGCCCGGACAACTGCATCGGACCGCAACCACCCCGAAACTAGCTCCAGGCGGCGGTCGGGGCCTTGGAGGTCATCGCAAAGCTGGGTCAACGCGAAAAGGGCCTTCTCTAGAGCATCGGGCGAAGCAAGAAGATCGCGGCTCGGCAACTTCACGGAAGGAGGAGGAGGCGACACCGGCACCAAGACTTGCTGGAGGCTGCAGCAGAAGAGGAAGGGGGCTCTTGGGCCCTCGAAGCCACAGAGGACGAGCAAGGGGTAGGCGCCTCCAAAGCCGGCTCGGTCATGGAGACCGCCTTCTCCGGACGGGCCCTTGAATCTCGCAAGGACGATCTGGCCGCAGAGGCGCGGGCACCGTCCTTCTGCTCCGGGGGTGTCGCGACCGTGGTAGGCGGCTGGGTCTCACGGGTCGCCACCGACTCCCTCTTCTTCTTCACCACCGACGCTAGCCTGACGGCGCAAGGGAGAAGCATCAAGAGGCAGCAACAAAGACATGAACAAGAATCGGGACGGAGCACTTACTGGCCCACGGCGGCGTAATCCCTCGCCCTCTTCTGGAGCATGAAGCCCGAGAGCTTCGTGACCTGGGGCACCGGCGCCCGAGCCCGAGGAGCAGATGGGGGCATGGCGGCCGGACCCGCAGTGGTGCCTGCCGGTGACAAAGCAGAGGGTCCACCCTGGGGGATCATCACCAACCTACCCCTCTCCGGAACCCCAATCTGCGGCTTCTTCGGGGGGGTGCCCTTCGACGTCATGGTAACCTCGGCGGAGCGCGGTGACTCCCTGGCTAGTTGCTCGCCGTCGTCATCATCATCGGAAAGGATGCGGAGGAGATCAGTGTGGCATGGGGGAGTAGTCTCCCCCGCGCCTTCCTGGATTGCCTCTGAGTCTGTTTTCTCCTCCCCCTGGCTGGACTCGCTGGAGGACAGCACCACCGAGGCTCCAGTGGGCGCCGATGGCACGAGCCCGTGCTCATTGAAGATGGGCATGGCAGTGGCAATCTGTGCCCCATCCGGGCGGCGATACAGCGGAAGATGAGTGTCAGGGGGTACCTTTGGTCCTCCGAAACCAGGAGACAGAGGAACATTCCCAGCTCCTCGTCGGATAAGGCATCTGGGTGTAGGCGGAGGTCGTCCCCCTCATCCATGTGCTTCCACAAGGGGTGCGAGTGTGCTTGGAGCAGAGCCAGGCGCTGCATGAGAAACTCCTTGATGATCATGGCCCTCATCAGCTTCTCCACCTTCGGGTCATCAGGATTCAGGTCAGTCACCATCCTCGTCAGCAGCTGCTCATCCCGGGGGTCATTGAGCTTCGCGTTGTTCCACCCGTCTTGAGATGCAGGCACCCTCGTCGGCAACATCATCAGCGGGAGGGAGATCTTCGCATCCATGAGGACCCACTTGCTCCTATAGCTGTCTGCCTTCTTCCCGTCTCTCGAGATTGCATTGGCCCCATTGGCCGCCCCGAGCACTAGCCCTCCTTGATCCGGAGATAGAAGAAGTGGCGAAGCAACGCCCTAGACGGCATTACCCCCATGAATGCCTCGCAGTAAAAGGCGAAGATCGACATGAGAAGAACGGTGTTGGGGTGAAGATGGAGGGCGTGAAGCTTATAATGATGGAGGACGGCGAAGAAGAAGTCGAAGAAAGGGGGGACTAGCCCCGAAAAGACACTGTGCATAAAGAAAGGGTAAAAAGTACTACCCGAGGGCTCCGGCAAAGCGGAGCCGGCCCGGAGCTCAGGCTCCTTCCCCTTGTCGCTGTCGTCTGTCGTCATCAGGATCACGACGGCAAGGTTCTTCTCCGTGACCGTGGGCACGCTCAAGGCAGGCTTAAACCTGGAGGGCAAGCGAGTGGCCTTCACCTTGTCAGGCGTCATCGGCTACTGACTCGGGGGAGAGAATGTTCTTCGTGCGCACCCCAGAGTTCGAACCTCTCAAGGGTTTGCAAAATGTGAAATCCAACACTGGTGAAGAGCACGTGGAACCGCTGTCAAAGATCGTGAGACTGACTTGTGCGGGAAACCCCAAATTTTGGACGGCTTTCGCAAAAACAGATTAAGTTCGGAATGAACCTTTAACGTGTTCAAGGACACCAGATAAAGTTTTGTTACCACATGAAATTTGAGCATTCATAATGGAACATAATAGTCTGGAAGAGATAGAATAGAGGGAAAACAGGGTCCTAGGCATCTCATTCAGACAAATAAACACAAACACCCAAGAGACAAACTATTAGTGAGATGCATTCAGACTAACACAAAATCCTTCAATGGAAAGTCAACTCAACGAAGAGAAGAAATGGTGGCTTGATGCACTGTATAAGAACTGTATGACCCCGAGCATCTCAAAATTATCGTGGCACCCGATTAGTCTAGTCCTTCGTGAATATATTCACTCTCAGAAAGAAAAGTTAACTTTGTCAAAATTTTCGAACTCTTCGAATGTTGTGCACCCATTCCTTCTAAGATGTGGAAGTGATTGTACGAGTGCCAAGTCCAGCTTAATGCATGTTTGCGGAATCTAGGATACTTAGCTCACACTGTAACGCACATAATCTTTTCTCATCGAGAGGCTTGGTGAAGATATCAACGAGATTGTCTTCAGTACTGACGTGACTGATAACAATATCCTGTAGAGCAACATGATCGCGAATAAAAATCATGTCTGATGGCAATATGCTTGGTGCAATAATGCTGCACAGGATTTTGTGCAATTTTGATCGCACTCTCATTGTCGCATAATAGAGGGATCTTCTTGACCTTGATGCCATAATCCTTCAGATTCTGTTTCATCCATAACAACTGAGTGCAACATGCGCCAGCAATAGTATATTCGGCCTCAGCCGTAGAGAGAGAGACAGAGAGAGAGACAGAGAGAGAGAGAGAGAGAGAGAGAATTCTGCTTCCTTGACGACCAACATACCAGAGATCTACCAAGGAAATAACATGTCCCCAAAGTAGATTTCCTGTCAACCCTGTCATTTGTATAATCTAAGTCTGAATATCCATTGAGATCCAATTGTGCTCCCTTAGGATACCATAAACTTAAGGTGGGGATGTGAGCCAAATATCTCAGAATACGCTTGACCGCTTGGTGATGCGGTTCTTTCAGTGCAGCTTGGAAATGGGCACACTGATAATCCACAAGTGTAGGGGATCGTTTGTACAATTTTTTGATAAGTAAGCGTGTCGAACCCAACAAGGAGCTAAAGGTAGAACAAATATTCCCTCAAGTTCTATCGACCACCGATATAACTCCACACACTCTTAGCATTTGCTTTATCTGGAACAAGAATAAAGCTAGAAGTACTTTGTGAAAATAAAACTAAGAGTACTTTGCAAGAAAATAAACTAAGTAGGGTTGTAGCAAGTTTTTTGTAACATAAGAGAAATATTTGTCCCTAGGCAATTGATAGCTAGACCGGTAATCATTATTGCAGTTTTATATGAGGGAGAGGCATGAGCTAACACACATTCCATACTTGGATCATATGCACTTATGATTGGAACTCTAGCAAGCATACACAACTACTAAAGATCATTAAGGTAAAACCCAACCATAGCCTTAAGTATCAAGTTCTCTTTACTCCATACACCATACCCCCCTTACTCGGGTCTATGCTTCTGTCACTCGTGCCACCCACTATAAGAGAACTATGAACATATTGCAACACCCTACATCGGGGACCCCTCACGTTTGCGCAAGATGAAGGGCCCCATAGGACAACACCATAATAAAATATACAACTCATACCAACCACGATCACGATTAGCCCATAGGACGAAACAGATCTACTCAAACATCATAGGATGACCACATATCATTGGATAATAATATATAGTGTTGAGCACCATGTTTAAGTAGAGAATTACAACAGGAATAGAGAGGTTACACCGCTACATGGAGGGGGAGAAAGTTGGTGTTGATGGTAGCAAGAATGTTTGATTTAGATCGCCGGCACGATCCTTGCCCCGGCGGCACTCCGACGCCACCGAGAGAGAGGGGGAGAGACCCCCTCCTTCTTCTTCCTCCTTGGCCTCCTCTCTAGATGGGAGGAGGGTTTCCCCTTTGGTACATGGCCTCCATGGTGGCGGAGGGGCGGGAGCCCCTCCGAGATTGGATCTCTCTCTCTGTTCTCTTTTATTTCTCCTCTCTCAGATCTGGCCGAAAACTGGTTCTTAAATATCCAGAGATCCGTAAGTCCAATTGTGCTGAGATTTTAACAAGATTTTTTTTCTGGATATAAGCTTCCTTTCACCTGAACTAGAGCAAAAACCGCCTTGCGAGCTGATCACAACCCACCACGGCGCGCCTGGGCCTTGGGGCGCGCCCTGCTGTTTTGTGGGGGCTGTGGACCTCCTTTTGCATTGGTTCCAAGTTCCAAAAATCACATATATTCAAAAATAATTCTTCAGAAATTTTTATCATGTTTAGACTTTGTTTGATATGGATATTTTGAGAAACAAAAAACATGCAATAATCAGGAACTGGCACTGGATCAATAGGTTAGTCCAATAAATCATATAAATTGTTACCAAAAGTATGTAAAACTGGTATAATATAGGCATGGAACAATAAAAAATTATTGATACGACAGAGACATATCACACAGATACAAACACTCAGCATGATATTAGGTCTGGATGCACATAGGTAGAGTAAAGAACCAAAGATCGAACGAGAAGATTTCTGATCGTAATCTTTACCGTACACATCCGACTGACCGTTCGTGGGCATCGAAGTTTTGTAGCCCTCTAGTTTGAAATCTTGCATTTTAAACTTCTTCAGATAGTCTCTCAGATATTTCTTCTGAGAGATGAAAATTCCATTGTCCTGTTGACGTATTTGCAGTTCGAGAAAGAACTTAAGTTCACCCATCATAGACATTTGTTATTTCTCGGACATCATTCGCCCAAACTCCAAACTGCAAGCATTGTTAGTACAACCAAAAATAATATCATCCACATAAATTTGATACACGAATAGATCGCCATCAATAGCACGAGTGAAGAGAGTGGAATTAGTGGATCCTAGCTTCAACCCATTGTCAAGAGAAATCAATTCAAGGTGTCATACCAAGCTCGAGGGGCTTGCTTCAGCCCATAAGAGCCTTTTTCAACCTGAAAACATTGTTAGGAAATTGAGGGTTTTCAAAGCCAGGTGGCTGCCTAACATATACTTCCTCATTAATTTCACCATTGAGGAAAGCACTTTTCGCATCCATTTGATAAAGCAAGATATCATTCTAGTTTGCATGAGCGAGAAGAATACGAATTGCTGCAAGACGAGCAATAGGAGCATATGTTTCACTGAAATCAATAACTTCTACCTGTGTATACCCTTAAGCTACAAGACGTGCTTTGTTTCTCACAACAATGCCATTTTCATCTTGCTTATTCCTGAATATGCATGTTGTGCCGATGATATTGTGCTTCTTAGGATTCGGTTTGTTAACCAATTCCCATACATGATTCAATTCGAATTGCACCAACTCTTCTTGCATAGCATTCTTCCAATCGGGATCATTCATGGCTTCCTCATACTTGGTAGGTTCTGTCAATGAGACGAAGGATAAACTGCCACAATTGTTAGCCAAACGAGTGCGAGAGCAAGTTGTCGGTTGATAACCTAGATTCTCGAGATCTTCGAGAATTAATGCAAGGCCAACTCTATTAGCCACTCGTGGGTAAGGATTTTCATCTTGATGATCATTTTCATTTTCCTCAGCATCAGCATCGGGACGTGCATTTGTGTCGCCATTTTCATCAAGATTGGCATTTTGATTTGCATTGGCATTCTGGTTGCCATTTGTGTTTGGAATGGCATTTGCTTTGGTAGTGGCTTGACATGTTCTTCTTTGAGTCATGGGGACATCATCAGAAGAAGATTCAGGTACATTTTCTTCAACTGGCCTAACGCTCCCAATGGCCATTTGCCGAATAGCATCGGAAATTGGTGGTTCATCTATCACATTAGGCAGGTGCTCCTTTCGGGAGCCATTAGATTCATCAAACCACACATTTACCGTTCCCGTGGTGAGAGTTATAGGCATGATAAGTATGCGAGTTCGAGCCATAACCAAGAAGAAAACCTTCATGTGCCTTAGGTGCAAACTTGGAATTGTGATTCATGTCACGAATATAGAAAGGTGCACCAAAAACATGCAAATAAGAAACATTTCGTTTCTTGCCAGTGATGAGCTCATATGAAGTTTTCTTAAGGAAGTTTTGAAGATAAACACGATTCACAACATGACAAGCTGTGTTGATAGCATCAGCCCAGAAGCGAATAGGAGTTTTATACTCGCTGAGCATTGTTCTCGCCATATCTATGAGAGTTCTATTCTTTCACTCAACAACTCCATCCTGTTGGGGAGTGTATGCGACAGAGGACTCATGAGTTATACCATTTTCATCGAGAAAATCTTTGATGTGAGTATTTTTGAACTCAGTACCATTGTTGCTTCTTCCATGCTTAATTCGCACATCATATTCATTTTGGGCCTTCTTGGCCAATATTTTTAAGATGTCTTGGGTGCAGGTTTTGTCTTTGAGAAAGTATACCCAAGGGTAATGAGAGAAATCATCAACAATAACCAGACCATAATGACTGCCTCCGAAACTTGCATAGTTTTGAGGTCCGAATAAGTCTATATGAAGAATTTCCAAAGGTCTCGGTGTGGTCATGACAATTTTTGACGAGTGATGCTTCTCGGTCAATTTACCGGCCTCACACGCACCACAAAGACAATTCTTGTCGAATTTCACATCAGGAATGCCACGGAGATGATTTTTGTTCACGAGAGTCTGCAAATTTCTGATACCTACATGACCAAGTCTTCGGTGCCACAACCATCCTTCGATTGCTTTTGCAAGCGAACAAGTTTGGCCTAAGGGACCATTAGAGAATCCACAATATATAAATCAGCTTTTCTATTTCCCTCGAAGATGAAGGAATTGTCAGAGGCCATAAAGACAATGCATTTGGATATTGAAAATAGAACTAGCATGCCTAGATCATAAAGCTTGCCAACTGACATGAGATTGAATCCATGAGACTGAACAAGTAAAACATCATCAATGCTCTAGTCTTTGGATATAGCGATTTTACCTAGCCCAATTACCTTTCCTTTCTTGTTGTCGCCCAAAGTAATATACTTCTGAGTTGAAGTAGTTAAGTTGGGGTCGACAAACAACGACTTGTCTCCGGTCGTATGACTAGTGCATCCACTATCCATTATCCATTCAGTACACCCGGGGACATAGTCCTGCAGACGGATTAGGCTTTCTTAACCACCCACATCTTTGTAGGTGTCTTCAAAACAATAGAGCGAGCATGATATGACTTCTTTAGATGACCAGAATTGTTACTCGAAGAAGTGCAAGCATTATCGAAAGAATAGGCATTGAAATTATTTCCATATGAGTGAGTATATTGGTTGAATGAGGTATGCATGCACTCATGATGTCAAACTTTTTCAAGGAAGTAACGAGCATTTTCTGCCTGCATGGTTAGTAATGTAATAATAGGCAATGCTTCGATAGTTTTTCTTGCCACCCAACTAGCTTTTTTGCGGAGCCATTCGCGCTGTTTGGTCCAACTAGTGAGCATCCCAGTCTCACCACATTGGTTTTTGAACAACTTATAGTTGTCTAGAGAATCATCATAGGAGTATTCAGGGATAGGAGAGTCATATCCCCAAAGTAAAGCTGGATCGAGCGCTTTGCTCTTGGCAGGCACAAACATAGTGCGAGGATATTGATCAGGTTCCTAGTAGGAGCCATTTTTATTCAGTTTCCTTCGAAGCCGATACCTTCTTTCCTGGGATTTTTGTGAAGAATGTATTTCTTCATAACATCACAAAGGCTTTGATTCCCTTTGAGAGATTTGAACATTCCTGTCTAAATAGGATCCTTCAACCTAGCATTTTCATCAGACACGTAACCATTTTCCTTGACCGAGGGGTTAGATTTCACAGAAGATTAAACATTTGATTCAGCATTGCTATGTTCAAGGATTTTTAAGAAAGGAGGTACAAACACTTCAGGTTTCTCTTTGAGTTGTTGGGTGAGAAGAGAATTTTCTCTAATCAAATCATCATGAGCCTGTCTCAGCGACTCAAGTTCCTATTTCTTTTTCAGGTAATCATAAGTCAATCTCTCGTGGTCGACCGAGAGAAAATCATGATGATTTGACAGTTCTTCCATTCGTGACTTGAGAATGGAATGCTCTTCTATAAACGGTTGATTTTTCTCCATCTCCTCAACCAACAACCCTTCATATTTTCTAAGGGTTTTCTCAATTTTCTCAAAAGAGTTTTGTTGTATATTAGCAATTTTGATAAGTTTAGCATGGTCATCCTCATCCGAAGAATATTGATCACTGGAGTGAACCTTGTCATGTTTGGAGGATATGTTAGGGATATTACTAGCAGGTATAAACCGGCTAGTATAAACCGGATTATGATAATTTAGTTGTATAATTGTAATGCCCAGTAGGAATTACGACCCATGAAAGCTTAGGGCCCGTTTGTAACGTTATGGTTTGTAAACCGCCTGATCATGTAACTTGAGAGATAAGAAAGGAAGAGCAGAGACCGAGGCGGACACAAGTATGAGTAGGCCTCGGGACTCTGTGAACCGGACTAGGCGTCACCTCTATATAAAGGGACGACCCGGCGACGGTTCAAGGACAAGAAACAATCCGTCGAGACACGGGCAAGCGATCTGCTCCCTGTTCATCGACGCCCAAGTAATACCAAGCCAAACTAGATGTAGGCTTTTACCTTCATCGAAGGGGCCGAACTAGTATAAAATCCCTTGTGTCCTTTGTGTGCTTTTAACCCCTTCAAGATAACCCGTGCGATGGTTCCATCACTAAGTCCGTTAAACCGGACATCTGCCGTGTTATTTCTACGACAGTTGGCACCCATCGTGGGGCCTCCGCACGATGGTTTCGAGTTCTTGAAGTGCAGCTTTGAAGGGCTCAAGGGCTACGCGGTCGGCCGAATGACCAAGAGTCGCCGCGGCCGGGTCTACATCGACGACGCCGGTTGGGGACCGGAGGCCGATTCGATCGAATACGGGTATCGGGTTCCCTTCGGCGACATCCACGTCTTTATCGGCAAGATCAGCGAACCGGGACCTGAGCCGGATGTCTTCCCCAACATCATCGAGCCGGCTCAGCGTGCGAGATCGGCCCGGATTTAGCCCGCCATGAAGCACGTTTTCATTGGAGCAGTTCACAGGGTTCAAACCGAGGACGGATCGGATTCCGGTGGCGAGAAAGTTATCTATTCCGACGATGAATCTTCATCCGGAGAAAATGAGTCTTTGTATCAGTTGCGGGACGGCCGGTCTGAGGGTGGGTCCGACGGAGATAGTATTCCGAACTGCTTTGACCCGCCAAATCGGGTAGCTGTCTTTATGGCCGGTTCACAACCTACGCCGCAGTCCACGGTGATCGGGGCGACAGCAGAAGCTGGTGCAGGTGGGAGCGGCCAGGCCCTCTCACCCGCTAACGTTCTATTCACCTTGGTCGAGGAGTTCACAGCCCGAGCCATGGCAGAGGTTGCTCTAGCAGACAAGGCGCAACATGATGCGGAGCTCCTTCATCTAAAGGGCCGGATTGATCAAGCGAGGGAAAGTCTGAAAACAGAGAAGGCTATGATAGCAATGAGGCAGGCATAGCTGAATGATCAGGCCTTTCATCTAAGGATGGATCAGGCCTCTACACAGGGAGTAAGGAGTTGGAAATACCAGTCTCGTCTACCGCCGGTTTACGAGGCGACGAATCTTTTCAGGACACCAGGAGCAGGGACCAACAATGAACCGGCTTTAAACCGGAGGGCACCCCCAGCGAGGGATGAGCCGGTTCAGCAGCCTACCATGGAGCAAGATCGGCGGATCACGTCTGCACCTCACGTTCCTACCCCTCCGGGTCATTATTCAAATCCTTTGGACAACATCGTTGCTGCCGCTTCACGCTTGGCCGCATTACACATTGAGGGGACATCCCCTGTGGCGTTGGAGGCACGCAGGGTCAAGGATCTACTTAATACGGCGTTAGTACAGCAGCAAGCGTATACTCATAGCAGGGAAAGGCTCCATTCAACACCACGCCCCAGCCGGAGTTACACTAGGCATTGGGAGGAACCAGAAGTGTCTAGCAGTGAATGCAGGCGACACCGTCACAGACAAAATAATCCGGCAGGCGTGGATGCACAAGCTCAGGATGCAAATCTGGTTAGATCGGTGGCCCGGGAGGAGGTCCGTCAAACGATGCCGGTTCACACAACCACGACAGAGACAGGAGTCACAACGAGTTCCTTTGGGGTGCAGTGTCTTATCCCCGCTTTACGGAGCGTGAAGCTGCCCAAGGATTTTAAAGGTCCACGAAAAGTGCCTAATTACACGGCAGATTTGGCTCCAGAAGCTTGGGTTGAGAGTTATGAGATGGCCATGGAGATGCTGGACGTGGATGAAGCGGCTTGTGCGAAATACTTCACCATGATGCTTGAGGCTACATCCCGGACCTGGCTAAAGGGTTTACCCCCTAATTCTATCGGATCATGGGGAGAATTACGTCGCTAGTTTATCAATAACTTCAAGGATACGTGCAAGCAGCCGATGTCTGTAGTAGATCTAGCAGCCTGTATACAAGGAGAACATGAGTCTACAAGTGCATGGGTGCGGCGAGTATCAGAAATCTTACACTCTTCGAACGGTATCAATCCCAGTACGGCAATAGTGACACTGGAAAACAATTGCCGGTTTGAGTCTCTCAAGTTAAAGCTAGGACGGCTTAAACGGGATTGTAATGATATGGGAACTCTCATGAGTGCTCTGGTGAAATATGGGGACTCTGACAACACTAAGTATCCAGAAGCGGATGGAGACAAAGCAGGAAAAGTCAACAAACCTGGTAAACCGGCGCAGGTTAATCCGGCTGCTACAAGCTTCTTAGGCAAGCGGAAAGCGGAAGGTGGCTTCGATTTCGTGGCCAATACCCAAGTTCAAGGAGGTTTCCAGCGCAATAGGGGTAAGCCGCCTCTACAAATCGGCGGAGGAAATGTTAGCTGGGAGCAGGAGTTAAATGAGCCTTGTCCGAAACATAGCACGAGGGAACGACCAGCAAAACATACTACAGGAGAATGCAAGCCTTTGATGGAAGCCATAATGAGCCGGTTCGGCTCTAACAACGGGCCTCCAAACGGCAGTTCAGGCCCAGGGTTTTATGGTCCGAATCACCAAGGGAACAGCTCCGGATCGGGATATCGTGGCAACAACAGTGGTTATAATAACCGAGGCAATAATCAGTATGGCCAAGGCGGTTATAAGAGCCAAGGCAATCAGCAGCGTGGTCAAGGTGGTTACAATAACCAAAGCAACCAACAACAGGGCCAGGGTAATCACAGTAACCAAGGCAGTCAGCCGCGTCAGCAACAGCAATAGCAGCAATCCGGATATGAGAGTAATCCGAAGGAGCTGAGTAGTGGGCAGTATCATGTGTTTACTACAAGTTTGTGTAAACGGGATCAGAAAGTTTTGAAGCAGGCGGTCCACGCGGTTGAACCGGCGACATCGCAATTCCCGCGCTGGTCAGAGCAGCCTATTGTGTGGAGCAGGGAGGATCATCCGCTGCGAGTTGATAAGCCGGGCCACTTGGCCTTGGTAGTAGCACCACAGGTGGGTGGCTACAAATTCACTAAAGTCCTCATGGATGGCGGCAGTAGCATCAATATCTTGTATTATGAGACTTTCCACCGCATGGGGCTGACAGATAAAAAGGTAAGGCAATCAAACACGGTATTTCATGGAGTAGTGCCAGGTAAGTCAGCTTACCCAGTTGGAAAAATTGACCTAGAGGTTACCTTTGGAGATGAACAGGATTCCAGGTCAGAGATGATAACCTTTGAAGTGGTCAAGATCCGGAGCCCTTATCATGCTCTGTTCGGGAGGACGGTTTATGCCAAGTTTATGGCCAGGCCATGTTATGTTTATCTGCAGCTCAAGATGCCGGGTCACAAAGGAACAATCACGGTTCATGGAAGCCGCAAGATTGCATTGGAGTGTGAGGAAGGAGACACTGCCTATGCGGAGGCAGTATGTGCTACGGAGGAGTTGAAGTTTTACAAAGACAATGTTGATCCGGCGGATATGTCCCCGTTGAAGAAGCCAACTACGGAACATGATCCGGCGTTGAAGTTTAAATCCGCAGAAGAGACCAAGCAAGTTGATTTTGTGCCAGGCGATTCATCCAAGCAATTCACTATCAGCGCTAACCTTGATCCCAAATAGGAAAGCACTCATCGAGTTCATCCGTGAGAACCGGGATATCTTTGCATGGAAACCTTCTAACATGCCAGGTATACCGAGGGAACTCGCTGAGCACAGTCTTAATATTGATCCGAAGTTTAAACCGGTCAAGCAGTATCTGCGCCGCTTCAACGAAGAAAGGCACAAGGCTATAGGAGAAGAGGTGGCCAGGCTTTTGGCTGCAGGGTTCATAGTTGAAGTTTTTCACCCGGAGTGGTTGGCTAATCCGGTGCTGGTGCTAAAGAAAAATGGAAAGTGGAGAATGTGTGTGGATTACACGGACCTAAACAGGGCTTGTCCAACTGATCCTTTTGCTCTCCCTCGCATTGATCAGATCATCGATGCCACAGCGGGATGTGAGCGGCTAAGTTTTTTGGATGCATATTCGGGGTACCACCAGATCAAGATGGCAGTAAAAGACCAGGAGAAGACATCCTTCATAACGCCTTTTGGTGCTTTTTGCTATGTTTCTATGCCCTTTGGGCTCAAGATTGCCCAAGCAACTTATCAGCGTTGCGTACAAAATTGTCTTAAGGGGCAGATAGGGAGGAATGTTCATGCTTATGTGGATGATATTGTTGTGAAGTCAAGGAAGGAGGAAACATTGATAGAGGACCTCAAGGAGACTTTTGATAATCTTTGAGCCTATAAAATGATGCTTAATCCGGAGAAGTGTGCTTTTGGTGTTCCGGCTGGCAAACTCCTTGGATTTTTGGTGTCAAACAGAGGGATAGAAGCTAATCCAGAGAAGATCAAAGCAATCACATCTTTGACTAAACCGGTTTGCGTCAATGATGTTCAGCGTATCGCTGGCCGGATCACAGCATTGAGCAGGTTCATCAGTCGTTTGGGGGAGAAGGCGATTCCGCTTTATCAGATGCTAAGAAAGACAGACTGGTTTATATGGAGTGATGAGGCAAATGTTGCGTTTGAGGATTTAAAGCGGCAGCTGGCAAGACCACCGGTTTTTGCTGCCCCTGTTGATAATGAGCCGTTGCTGTTATACGTCGCCGCCAACGCACGGGCAGTCAGCGTAGCAATCGTGGTTGAACGGAAGGAGGCAGGGAAGGAGTACCCGGTTCAGCGTCCGGTTTACTACGTCAGTGAAGTTCTCATTGAGTCTAAGCAAAGGTACCCACATTGGTAGAAGCTGGTGTATGGTGTGTTCATGGCAAACCGAAAGTTGAAACATATTTCCAAGGCCATCCGATAACTGTGGTTAGTTCAGCGCCGTTGGGAGATATTATCCAGAACAGGGAAGCTACGGGCAGAGTAGCAAAATGGGCCATTGAGCTGAGCCCACATGAATTGAAATATGTGCCACGTACAGCTGTCAAATCTCAAGCATTGGTAGATTTCATCAATGATTGGACAGAACTGCAAACACCAGAGGAGAAGCCGGACCTTACATATTGGACGATTCACTTTGACGGTTCAAGGTAGTTAGAAGGCTCGGGGGCTGGAGTTGTTTTAACTTCCCCGCGTGGAGACAAGTTTTGTTATTTCCTCCGTTTATTGTTTCCTTGTGCTAATAATGCAGCAGAGTATGAAGCCTTGCTTCATGGCTTGCGGATGGCAAAGGAGATGAACTTGAGCCGGGTCAAGTTCTTCGGCGATTCAGATTTAGTGGCACAGCAAGTATCTGGCAAGTGGGATTCAAGAGATCCTCTCATGGCAGCTTACAGACAAGAAGTTGAAGCAGTTGCAGGATATTTCAAAGGGTATCAGGTGGATCACATAGACCGGCGAAGGAATGAAGCGGCTGATGCTCTGAGCCGGCTGGGTTCTCAACGTAAACCGGTACCACCAAATACTTTTTTGGATGAGCTGCATAGTCCATCAGTGCAAGTACCATCAGAGGAAGACCTGGCTGTTCCTAATCCGGAGGCACAGCTAGTTGCGACACTTCATGTTATTCCGGATTGGACGTTGCCCTATTTGGCGTATCTGAGCCGAGGAGAGCTACCGGACGACGAAGTCGAGGCACGACAGATAGTCCGTCGTTCTAAGTCCATGACAATTGCAAACGGGGAACTTCATCATCGCAGCGTCTCTGGAGCATTTCAGCGGTGTGTATCAGCTGAGGAAGGTTGTGATATTGTTCGTGAGATCCATGAAGGGGATTGTGGTCATCATGCTGGTTCAAAATCCTTGGTGGCTAAAGCTTTTCGACATGGGTTCTATTGGTTGACAGCTCATGCTGATGCGGCGGATCTAGTCCGGAAGTGTGATGCCTGTCAGAAGTTTTCACGACGCGCTCTTGTTCCGGCGCAGGAGCTTCGGATGATACCCATAACTTGGCCGTTTGCGACTTGGGGGCTTGATATGGTTGGGCCCTTCAAACGATCCCAAGATCAGAAAACTCATCTACTGGTGGCGGTGGATAAGTTTACGAAGTGGATTGAGGCAGAGCCTGTGAGCAAGTGTGATGCGGCAACAGCAGTTAAATTCATCAAAAAGGTAATTTTCCGGTTTGGCTTTCCACACAGCATCATCACAGACAACGACACCAATTTATCTAAGGGTGAGATGGAAGAATTTTGTCAATGGGAACATATTCGCCTAGACGTATCTTCTGTGGCCCACCCTCAAACCAATGGTCAAGCTGAAAGAGCAAATCAGGAGATTTTGCGAGGTATCAAGCCCCGGCTTATGACTCCCCTGCAAAGAACACCAGGGTGCTGGGTTGAGGAGTTACCATCTGTCCTTTGGAGTATCAATACTATGCCAAACCGGTCCACATGTTACACACCTTTCTTTAAGGCATATGGTGCTGAAGCGGTCCTTCCAAGTGATATCCGTCATGATTCGCCAAGGGTGACGGCCTATGTTGAAGCGGCCAACGAGCAGGCGAGACAAGACAGTTTGGACCGACTGGATGAAGAACGTGATATAGCAGCAGCACGGTCTGCAATTTATCAACAAGACTTGCGCAGGTATCACAGCCGCCGGATCAAGACCAGGACATTCCAGGAGGGAGACTTAGTACTCCGGCTCATCCAAGATCAAACAGATATGCACAAGCTATCCCCGCCTTGGGAAGGGCCCTTTGTGGTCAGCAAGAATCTGCACAACGGCTCATATTACCTGGTGGACGTTCGAGAACACAAGGACTCACGGACGTCGGAAGAAGAGACAAAGAGGCCGTGGAACATCGCCCTCTTGCGGCCCTACTATACCTGAGCCATGAGCTCTACTGTATCCTATGTATATATTATGATTAATGAATAAACCGGCACCCTCGGTAAACCGGGGGCTCAGCCCTTTTTCCAATACAAGTATCTTATGGGGACAACCATACATGTCTTATCATATGTCATATTTCAAATAAATCGATCGGTTTAAACTGATTTTGCAGGGCATATGTACTCGGGAGCAATAACTCACTGAAGAGCTTTCTATTCAAGCATAGGTCGTATCAGGACCAAAGAGGACATTTCATAAGGACCTCTGGATGGTACCCGCATCCAGTGATTGGCTAAGTTTCATAAGGCCCTCTGGATGGTACCCGCATCCAGTGATTGGCTAAGTTTCATAAGGCCCTCTGGATGGTACCCGCATCCAGTGATTGGCTAAGTTTCATAAAGCCCTCTGGATGGTACCCGCATCCAGTGATTGGCTAAGTTTCATAAGGCCCTCTAGATGGTACCCGCATCCAGTGATTGGCTAAGTTTCATAAAGCCCTCTGGATGGTACCCGCATCCAGTGATTGACTAAGTTTCA
>LR738711.1:577366746-577475810 GCA_902687465.1 Secale cereale | reverse complement strand
CAGTGATTGGCTAAGTTTCATAAGGCCCACTGGATGGTACCCGCATCCAGTGATTGGCTAAGTTTCATAAGGCCCTCTGGATGGTACCCGCATCCAGTGATTGGCTAAAGTTCATAAGGCCCTCTGGATGGTACCCGCATCCATTGATTGGCTATGTTTTATATGACCAGCAGGGGGCCGGATTGTACCCGAATCCTAGCTTAAACCCTGTTGGTCATATCCGGTTCCTATGGATGGTACATGCATCCATAAGGCCCTCTGGATGGTACCCACATCCATTGATTGGCTGAACCTTGCTTTGAGCCTGGCAGCTCATAAAAAGCCTCGACTACATGGTTTTGTTTGCAAACTTGCATTTTTGATATTTGTGTTTTATGGTTCTTTAATCCAGAGTGGGACAACTCTAGAGTTGATCACATATCTACAAAGTTAAAAGTCTGGGTCATGAACTCCAGCATGAGTTAAAAGTCTGGGTCATGGACACCTGCATGAGTCAAACCGGCGTTCATTATAACCCGGATCAGCCATCAGGCCAAAGCCAAATATATCTCCAAAAGTCTGGACAGAGTTCCAGCATGATCTAAACCGGTAACCTTTATGAAACCCGGGATTATTATTGGATCTATCACAAAGGCTCTCTCAGAAAACTGCAAATTTTCGCCAGATCAAGAGTATCAAGCATACTTGATCTCAGGTATAAAGTTATTTCTGATACAAACATATACTTGTTTGATATATTGTGAGAGCAATTTTATTTGTCCAGCGGTAAACCGCTAGGGCATATTTGCAGTGTTATCTATGCAGGAGCAGATAATATGCAGAATAAACCATATCAGATCAGATTTCACTTGGCAGCGTCAAAACAAGAAGTTGGAATATCCGGATCAAGACAAATAATGTTTTAAGCTATCCTATTACAAGGCATAGCAAGCCTGAACGGATTAAAGATTGTCCAACAAAATAAGACTGCAACTACAAAAATATACTATGAACTACGCTTCCTCCTGCTGCGACGGCTGGGTATCAACATGTTCCGGAGTATCTTCCTCTTCTCGAAGCGGTTGGAAGTCAGGGACGCACCAATCGATTTTCGTTAAAGCACGAAAGTACATCTCTTCATTGATAAGTTCAGACGGATCGATATCTGGGGCGAAAGTATGAGGGCGCACTGGTGGGGTTAGATTGACGATATCATAAACCGGCCGATCCACCCGCTCGTTCTGTAAATCGTACCCCGGATGATACCTGGACAAGTCTGATTCGGCAGCAAGCTTGCTTGCGAGGGGACGCATCTCCTTTGTCAAGGCGTGAAGGTCTTTCGCAGTGAAAGCTGATCCGTCTTCTTTGGTGCCGGGATACCCATTCAAGGCTTCTTCCGGATCAAAATCTGGGACCCATGCTTTGGCTCTGGTAAGTGCCATAAGAGAACCGGCTCGAGCAGCAGACTTCTTCACTTCCTCCAAGCGTACTAGCAAGACAAAAAGCTTCTCCAGTGTAAAGTACCTAGAACAGCAAGAAGCGGCGGCGGAGTTTCTCTGGTCGCACTCAGGTTGATGCAGCGGCCGGCGGAGACTTGAGCTTGACGGACGACGGTGGAGACTTGAGCTCGGGCGACGGAGGAAGAAGAACGAACGGAAGGAGATAAAGAACAAAGGTAGCAGTATTTATAGAGGGGCAGAGTTGAAACGACAGGCATGAGATTTGAGGAGGCAGAAGATTGGATAAAGATCCTCTGTCGCCTCGATTCTCACGATGGCCTTTAAACAAAGCTGATAGACAGCTAGGGTGCGTTAAATGCGGAAGTGATGTCACGGTCAAATTAAGTGATTTTCAAGGATGACGTCAGGGCCGGTTTACAAAAATGGGAAGACACAAGAAAAGAAGATCATGCAAGACTGGAAAGATTGATATGAACAAGTTCAAATCATTCTGGGGCCTAATGTCAGGGATATTACTAGCAGGTATAAACCGGCTAGTATAAACCGGATTATGGTAATTTAGTTGTATAATTGTAATGCCCAGTAGGAATTACGGCCCATGAAAGCTTAGGGCCTGTTTGTAACGTTATGGTTTGTAAACCGCCTGATCATGTAACTTGAGAGATAAGAAAGGAAGAGCAGAGACCGAGGCGGACACAAGTATGAGCCGGCCTCGGGACTCTGTGAACCGGGACAGGCTTCACCTCTATATAAAGGGACGACCCGGCGACGGTTCAAGGACAAGAAACAATCCGTCGAGACACAGGCAAGTGATCTGCTCCCTGTTCATCGACGCCCATGTAATACCAAGCCAAACTAGATGTAGGCTTTTACCTTCATGTAAGAAGCATGATGCAGGAGTGGAGGCACATGCTATTCCAGCCATGCTGGAATCAAAATCCTTGTCAGATTTATCAACTTCTTCGGAGTCAGATGACTCTTCTTCATCAGAGTCCATCTCAATGTTGATGTACGCCGCGGCCTTGCGAGAGGTATTCTTGTGGTTCGAGGAGGACTTGGAAGGATTCCTTGAGGAAGATCTTCACAAAGATTTAGATGCGGAGCTGTCCTTCCTCTTGAAGAACTTTTTCTTTTTCTTCTCATCATCAGAGTTGTAGTTCTTGCTCTTGCATTTTCCATGGTAGTTTTCTCAATCATATCTTCCACTGGCACAGATTTCAACTTCCCAGAGAGGGCAGTCCGAAATGGAATGTCCTTGTTTTTTTCACTTGAAGCAGGTGTAATCTCCGGTAGGTTTTGACGAAGATTTTGAACTGCCAGAGTTGTTGGATCCCTTTTTCTAAAACTGGTTCTTGTGAAGGCGCCGGAATCTTTTCGTGATTAATGTGAGATCTTTGCTGATCCTTTCTGGATCATCTGAATCTTCTTCGGCATTTCCTTCTGAGAAAGAATCAGCCACAACCTTGAGAGCATGGATTTTGCAATGAAATGAGCCATAGAGATGTCTCTTTTCTTCTTCTTGTTCTTCGTTGGTGTTTAGCCGTTCCATGATATCAGCATAGTCGAGATCTTTGAAATCAGGTCATTCCCTAATCATCATATCTAGTGTCTCAAATGAGCTGTCAAGAGGCTGGAGCAGTTTCTTCATAACTTCACGATCCATGATGTTTTTGGCACCGAGGCCTTGCAGCTCATTTGCGAAGTCACTCAGATGATCAAAAGTTTGCTGACAACTTTCATTTCTGATTCACTTGAACCAATTGAACTTTGCTCGAAGAGTATCAATACGAGCTTCTTTCTGAGTTGAAACACCCTCATTTATCTTTTCATGAATGTCCCACAATTCCTTTGCAGTTGCACATTAACGATAGCAAAGAAATTAACCAAGCGAGAGATTGCCACCTATTTCATATTTAGCTTGAACGTCCATCTGAATGAGTTTCTTCTCTTGGTCAGTGGGTCCCTGGGGCACCTCAACCGTGAATCCATTCTACACCATGTTGCACATATCACCATCAATAGCTGAGAGACGGATCTTCATCTTCTCTTTCCAGAAGGAATAGTCCGTCCCATCGAAGATGGAAATCTTGAGATGCGACTTGTAGCTCACTAAAGGCATACTTAAACTCCAAAGTGGTTAGACCAAAATGAGCAGAGTCAAGGAGTACCATGCTCCGATACCAATTGTAGGAACGAAGTATGTCGAGCAGAGGGGGGTGAATGGGAGTTCTCAATTTTCTTTAGTTCTATCAAAGCTCTCGGAACTCAGTAGCGGAGCGAATGACAACATTGTACAGCGAGCGAATACAAACTAACAAATGGAAACTAAAATCATGCATCGAGACAAATCACATGAGTGAAATGGTTTGAATGTGAAGAGGAGGAGCACAGGTAACAAGTGATTGCTCGATGGTGACAAGGAATTTGGTACAACAGTTCACCCTTCTGCACAAGGACTATGTCTGGTTGGAGGGGTTGTGATTTAGCACAGAATTTGAACTCACTTCACCCTATTATCCTCGACAATTGGTTTAACAACCAATGTTGATCACTCATGGTACATACTTGAGGCGGTCTCCAAACCTTTACATACTTCTTCTCCGAGAATCACAGTTACTCTTGGACTCTAAAGAAATTGACACATATCCGTCTAGAGAGTTTGCAGCTCTCAAGAGTAATAGGCGGAGCGTACCGGACTTAGATTCGAGTGATGTTGAGCCAATATCTAATTTTTCAGCTCTGGGGTTTTATCTTGGTGGATTTTAAGCTCAAATCACTTAGGAGAGGGGGTTTCAACGATCTTTTCACAATCAAACAGAGCAGCCACCGAACAATGCCAGTGCAGGGTGGCTATTTATAGCCACAACCTTCCTTGGTGGGAAATGACAATTTTGGACACGCGGTCCAGCCAATGGCCAACCGACAAGTTCACAATGGTTAGATTTCAAGAGCAACGGTAACATTACTTGAGGACCAAGTAATGGTAACTCCTCGGTCAGAGACAAATCTCTCGCAGTGAAAAAGATCACTGTCTCTTGCTAGCAAGTATTTGCTCGAAACACAAAGAGATTTCTCTCGCAACTTACATAGGATTTGGGTTTAGCATCAGAGAATCAAAGCTTTGAGTGCTACACCCCTCTTAATAGTACGGTGGTCCTATGACTCAATAAAGAGAAGAGAAACAATGAAATAAATCCTAAGTCTTCACTTCGTCTTCAATCTTACCTGTCGCAGTCAATTCTTTCGGATGAGCACTGAACCAATTGCTTCGCATCAACAATTTTTCAGGGGTCACTCTTGTTATAATGATCCTCAGTGATAATCTTCACTACCACATAGGGGATTATCTTCGGCGTTTAAGTCAAACTCGTCTTGACTCCAGGGACTTGTTACTCTGTGTGCACTGGGAAACACGTAATTCCCTGTCTGTTTAGGTCAACAAACTCCAAAACATGTGAGGCAAATTATTGCACCAACATGTGGTATCATAGGATGGTATCCTCCTTTGAATGTTTCGAGTGGCTTGATTTGGCATATGTTCATGCATGTAGTTGAATAAAAAACCAACAAAGCCTACACGATATTTGTGTTCGTGGGGTTTTATATCCTACTCATGCTCGTATTCAATGTTGATAAATCTCAATGCATGTTTATGACCGTTGTCGCTCTCTGGTTGGTCACTCCTCAATATATTTGCTAGCCTTCACTCATAATGAGCGGAAATACTGCCCGTGCATCCATTTCCTTAAACCCAAAGTTATTCCATATGAGTCCACCATACCTACCTATATGTGGTAATTACCTGCTGTTCTAAGTAAATTTTCATGTGCCAAACTCTAAATCTTCAAATAATAATCAATTTTGTATGCCCAAGTCGCTCATGAAGCGACAGGGGGCGGTCAGTGTCTTCCATGCTAGGTGGGCTCCATTTGTATGTATGCCTCAAACCGAATCTTAAAATTGCAGATATTGGATAAGAGATTTGGGCCTAAGTCTTGAGGATGAAGATTAAAGTATTTCAAGACATCCCGAAAGAATTTTTCCCCGAGCGGTGTAAAGCCACTAAGGATATGATTAGTGAAAACCACAATTTCTCCTTCACCGGGTTTGGGAACATCGTCCCCTTGGCCAGCTCGCCAGCCAATTTCTTCTTTAGATGCCAGAAGGCCCTGATCTTGATAATCTTTGAGGATGAGTTCGGAACATTGGGATGGTACCCAATTGCTAATGGTGATCTTAGACATATTGAGTCACCTAACACAACAGAAAGTTGTGGAAATATAAATGGCAGGTTACTCAAGAAATAATGACTCGTCATTACAGTAATATGAACAAAATAGCATGACGGATAAGTCACCTTCTAATGATAAACCAGCTTAGCAACCGAGGAATCCTCTAAAAAATATGGCGAGTTATGATATGAAGGTAAGCCGCCTAATAAGCGAAGGCGAGTTAACTAAAGGTTGTGGATGGCAAAAGTTTTCTTCTAAGTGTGGTATAAACAAGTTTCAACTGAATCAACTATAATTTTGGATCTGCGGGCAGTTTCAAAAAGTGAAATAATGGCTAAACCTAATGATAGCAGTGGAGCTACTGATGAACTAGTCACGGATTCTGGAGGAAGCATAGTCTACAAGATTGGTGTTAAAACTACTACCGCACTATTTATATGGCCATCTCAGATCAAATATTGGATCTACTCGCGACGCTATGAAAAAGAACAGATGAACACCGATGGACTCTAAGAAATTTGACGAGATAATATGAATCTAAAGATGGGGAATAAATTACCTGGCTATAATGGCCGAGAGTAGAGATGCGCCGCTAGACTCCGACAAAAGCAAGGAAGTCCTGAAGCAAAGCGGTTGGTGAAGGTTGACGGGCGCGGCGGAGCTCGGGTTGCGGAAGGTTTTGAGAGGAAGAAGAAGTAGTGGAGGAGGCAAGGTAAAAAGTGTAAAGGAGCACCCCGTGCATATTTATAGGGACAAGGCAACAGTAAATGGCAGGTGTGAGAGCCGAAGAGGCGCCGTAACGTTTGTAACAAAAAGACGCCTCGATTTTCGAGGTAAGTGGATTTGCACAAAGAGTCGTTAAGACGTCATGAGGTTTCCCAAAAATTACGGAAGTGACATCATGATTTCATATGGCCGGCTGTGAAGTTTCTCAAGCCAAGGTAAGTATTAGAAAGAAGACTCGCTGGACTAAAGGAGTGAAGTTGACATGAACAAGTTCAAATCAATCTGGGGCCTAATGTTGGGGATATAACCCCATAATATAGCCCATCGTATAAAGGCCGGGTCGTATTACTGCCGACTATTCAAGCTAGAATATAGAGGGCCAGAGCGATCGGAACACAGAACCAGAATGGCGGCTCACAAGATGGGTCGGCTTAGAGCGTGAAGACAGAAGGCAGCACGCGGCCCGGAGGTGTAAGCCACCATATGGAGTCTTGCCGATGAAGGCAACATGCCTTAGAGTTAAACACTATCACGGGTCATGTTACAACCCGGACTCTTGTAAGCCGGAGGCCTTGATGTGTATATAAAGGCGAGTCCCCAGCACAGATAGGATAGATAAAAACAATCGATAACTAGGTCAAGTGAATCAGTGCCCATGTAATCGATACTCAAGAAATAAGCAAATAAACATGACGTAGGCTTTTACCTCGATCAAGAGGGGCCGAACATGGGTAAACTGTATCTCTCGTCCCGCTCAACCCCGACAAGCTATTCACCGATGCGATGGCCTCACGTCTAAGTCCTCACACTAGGACATCTGCCGTGACAAAACCATGAGACTTGGCATCGAGCTTGACTAACCACCACGGCCGCTGATACGTCTCCGTCATATCTACTTTTCCTAACGCTTTTGCCCTTGTTTTGGACCCTAATTTGCTTGATTTGAATGAAACTAACCTGATTGATGCTGTTTTCAGTAGAACTACCATGGTGTTGTTTTTGTGCAGAAATGAAAGTCCTCGGAATTGGACAAAACTTTTTGGAGAATTTTTCTGGAATAAAAGAAACATATTGGAGCCAATATCAACCTAAGGGTGGGTGTCCACGAGGCAGCAGGGTGCGCCACCCCCTCCGGGCACGCCCTGGTGGGTAGTGGGGCCCATGAGGCCCCACTAGCCCTAAGTCCACCACTTTAAATTCCTATTTTTGGAGAAAAAATAGGAGAGTAAGTTTCATCACATTTTACGACACGAAGCCGCCGCCACCTCCTGTTCGTCATTGGGATGCCAGATCTGGACTCCGTTCGGGGCTCCGGAGAGGAGGATCTTCCGTCTTCATCATCATCAACCATCCTCCATCACCAATTCCTTGATGCTCACCGCTGATAATGAGTAATTCCTTCACAGGCTCGCTGGTCGGTGAGAGGTTGGATGAGATTCATCATGTAATCAAGTTAGTTTTGTTAGGGCTTGATCCCTAGTATCCACTATGATATGATTATGATGTTGCCATGACTTTGTTATTCTTAATGCTTGTCATTAAGGCCCGAGTGCCATGATTTCAGATATGAACCGTTTATGTTATCACCATTATATCTATGTTCTTGATATGATCTTGCAAGTCATATGCACCTACTACGTGTTAGGATCCGCATACCCCAAGGTGACAATAATTAGGATTCTTTCTAGTGATTACCGTAGTATGAGAAGTTCATGTATTCACTCTGTCACTATAAAAAAACCACTATCGTGATGATACGTGTTTGTCACAGTAGGTCATGTTTTCTGTCATGCATGTACATCCATGACAATTTTATGACAAAATCAAGATAGTCATACCTGTGTTCTCATAGAAGTGTTCTATGACAATACGAAAATTATCATCACGGAAGTGTCCACTTCCATGACGATAAATGTCGCGTCATGGAAGTGCTTTTGTCAAGGGTAACCGACACGTGGCATCCACTATAACGGGTCACCATTAAGCTATCAGGTCCGGCTTTGTATTCGATAACCCGCTAACAGCCACGCGTAAAATTCTCATTAGCCGACGGAACCATGTGTCAGCTCCGCGTTGGAACAAATGTCACTCATCCAATGGACGAGATGCACCTATGATATGTTGACACATGGACCGGCCCAAAAGTGGTCCGTAAAGATTAACTTGGCTGGCCCAGCTAAAGTCCCACAAGGTTTTACAGTCACCAGTGGGCCGCCGTTAATAGGCTCCCATGTTTTGGGCCAAATTCCGGCCCATATCTGATCCGGTTCGTTAACAGCCTGCCACGATCTGGGCCAAATAAGAGCCCATATGAGACCTGGCCCATTAATAGCCTACCATGTTTTGGGCTATATTATGGCCCATATCAGATCCGACCCGTTAGAACCTTGTCAAGTTTTGGGACAAATGACGGCCCATATGAGATCCGGCCCTTTAAGAGCCTTTCATTCTTTGGGCTAAATTATGGCCCATATCAGATTTGGCCCGTCAATAGGACGATGTGCTTTTGGGCCCACTTGAGGCCCGGTTAGGATTTCGGTTTGCTAAAGGCCCATTTAATAGTATGGCTGATATTAGTTTCAGCCTGTTAAAGGCCCGTTTAACATTTCGGCCCTATATTAATTTCGGCCAGTTAAAAGCCCGTCATATTGTTGGGCCTAATTATGGCCCGCTTTGCATTTGCCCTGCTCACCGCCTATAATGTAATTGAGCCAAACAAGGACTGAGAATTTTTTTGGCCTGCTAACGGCCCGTGATGTGATTGGCACAATCATGGACCAGGATCTATTTCGGCCCGTTGTCAGCCCATGAGCTGTTCAGCACATTTCAGACCCAACCTACTTTTCAGCCTACTAAAAGCCCATTGATTTTTCTTGCCAACCTAGGGCCGGTAGTTTACTCGGCCTATTAAAGGCCCAAAACTACTAGTGGACCAGTTTATATTTAGGCCTATTAACAGACCGAGATGACTGGGCCCACGGTGCGGCCAATATATAGTGATTTGCATGCCGGACCGATTATGTATCGTACTTTTACGTTTTGGCACATTTACTTTTCACAGAGCGAAGATATGATATATATATATATATATATATATATATATATATATATATATATATATATATATATATATATAGTAAAATAACTGCAACATCATTTATAAGAAAAAACCTAGACTATACAATAAAGAAATTATGTCATATTACATCCACTGGGCATCAAAGTTCGCCACCAGTGATAATAAAGCACAAGTAGTCAGAAGATTACATAAACTGGGCATCAAATATCGCCACAAGTGCAAATAAACACGCGAAGAAAAAATATACAAAACCAACATCACTTCAATAGATTTCAGGAAAGGTCAACCCTGCTCGGGAGCTGCAGCGCAAGCTAATGAGACTACGCTTGTTTGACGCTTTTATCCTCCAACTCTTGTTGCATAGCATCAATGGATGCACTAGACTTCTCGTTGATCTTCCATAGAGATTGGAGTTCAAGCAGGGGTTCAGCTGAACCATGTCTTACTGCTTGAAGTTGAGACTGAAGAAGTGTTACAGATTCAGGTGGCGACTTCATCAAGCTTGTGTCACTACTATTAGCGAGTAACTTCAACACTACATCAAGACATGACTTTGGAGTTGTATTGCTATCTCCAAGATGTGTTGTCTTCTTCCCTGCAATATATGTTAGAGGGACATGCAATGGGTTCATCTCACTATCATTGTGGTAGTTCTTCATGGGGTCAGAGGTATCACTCTGAAAGAGAAACAAACAGATAGATGACAGGTTTTGCACGTATAAGTGTCGGTGCTGACAATTCATTGCATTTCTTATTGGAAGACACACAGTTTAAAATAGTATTAACATAATATGGTACTATTCAAGTTAAGACATTGCAGGAAATGACACTGTGAAGGAGTTGGCAGCTTCACGACACCACTGGATTACAGATCAAGAACTCAAGATTACATGTGGTGCTAAAGAACACATAAGTATCAATGGTTAGTGTGCTGTCAATTTATCCCATTTCAGATTGGCAAATAAAGAGATGGTTTAAATAATAGTATCATAATATGACATTGTTCATAGTTAAGACATTGCATAATATGGCATTGTGCTGTAGTGGATAGTTCCACCACACCACTGGATTACGGATCAAGAACAGAAGCATACATGCAGTGCAAAAGAAGATCACTTGCTCTGTATAGTTTACTTTACATGGTATGAAGAAGGAACTTGGTAGTACAACTGAAAACTTAAATTGAGAAAGACAAACTTATGTTTATGAACTTCATAATAAACTTTAAACATGCAATTTGATCCAAACACCTAAAATAAACAGTTGTTGCAGTCATGCCTAGCTAAATATACACAACAAAGTTTGAAGCCTTGAGAAGGACAAAATTACATTAGTGGTGAAGACCGGCTCTATAAAGCCCGTGTCCATGCTGATGGGGGGGGGGGACAATTCAAGAAGTTTACCACATAATCTTCTTCATAAGAATTGCATTTATTCTACATTTCATTAAGAGTAAATATAGATGTGACAATATAATAAAAAATGGAGAATATTTAAGATAATATGAAGAGTGATGCTACATAACCAACTAGCTATAAATGTAAGTACATCGATACGGGCAAAAGGTACTGCCAAGAGAAATGAACTGCTAATCTTCTTCGGTACCATTGGTTTTATCCAACCTTATGGTATAAGTAACTATAGATCTGATGTGTAGAAAATGGAGGGCAAAGGAAAATAAGCTACAGAGTGATGGTACATGAACAACTAGCTGTCAATATAATTACAATGATAAATGATATTAGGTACTTACTAGAACAATGTAGAGCTAAACTTTTTCATTGGCACTGGGTATATTCTACATTAATGTAACCATTAATATAGGTCTGATAATTTGGAGCAAACATTTGATAAACAAGGTATCATGCATACTACTGTCACATAATGAACCAGGTATGGATGCACGTACGGTGATACAGGACAACATGTACTAACAAGAGCAAAACAGCGAGCATCATATTTGTGATATCCCGTCGTCCTTTTCAAACCGGAATTCTTCTTTGAGCATATTTCCTGCAAAAGAGATTCGTAAGGCACATGCGGAGAAGTAGAAGTTCAAATTGTCATGTGATATCATAGACAGTACCTCACCCCGGGAACGAGACCAGTGCATAACAAGGTTTTTCCATTCAATATCTTCTAAATTTAACACATGAGACTTCACCAAAAATTCGTTTATAGACTTGCCATCAAAGTGTGTTTTCCTTAGGTAACACCTATACTACTACAATGCTTCCTTGAAAAGCGCAAGCAAGCTTTGCTTGTCATGACTATCTAGATTGACCCTCTCCTACTTACAGCAATGTAATGTAAATCATTGGTGTGTTCAATCAGTAGAAAAAACGAAAATAATCACCATGAATAATAGCACTTACACGTATGTGGGACAGGAAGATGTGAAAATGTTGTTTGTCTTCACTATAATCTTCCCATGATGGGAATATATGCACAACATTGAAAGCATTGTCTTTTAAACTAGGAATAACTGGAATGGGGTTCCAGTTTGCAGGAATTGGGCGTCTCTGCAGTTGGGATAGGTCTTCGGCCGGTGGACTTGTTGTACTTTTTGCTGGATTGGGATTTTCCTATGGTACGACGGGTGCTATGGCAATTGAAATTGGCATACGTTTTGCTGGAGTGCAGGTCCTGTGTGGTGGGGCTAGTGGTGTGGCCAGTGAAGTATGGGTACAGTCTGCTGGAGTCGGTCCTACATATTATGTCACAGGTTGTAGAGCCAATATAAGTGGGTTGTTATCTGATTTCTCCGTCACCACCACATTTATCTAGGACTTTGCTGGTGCTCCTTCAGGTTGGCAATCACCCGCTTCCTGTTTGATGTCTGATGCACAAGAACAACATTTGAGTGGAAAACATGGTATGATGATAGATGTAATATGTATTGATAATGGATGGGCATGGCATCTTGACATATATGATGAGTAAACTAAGTAGATGGTGGTGGAACGAAGTAGAAGAAATGCAAGATACCTTATGCAAGATACATGCAATCAATAAAACCTGGCCAAATTAGAACAAGCACCTTGATGGGTGAATAGTATAGGCCATCAGCCTTTGACTCCTCGAGGTTAGAATAGTCATTAGGATCTTATTATGAAAAAGATGTGCAGGTGGGGAGCGTATGAGTTTGATTGCATCCAGAATGGAACTCAATTCCTTGGTGCCAACTGTGTTAGTTATTGCACTGTTCCGCAATATTCTTCTCATGCACGCATTCTCATATTCATTGTGATTATGTACAATATCTGAGAAGCATGAAGACATAATAGTAGTGAGATTATCTTTGTAATGCATATGATATTCTAATATAATAAGGGCTCCGTGCAAACCCTTGTATGCTATTACTGGATTCTGATGAGAGAGCCCATGCGTGCATCAATATAATCTGTCACAACTACGCAAATAATAGGCTCTCTATTGGGAGCTCTAGAAGTAAGGATAGTTGGCAGATGATAGGTTCATAATATATTGATAGAAAGTTTATTGCCAAACCATGATAACAAGAGCACACAACAACTAGGCATATGATACGTCTCCAACGTATCTATAATTTTTGATTGTTCCATGATGTATATTATCATTCTTGGATGTTTTACAATCATTTTATCATTTTTTGGGAATAACCTATTGACATAGTGCCCAGTGACAGTTGTTGTTTTTTCCTTTTTTTATATCACAAAAAATCAATACCAAACGGAGTCCAAATGCAGCAAACTTTTTGGAGAATTTTTCTGTGCCAGAAGACACACGATAGGTCAAAGACGCACCCGGCGGGGCTCCAAGGGGAGCACAACCCACCAGGGCGCACCCAGGCCCCTTGGCTCCCAGGTGGGTTGTGCCCAACTCGGTGGCCCCCCAACTTGGAGTCGACGAAATTTTATTCCAGCCGCCGCAAGTTCCAGAACCACAAGATGCAATCTAGAGCCCTTTTCCGGCACTCCCCCGGAGGTGAACACGATCATGGAGGGGTTCATCATCCTCATTGCTTCCTCTCCGCTGATGCGTGAGTAGTTCACCTCAGACCTAAGGGCCCGTAGGCAGTAGCTAGATGGCTTCTTCTCTCTTTGTTTCTCAATACATTGGTCTCCTCGAGATCTATTTGATGTAATGACATTGTACAGTGCGTTTGTTGGGATCTGATGAATTGTGAGTTTATGATAAGATTTGCCTTGATTTAGTATCCATTCTTGATTATTGTAGCCTCGTATTTCTTCTCCGAAATTCGGGTTTTGTTTGGCCAACCTGATCTATTTATCTTGCAATGGGAAGATGTGCTTTGTGATGGGCTCGATCTTGCAGTGTCCTTTCCAATGACGGAAGTGGCAGCAAGGCATGCATGTATCGTTGCTACTAAGTATAAAAAGATGGGGTCTATTCCTACATGAATATATCTTGTCCACATCATGTCATCGTTCTTATTGTATTACTCCATTTTTCCATGAACTTAATACAATAGATGCATGCTGGATAGAGGTCGATGTCTGGAGTAATAGTAATAGATGCAAGCAGGAGTCTGTCTACTAATCTTGGACGTGATGCCTATATACATAATCATCGTCTTAGATATCGTCATGATTATTCTCTTCTCTATCAATTGCCCAACAGTAATTTGTTCACCCACCGTTGCTATTTTTTGAGAGAAGCCACTAGTGAAATCTACGGCCCCCGAGTCTATTTTCCTATCATATACTTTTAGATATATATTGCTATTTGCTTTTTTCCTTTATTTGCAAATTTTATTTTAAGATCTATATTATCAAAACATAAAAATACCTCACTGAGTTTTATTTATAGTTCTTCCATTTGCAATTATCAATCTATCAATTTACCAATCAATTACCCAAGAGGGAATGACAACCCCTCTTATACGTCGGGTTGCAGGTATTTGTCATTTGCGTGCAGTTACCATTTACATAATGTTGTGTGGTTCTTCTACTGGTTCAATAACCTTGGTCTAATCACTGAGGGAAATATCTACCGTAGTTGTGCTGCGTCATCCCTTCCTCTTCGGGGAAATACCACGTAGTTCAAGCAACATCAAATGGAATTTCTAGCACCATTGCCAGGCAGACATCATCAACATCTACCAGGTTCCTAATCAAAAATATCATCTCCTTGCAATTTACATTATTTTCGATTTGCCTCTCATTTTAATCCCGCCCCCACTTCACAAAAATTTGCCATTTTATTCGCCCTCTTTTTCGTTCTTTGTTTTCTCGTCAGATCTATTTTTGAGTGCAATCTTGTTTGTTTGGTCATTATGGCTAGTTTTTCCTCTATTGCTTGTATCCTTGAGAATGAGGTTCTTAATTTTAAACAATGGGGAGGGCAGAATCTACAGGATGCCTGGTATAGAATTTGCAATGCTCACAATAGATCTATTCATAAGCAATCTATCGCTGTTCTTCTTCGCAATTTTTATGTGGGCATTACCACTTGGTATAGATTCGTTCTTGATACGATTACCGGTGATAATTTCTTGATGTGTCCATCTTTGGATGCGTTTAATGTTGTGGGAAATCTAGTGGGTGCACCACCAATTATCATCAAAGAAACTGATTTAACTCTTAAGCATGTTATGCAAAGATTAGATGATATTGAGAAGAAGATGGTCACCTGAGAGCAGATTCATCATATGGATAAAAATATACATAATATTGCTAATAAATTTGGATCAAAATCAAGTGATATATTTAAGTTGCTAAGGGGTTGGGAAACTGTAATTAACGAAAGAATTGAAGAAAACCCCTCTCGAATTGATAAATTGCAAGAAACTATTAGTAACTTAAGCATGGCCTTCTCTTTTGTTAAAACTATTGAAAAGACTCCCATGAAGATTTGCAAGTCTACACAAGTTACTAAAAATAAGGGTGTCACTTGTAGTAGCAACAAGGGGGATTTTAAAATGATTAGTATTCATCACAATTTTATTGAAGTAATAAAGGTCCCCACTTAGGAGTATTATTGTTGAAGATTTGTATGCCAAATCTTTGAAGAATTGTGTGATTTAGGAGTTGCAAATCTTGAGATCTATATGTTATGCCTAGCTAGGGTGTAAAATGACAGCGCTCGTTGGGAGGCAATCCAACTTGTATCTTTTTGAATTTTTTTGGTTTTCTTGCTGTTTTCCAAAAATTACACAAATATTCCTCTGATTAGATGTGTTTTTTGGTTTATATTAGTGTTTGTGACAAGCAAAGCCTTTAGGATGATTTGGTTGATAGTTGACTTGATTGTGTTGAAATTCAGAAACTTTTTGCGTCAGTGCCAAAATTGTTGACGGCTACTGGAACATGATCAATTCTTGAAATTTTTACACGTTATCAATATACAAATTGCCCACGTTGTCCTAATTTTTCAAAAATTTCAGAGTTATAGAAGTATGATTAAAAATTGTGTCTTTATAGACTATTCTGTTATTGACAGATTCTGTTTTCGTTGTGTTCTGTGCTTGTTTTATTGAATCTATGGTTCCTTTTGAAGAATTTTTGCCATGGAAAAGTTAGACTACAGTAGATATAATGCAATAACAAAATATGCATTGGTTTTCTATAGTACTTAATGTAATGATTGGTTTTGTTACACTAACCGATCTCACGAAGTTTTGTTGAGTTTTGTGTGATTGAAGTTTTCAAGTTTTGTGTGAGATCACGATGGATGAAGGAATAAGGATTAGCAAAAGGCTAAGCTTGGGGATGCCCGCACTGATACATGTCCAACGTATCTAGAATTTTTAATTGTTTCATGCTGTTATATTATCATTCTTGGATGTTTTACAATCATTTTATAGTAATTTTATATCATTTTCTAGTACTAACCCATTGACATAGTGCCAAGTGCCAGTTGTTGTTTTTTGCATGTTTTTTATATCGCAGGAAATCAATATCAAACAGATTCCAAACACCGCGAAACTTTTTGGAGATCTTTTATGGGCCAGAAGACACCGAATGGGCCAGAGCTGCACCTGGGGGTGCCCCGAGGGGGGCACAACCCACCAGGGCGACTGTGGCCTCCCGCACCCCTTCTTCGGCCTATAAATTCCCAAATATTCCGAAACCCTTTGGGGTAGACCTAGATAAGAAGTTCCGCCGCTTCAAGGCTCTGTAGTCCACGAGATCCAATCTAGAGCCCTTTCTAGCACTCCACCGGAGGGGGAAATCATCACCGGTGGCCATCTTCATCATCCCGGCGGCCACCATGGTGAGGAGGGAGTAGTCACCCTCGGGGCTGAGGGTTTGTACGAGTAGCTATGTGTTTAATCTCTCTCTCTCTCTCTCTCTCTCTCTCTCTCTCTCTCTCATGATCTCGAGATGTCATGATCTTGATATATCATGGGATTTATTAACATAGATGGATCATATGATGTTTCTCCCCTCTCTACTCTTGTTGTGATGAATTGAATCTTTACCCTTTGAAGTTTTGTCATGTCGGATTGAATGTTCAGATTTGAGAACACTTGATATATGTCTTGCAATTGAATACTCGCGGCGACAATGGGGTATCATATTGATTCACTTGATGTATGTTATGGCACTCAACTTGCGGATTCCTGCGGTGACATTGGGGTAATCTATGCATAGGGTTTGATGCATGTTTTTACTATCTTTTCTCGGATAGAAACTTTGGGGTCCCCTTGTAGTTCTTTGTGTGGATTGAATATTATGATCATGAAGTTGTTTGATGCATATCGTATAATCAACTCATGGATATTTGTGGTGACATTGGAATATCTAGGTGACATTAGAGATGGTTGATGCGTGTCATATGGTGTTATTTTAGTACGAACTCTTGGTTAGATTGATTAGAAAGAATAGCTTTGTGTTATTTTAGTACGAACTCAAGGGTAGATTGATCAGAAAGAATAGCTTTGAGGTGGTTTCGTACCCTACAACCAATTTCTATCTTTTGTTCTCTGCTAATAGGAACTCGGGAGTGATTCTTCATCGCACGTTGAGGGATGGTTATGTGATCCAATTATATCAGCATTGTTGAGAGATTGCACTAGCGAAAGTACAGACCCTAGGCCTCATTTTCAAGAAGTGCAATACCGTTTGTGCTCACTTTTGTTACTTGCTACCTTGTTGGTTTTTATTGTTACTATTACAAAAGTCAATATCTATTATCATTACTACACTGGTATGACCATCTCTTCGCTGAACTAGTGCACCTATACAATTTCCCATTGTATTTGCTGTGTTGGCAGACACAAGAGACTGTTTATTATTTGGTTGCAGGGTTGTTTGAGAGAGACCATCTTCATCCTACACCTCCTATGGATTGATAAACCTTAGGTCATCCACTTGAGGGAAAATTGCTACTGTCCTACAAAACTCTCCGCTTGGAGGCCCAACACGTGTCTACAAGAATAAAGTTGAGTAGTAGACATCAGGCACCCCAAGATAATATTCAAGAAGTATCAAGCAACTAATCTTGGGGATGCCCCCAAGCGGCATCCCCTCTATCTTATAACGACCATCGGTATTTTACTTGAGATTATATATTTATTCGTCACATATTATGAGTTTCTCTTGGAGCATCTTGTATGATATGAGTCCTCGATTGTTTTGTTTGTTAATTTGTCACAATCATCCTTACTCGACACACCTATTTGAGAGAGCCAAAATTATACTATGATTTGTTAGAATTGCTCTTTATGTTTCACTTAATTTTTTTAGAGCTATGGAATTGCTCTAGTACTTCACTTATATCTTTTTGAGCACAATGTGCTTTATTATCATTGAAGAAATTATCTCATGCTTCACTTAGATTAATTTGATAGAAAGAAAATTTTATGCTCATGTTATTCACTTAGATTTGTTGGAGCTTATAAAAAGCAACATGTGAAACTAGTCCCAATATGATAGATATTCAAGAGGGATATAGTATAAACTTTCATGAAGATCACTGGAAAAAATAAACATGATTCTTTGTAATAGTATTGATATATGATGATAGTGATATGTGAGTCATGTTAATGAGTAATTATGTTCTAGTAAGAATATTGATGTTAAGGTTTGTGATTCCCTATGCAATCATGAAAGTCAATAGCTATGCAATGAAATTATATCCTAGTTGTGGTGCATTATTCAGTGTTCGTTATGCTCAATGCTTGCTTATGTGATTTTTCATTTCTTGGTTGGTTGCTTCTCAATCTATTTGCTAGCCTCCACTTGTACTAAGTAGAAATACTACTTGTGCATCCAAAATCCTTAAACCCAATTTTGCCATATGAGTCCAGCATACCTACCTATATGTGGTAATCCCTTGCCGTTCTAAGCAAATTTGTATGTGCCATCTCTATATTTCAAATAAACTTCTGTTTTGTGTGCCCATAACGCTCATGAGGCGGTGAGGGGTGGCAGATATTTTTCCATGCTAGATGTGTTATTCTCAAGATGGGTGTTTATTCACTTGTAAATGCACAAGAGTACGGCCAAGGTATTAGGGATGCCCAGTCCCGAAATGAAAAATAAATTTACTTTATGTTGTCAAATAATAAATTTCTTAGAAAGTGTTGGTATGGAGGGCACCCATGATACTGCTAGCCATGGATTGTGAAAGGATGGTGGAAAATGAATGAACTTTATTTTCTGTTTGGGAACCGTCTATGATGTATCTAGCATAGAATGTACTAGGAACTCTAAGTCTTTTTCGTTGACGGGAAAAGTTTGCCTCCCAAAATTATTTTGTATCTCTCAATTTAAGCTTGACCTCTAGCACCTCTACAAACCCCTACTTCCCTCAGCGAAGGGCCCTTCTATTTACTTTATGCAATTTTATTTTTTATTTGAGTCACAATCTTTTCTTATAAAGCACCAACTATAAGGGGCACTATGATCGTACTTGATCATTGGTTGTAGCTAATATATGAGTGGGTTTCATCAATGGATCAATGATTGAGCATGATGGGCTAGGGATAACTTGCTTTAGTATTGATATTTTCAAAGACATGGTTGTTTGTTGGTATGCTTGAGTATCAAAGTCTTCATGTCAAAACTAGTCTATTGCTTTGAACAATATAAAAGTCCAAATGTCCATGCCATAAAGAAAAATAATATGTGATGAACATGATAGGCATTATTCCACATAAAAAATATTGTTTTTATCATTTACCTACTCGAGGACGAGCAGGAATTAAGCTTGGGGGTGCTGATACGTCTCCAACGTATCTATAATTTTTTATTGTTCCGTGCTATTATATTACCATTCTTGGATGTTTTACAATCATTTTATAATAATTTTATCATTTTTGGGACTAACCTATTGACATAGTGCCCAGTGCAAGTTGCTGTTTTTTTGCTTGTTTTTTTACATCACGGGAAATCATTACCAAGCAGAGTCCAAATGCAGGGAAACTTTTGGGAGAATTTTTCTAGGCCAGAAGACACAGGATGGGCCATAGAAACACCTGGGGCGGGGGCTCCGACGGGAGCACAACCCACCAGGGCGTGCCTAGGAGGGATGTGCCCACCTCGGTGGCCTCTCGCACCGCATCTTCGCTCTATAAATACCCCCCCCAATATTCCAGAAACCCTAGGGGAGTCAACGAAATTTTATTCCAGCCTCCGCAAGTTCCAGAACCACAAGATCCAGTTTAGAGCCCTTCTCCAGCACTCCGCCGAAGGGCAACACGATCACAGAGGGGTTCATCATGCTCATTCGTGGCTCTCGATGATGCATGAGCAGTTCACCTCAGACCTACAGGTCTGTAGGCAGTAGCTAGATGGCTTCTTCTCTCTTTGTTTCGCAATACAATGGTCTCTTGGGGATCTATTTGATGTAATGACTTTGTGCGGTGTGTTTGTTGGGATCCAATGAATTGTGAGTTTATGATCAGATTTGCCTTGATTTAATATCCATTCTTGATTATTATAGCCTCGTATTTCTTCTCAGATATTTGGGTTTTGTTTGGCTAACTTGATCTATTTATCTTGCATGGGAAGAGGTGCTTTGTGATGGGTTCGATCTTGCAGTGTCCTTTCCGAGTGACGAAAGGGGCAGCAAGGCACGCACGTATCGTTGCTATTAAGGATAAAAAGATGGGGTCTATTCCTACATGAATAGATCTTGTCTACATCATGTCATCATTATTATTGCATTACTCCATTTTTCCATGAACTTAGTACACTAGATGCATACTAGATCGCGGTCCATGTGTGGAGTAATAGTAGTACATGCAGGAATGAGTTTCTTTTACCGTGAAAAGTAGGAAAGACTCCTACTGTGTTAATGTATTAAATGAGAAATTCTGGAACTGCACAGAGGGATATTTACATGTGGTGGTTCCCCTCCACTTTGTGGCAAAGGGGGAAAAGTCTAAAAAATAAGTTCGTATCAAAGAGAGTTTACAGAATTAAGAACTAGAGGCTTATGTGCCTCTTTGACCCTGTGCCGTAGGAGCCCAAAGTCTCTCTTAAATCTCTCAAGCCAAGATTGAAAGGATGGTAGTATAGCTCTGAAATGATGATTGTTCCTTTCCTTCCAGATACTCCAAGCAGCCACAGTGAATTTCTCCATGAACAAAGGTGATGGGTGATTGTTCTTCTGGTCTTGAATAGCTTGTAGCCTGTCAGGGAAAGGATCCCAGTGCATGTCAAGTTTATCCCAGCACCGCTTGCTGAAAACGCAGGTGAAAACCATGTGTTCAACGGTTTCTTCAATGCTTTGATCGCAGAGAAAGCAATTGTGATCATCCCCGATGTTGTAATGTCTTCGTTTTAGCATGTTGCGCGTGTTGAGTCCATCATGGAACAATAGCCAGGCAAACACCTTAACCTTCATCGTGCATTTTGATTTCTAGATCCAACTGAAGACTTGGTGGGAATGGAGGTCTTTGAAGAAGAAATGGTAGTAATCCGTTGACTTGAAGATTGTTTTGCCCCAGACGTAGTGCCACACATCTGAGGTTGCAGTTGATGGTTGAAGTTCAGCAGCAGTCGCTTGTAGTTGTCTGATCTCATCAAGTTCTTGGGGCGACAGCGGCAGGTGAAACGCTTCATGCAAAGACGTGATCTTGGACGTGATGCCTATATACATGATCATTGTCTTGGATATCGTCATGATTATTCGCTTTTCTATCAATTGCCCAACAGTAATTTGTTCACCCACCGTTGCTATTTTTCGAGAGAAGCCACTAGTGAAATCTACGGCCCCCGGGTCTATTTTCCTATCATATACTTTCAGGTCTATATTGCTATTTGTTCTTTCCTTTATTTGCAACTTTTATTTTCAGATCTATGTTATCAAAAACATAAAGATACCTCGCTGAGTTTTATTTGCCGTTCTTCCATTTGCAATTATGAGTCTATCTATTTACCAATCAATTACCCTATAGGGATTGACAACCCCTCTTATACGTCGGGTCGCAAGTATTTGTTATTTGTGTGTAGGTACCATTTACATAGTGTTGCGTGGTTCTCCTACTGGTTCGATAACCTTGGTCTCATCACTGAGGGAAATACCTACCATAGCTGTGTTGCATCATCCCTTCCTCTTTGTGGAAATACCATTGTAGTTCAAGAGACATCAATATATCGTAGGTAGATAAAATGGGTACACCATACCCAACATAAATAAATTCGGAAAGTGGAACTGGCTGGAAAATACGGTATTGTATTGCCACTACTAATTGAAAGCCTGTCGATCACCTACATGTCAGCTCTATCAGCTGTTGAATACAGATGTCCCTACTCCCCTTCCTAACAAGGAACATGATGTACTTACTAAATAAAGAATAACAATAGATGAACATGTTAAAGAACAGAAGAGGAAGCATATTATTGAGATTATGTTTCTTCTTATACAATGTTGTTTGCCCACTCATGATGAATCACAGCGCCCAAAGAAAAAAAATTTCATGTTGTCTCTCTATACGTGGCCACATGCATTTGGAAAATCAAGTGGGAGCATTAGCTGACCAATTAAATGTGTGTCTGTTAACTAATATCAGTATCATATCACAATTCGTATTTGAAGAAGATTTGAACTTATGATTGGTGTTTTGTTTAGCTTCAAGAGTGGACTGTAGCTAGTGCGACACAAAGCACATACACAGATCATAGTGTAGATATAATTGGAAAACTGCAAGCATCACAAGTAAAATCAGGAAAGTTGAACTTGCTGGAATATATGAGATACTATTGTCGGCAGGCTGCTACAATTCCTATTCCTATGTTTACAAAGTCCTACTAATCAAAGAGGCCCAAAGAGTTGAAACTGTCCATCACAACAGACCGAATAGACATGTACACTGCAAATGTCCATGCTCCTATCACTACAAGGAACATACTGTACTACTATTATCCACCCTCTAAATATAAGTCTTTGTAGAGATTTCCACTATGGATCACATACAGATGTATATAGATACATTTTAGAGTGTAGATTCACTCATTTTTCTCCATATGTAGTCCATGGTGGAATCTATACAAATACTTGTATTTAGGAAGAGAGAGAGTACTTGTTAAAGAAGAACATAAGAGGAACATGCTACAGAAGAGCAAGAAGATTTAGCATAATAAAATGTTCGTTGCCCAGTGCCCACACATGATGTACCAGAGCATTAAGGACAGTAAAACCAAGCCTAAAGCGAGCCTTCTCAGCGCTTTGCATTCCCGACCGTTCGTTTTCGCGATCTAGAAGTTTTTGGCTGTCCGATCTAAGTGTAGTTGCGCTTGGGCTAACTGTGCAGATTAGTGGCCCAACTGTCCTTAAGGGCTACTGTTCCAGCAGCCTAAACTGAGCCCTGTGGTCATTTGGGTCGCTTCTCGCAGCCTAGCCCATCCCACCACCACTCCTCCCTAAGACACCCCTAAAAAAACTTCTCCAGGAGCCGCGTTGCCCTCCTCCTCATCCAAGTCGCCGCCACTCTCACACGAGAGCACGACCACCTCGACTCCGCCGACCCCTCTCTCCCACGCCGTTGTCGCTATCGATCGATGTTGCCGCCTCCGACCGATTGAGGAGAGCACTGCTCTGACGCTTCGGCCATGCCCATGCCTTCCTCTTCGCCCTAGCCATGAGCGCTGCCACTCTCCAAGGCGGGGTCACGTCACCTTTCAAGATGCGGCGGAGGCCTCACATCCATGGCGACGATGGCCTAGAGCTCCTCCCACTCTGCTCCTTCCCCCTGTTGATGTGCTGCTCCCCTTCCCCTGCTCCATCAATGGATTATCTAGAAAATGCATTCTGACTCGATATTTTCTATAGCACTACTCCATAGCGCTGATGGAGTCGCCTCCAGATGGATAGCAACGATCTTTGGATGATGGTGAGACTCCCGATTAAACCCTTTGTTTGACTCTATTCATGTGGATTTGTTCATGTGCATTGGAAATTTTATCGAGGTACAACTATTCTTTGTTCTAGCCATTGTATTCATCAGATTTGGTAAATATAATTTTCTTAATCATAATACGTTGGGATTTTATGACATGAAATTCTAACTGAATTTTCTATTCAGCTGTCAATTCTAATAATTATATGTATTGTATATCCATGTACAGTGCTAGCTACCCAACGGCAAGGGGCAGATTCTTCTCCCACCACCCACGTCTTATTGTAGCAAAAATCTTAAATGATCAGAAATATGTTGTTAGTAGCAAGGCAAGAGCGGCGTATTAACGCTCACGAACCTGCCACTTTACTAGTTGAAGGGCAGATGCCGGTTGGCGGCGACGCAGACCACGAGCCTCAGGTTCTGTGTGTGCACTAAGGCGACAGGGACGTCCTTGGTGGTGTTCATAACCATCACCTGAATCTTCTTGTTTGTACTTCTTGAATCCGCATAACAAATCCAACGATACTTTTTTTATTTGGACATTGGGTCTTTCATGGTGTTGCAGATGCAGGATGAGAAAGCAATCTGTCAGGCCCATTTCTGAGAACTAAATCACAGAATAGCCTTAAGTCACACTGGCTCCCAAGCACAACCAGTGGACAACCTTGATATAGATAACCAGTACAATAATATTACACAGGGTTGAGTCAGGGTGACTCAATAATTTATTACAACAACTCAGCATACTAGGATGGCGGAATATGACAGTGGGTAGTGGAACTCAACACTGATATACTAGCATAGAGTCAAGCGTCAGTGTGAGGCTTGACTATTTTATTGGTGTGGCGGAAGCTTGACGGATGGTACACGTGATAGACTCCAAGGCACAGGTGTGCTGACTGGGAACCTTCTAAGCGTCGGCCTCGCTAGCGCAATTCTCCTCCAAAAGCTCGTCCTCCTCCAAGTCTGGCCAAGTAAATAGCCAGGGACAAGCCAGTGAGTACTTTGAATGTACTCGCAAACATTAAGAACATAAGATATACTGAAAGCATATGCCATGGAGGATAAACTACATGCATGCAACAATTATCAAGACTTGGCATGGTGAAACATGGTTAATACAAAAATAAATATTAGTCATAATAATATATAAAAAAAATAAAAAGAATGCCGGTCGGATGCCAAGTGACATCACGGTAGGACTTGAAGAGAAATGCCAGTCGGGTGTCCACAAGAGTAGTGGCGTGATAAACCGCCTGACACTCGAGGGACGCCACAAAAAGGACTTTAAGAGAAATGCCAGTTGGGTATCCACAAGAGTAGTGGCGTGATAAACCGCCTGACACTCGAGGGACGCCACAAAAGGACTTTAAGAGAAATGCCAGTTGGGTATCCACAAGAGTAGTGGCGTGATAAACCGCCTGACACTCGAGGGACGCCACAAAAGGACTTTAAAATAAAAACGAGCGTCCGGGGTAGTCTAGCCAGCCCCTGAGACACTCTTGAAGGTAACAATAAAATCATAGGATTAGTCCATAAGCATAATATTCATCATAAATAAATTCATGATAAATACTGACTGTGACAAAAGCATCATGCAAACATAACATGCTCAAGTATATTATTTTCCTCCAGAGACTGACACCGGGACCGAATACTTGACCCACCCAACTAAGTCCTTGACCGTGGACGCGGCTATTCGAATAGATATAACTCTGCAGAGGGTGTACTCTTTACCCACGCGTATGGGCTTTCCTTAGACAGTACCGTGCACTGACTAATACCCAATACGGACTTTGGGTTGAAAACACGCCTGACGCATACGCACCGACCGGATGCCAGGACTCACCCAGAGCATCGCTCCAGAAACCTTAAGTCAGGGAGGCTACAACCTCCGAAAAGCATGGGATCACTATTAAACGCGCGGATTACAAGGGGTGCCCCCCTCTCGGCTACAACCAGAAACACCCATGCCCCTGACCCGATGACAGGCTACAACCTTCATCGTAGTATCTGTGTGGCGTGCACCCGTACAGGGGTTATCAACCTACTAGGCCGTGCCCTCCTTTCGGAAGGACCCGTGGCAGCACGGTGTACAGCTAGGTGTATAGAGCAAGACTCGATCTAGGCAGACTCAGGAGGTATTGTCAAAATAACACCAGTGTTCTTTATCAGTACCACACGACACCACTGTGTCAACAAAGGACCATGCCTACTAGCATGTCCCAACCAGCAGCAGCATCTCTGCCCTCGCGTAACCACTTGTATGCCAGACAAGCTAGTGTGACATGCAAGCCAAGGTAAAACAAACATGACATGACCATGCGTGCACATGTGATATAACATGCAACGTATGTGATGCACTACCATACTATGTAACCATGCAAGGAAGCAACATCATATCTCAAGTTCAATCATGCTTGCCTTGTCCAAAGTAATCAGGAGAAAACCCTTCAGAAATCCCAGCAAAAGTTCCTTCTTCTTTTTCTGAAAAATTCAAATTTGAATTCGAATAAGAAAATCAACACAGAACAGAAAAGTTCTCAAAATATTTTTAAATAAATCTTAAAATAAACTAGAGCAGAAAAGAAAATTTTAGCAAAAAGAATCAACTCATTTGGATTTATATTTTAAAAGTTATTAGCTTTTCAAAACCAGGGGTTTTTCTGTAAAACAGAAGTCCCTGAGTTGTTTTAAAAGAAAACGTTTCGGATACGAGTGCGTCTTCCAGTGCAGAAGACGTAAAGCGCAGAGTGCGCTTCCACTTAAAACGGAAACAGAGAGAGAGAGAGCTGACGGGTGGGGGCCACCCGTCAGGTTTAAAAATTTGAACGCGCTCGCGCGCGAGTACAGAGAAGCGGCGACGATCGCCGGGGTCTCAGGGCCCGGCGCTGGTCGCAACATGACCAGCGTGGCCTTCCGCATCCAGGGGTGGTGGAGGTGGCCACCGGCGGTCACCTGAACGGCGGTGAGCTCGTCGCCGGCGGACGGTGATTCGGGTGAAGTGGTGGCTCGTCGGAGAGGGCTCGGGAAGGGAAATTGACCTAGGGATTCGGCATGGTGGTGGAAAAGGGGAGGATCGACGGAGTTTGGGCTGCTCTGGTGGTGTAGGTGCTCGGTTCGGTTCGAGGACAGAGGCGGCGGAGCGGTGGCCGGAGAGGGAGAAGATGACCCCCTCGGGGCCTGGTGGGTGGTCAGGAGGGAGTGTGGGTGGTGGTGGAGGCGAGTGCTCGCGCTAGAGGGGCTCGGGGACCCTTTTTATAGGCGGTTCGAAGATAGCCGAAGCGGGTGAAGATCGCCGGAGTTAATATGGCCGCCGGGGTTGGTTCTGGCCGGTGGTCTGGGCGATGGTGCATTCAAGAGGCCCGTGGTGCTCGTCCGAAGCTTCCGCGTGGACGAGCTCGTGCCTGCTTGACACGTTTGCGATGTGCTGTCCGCACGGGCGCGGCGGAGCGGCCGGCTCCGGCGACTGCCAAACGGGCCCCGTGCGGCGTGGCCGGTGTGTCCTTCGCGCGGAGGTGTGAGGGAGAGTGACGCGTGGGCGGAGAGGTAGGTAGGGGCGTTGCTGGGCAGTGAATGGCGGCCTATGGCCGTGGCGTTCCGCTCGGCCCGGCCGTGGACGAGCTCGGGGAGGCTGCACCGGCCCGGTGCCATCTCACTGGAGTGGAGTGGCTGGGCGCTGGGCCAGGGGGAGCTACGGCATTGAACACAGGCGACATCGCCGTGCGGGGGAGGAAGATGATGGATGCACGGCATCGCTGTCCCTGTCGGCCGAAAGAAATTCAGTTAACTGAATTTCAATACAGTTATGAACAGTGCATGCCAACTGTTTGATGAATTGCTTTGGGGGTTTAAGCAACTTGTTTGATCATGGGGTTTTGTGTGGTGGTGTGTAGTTACTCAAAAATGAGTTTGCCAGGAGGCCAAGAATTTTGGTGAAGTTTGGAAATGGTTTGGGGCAGAAATATGATTTCTGGACCAAATTTGAATTGAATTTGATTTGAAATTTTTGAACTGTGGGACCAACTGTTTTTGGAGAAATGGGTTGAGGGTACCATATATATGTAGGGATAATGTTGGTGGAGGCAGAAGAGTCATAGAAAATATAGTTCCTTTGTAAATGTCAAGAAACTATGATTAATTCAAATTCCACTTTTGGAATTCAAAATATATAGAAAGAATATTTTTGTGGAGTGGGGAGGAGTTGAATAATTTCACAGAAGGTGTGCATGACTTGAGAGGTAAATCTTGGAGTGGCAGAAAAATATTTGGAGAGGTTTTATGGTGCTAGAAGAGGTGGAAATGACCTTTGCCTTTGAAAATAAATAGCTAAAAACCAAAGATTCTTTAGAGAGAAAAAGTTTTGAAAACCTCCAAAACAATTAAATCAAATAAGTCCACCCTTCAAACAGAACCCTCCAAGAAAATTTTTAAATCTTAGCTAAAATTTTGAAAAGTTTTCAAAATTCCAAATAAATATTTTTGGGGTGTGACAGCACCTACCCCCTTAAGAAAAATCTCGTCCCCGAGATTCCAGCTGTCCCTCAAGCAGGTACGGATACTCAGTCCTTAAATGATCCTCTCTTTCCCAGGTTGCCTCTTCCTCGGTGTGATTGCTCCATTGGACTTTGCAAAATTTTATTACGTTCTGTCGGGTCCTCCGTTCAGACTCCTCCAAAATCTTTATGGGACGTTCCCGATAGGTAAGATCTGGTTGAAGATCCACTTCTTGGTGCTGCACTTGTTTTTCCGTGTTGCTAATACACTTCCTCAGTTGAGACACATGGAACACGTCGTGAACATCTGATAACTCTGCTGGTAATTCTAGTTGATAGGCGACCTTGCCCCTTCTTGCGGTTACTTTGAATGGTCCGATAAATCTGGGTGCTAACTTCCCCTTAACCTTAAACCTCTGTAGCCCCCTTGTCGGAGATACTCTAAGATAAACGTAGTCATTGGGCTCAAAGTGGACCTGGCGGTGTTTTTGATCGAAATAACTCTTCTGTCGGCTTTGAGCTGCCCTTAGTCGGTCCTGAATAAGCTTTACTTTGGTTTCTGCCTCTATTAGCATTTCTGGTCCAAAAATTCGGCTGTCTCTGGTTTCAGACCAATTTAATGGGGTCCGGCATCGTCGTCCGTATAATGCTTCGAACGGTGCCATTTTTAGGCTAGCTTGATAACTGTTGTTATAGGAGAATTCTGCATAAGGCAAGCTATCCTCCCAACTGACTCCGTAGGTAAGCACACAGGCTCTCAACATGTCCTCTAATATTTGGTTTACCTGTTCTGTCTGTCCTCCGGTCTGCGGGTGATATGCTGTGCTGAAAGCCAGTTGCGTGCCTAAGGCTTGCTGTAGATGTTCCCAAAATCTAGAGACAAATTGGGTGCCTCTGTCAGAGACAATTATTTTGGGTACCCCGTGTAAACAAACAATCCTGGACAAGTACAGCCTGGCTAGCCTCTGTGTTGAGTAGGTGTTTTTTTACCGGAATGAAATGTGCTACCTTGGTTAGCGAATCTGTTATTACCCAGATAGCATCATTCCCATGGCGTGACCTTGGAAAACCAACAACAAAATCCATTCCAATTCTATCCCATTTCCATTCAGGCACCTTAATTGGTTGCAACAACCCTGCTGGCTTCTGGTGTTCCGCCTTCACACGTTGGCAGGTATCGCAACATGCCACATATATGGCTATATCCCTTTTCATTCCGTGCCACCAGAATCTTTCCTGTAGATCCTTATACATTTTGGTCCCTCCGGGATGAATGGAATATGGAGTGGTGTGCGCTTCTGCCATTATTTGTTGTTTTAAATCTTCAATGTTTGGTACGCATAATCTCTGTCCAAACCAAATAACTCTTTGGTCGTCTTCAATAAATTCGGGCGCCCGGCCCAGTTTCATCTTTCTTCTGATCCCTTCAATACTTGGGTGCCCCTTCTGGGCTTCTCTGATCTGGTCCTCTAATGTTGGTTTTATTTCCAACTGGGAGATGGTCCCCTCCGTGACTAGGGTCATGTTGAGCTTGGCAAATTCCTGGCTGAGCACATGTTGCGAGAGTTGTACACTGCCATTTCCGGCGTATGGATTCCTGCTGAGAGCATCTGCCACAACATTGGCTTTACCAGGGTGATAGTGAATTCCTATGTCATAATCCTTAATTAGTTCAAGCCAACGTCGTTGTCTCAAATTTAATTCTGCCTGAGTGAAAATATACTTAAGACTTTTGTGGTCTGTGTATATTTCACATCGGTTCCCTAGAAGATAGTGTCGCCACTCTTTGAGTGCGTGTATTACTGCAGCAAGTTCCAGATCATGTGTGGGGTAATTTTCTTCATGTCGCCGTAGCTGTCTTGAGGTGTAAGCCACCACTTTTCCTTCCTGCATTAACACACATCCAAGGCCTTTCCCGGATGCGTCACAATATATATCAAAATTTTTGTGCACATCGGGCACAACCAGAACTGGTGATGTTGTTAACCTCTCTTTCAACTCCTGAAAACTCTTTTCACAAGCTTCAGTCCATTCAAACTTCTTGTCTTTCTTGAGTAACTGGGTCATGGGTCTGGCTATAGTGGAGAATCCTTCAATAAACCTTCGATAATAGCCCGCTAAACCGAGAAAACTTCTGACTTCCGTCACGTTTGTGGGCTGCTTCCATTCCAACACATCCTTTACTTTTCCTGGATCCACAGCGATTCCATCTTGGGTCAATACGTGCCCAAGGAAACCAACTTCTCTCAACCAAAATTCACATTTGCTGAATTTGGCGTATAGTTGATGTTTCCTTAACTCTTCCAGTACTATCCGAAGATGCTGCTCATGTTCTTCGGGTGTCTTGGAGTAAATTAGTATATCATCGATAAATACCACCACAAATTTATCCAAATATTTCATAAAAACCTTGTTCATGAGATGCACAAAATATGCCGGGGCATTAGTTAAACCGAACGGCATCACGGTGAACTCATATAATCCATATCTGGTAGTAAATGCCGTCTTAGGTATGTCCGTCGTCCGAATTTTTAACTGATGATAACCTGATCTCAGGTCTATCTTCGAGAAGACTTTAGCTTCTGCTAGCTGCTCAAACAAATCGTTGATTCTGGGCGGTGGATATTTATTCTTGATAGTGACCATATTAAGTGCCCTGTAATCAATACATAGCCGTAGGGTACCATCCCTCTTTTTGGCGAATAGAACTGGCGACCCCCATGGTGACGAGCTGGGTCGTACGTAACCTTTCTCCATCAACTCCTTAATTTGCTTCTTTAATTCTGCCAATTCCGTTGGAGCCATACGGTACGGCTCTTGTATATGGGTGTCGTTCCGGGTGCGAGTTCAATAACAAACTCAATTTCGCGGTCCGGAGGCATTCCTGGTAACTCTTCAGGAAATACATCAGGATACTCACAGACTACAGGAACCTTACTTAATTCCACCGTATCCACTTGATTTAATTTCCCTTGGGATGTGGCAATCTTCCTTGTACCCACTTTTATTGTCTTTCCTTGGCAATTGGTAAGGGTTACCGTACGGTTATAGCAGTCTATGAAACCTTTGTTTGTGGTTAACCAATCCATTCCCAGAATAATGTCCAAATCAACTGCGTCCAGTATGATAAGGTTGGCTAGGAATCCCATTCCTTCAATTTCGATGTTCACATCCTTGCAGTACCATTGAGTATTTTGCTTTGATCCCGGGGACTGAATAACCATGGAATTTTGTAACGGCAAAAAGGGAAACTGATTCTTCGAGGCAAATCTTTTAGAAATGCAAGAGTGGGAAGCTCCGGAATCAAATAAAATTGTAGCATCTACTGAGTTGGCGGGGAACGTACCAAACACGATATCCGGTGCGTTCTGAGCTTCCTCAAAAGTCACGTGGTTGATATGCCCTTGCTTGTGGTTGTTATTGGGGTTGAAGTTGTTGCGTCGCGGAGCGTTGGTCGTACCACGGCCATTGTTGTTGTTGTTGGCTTTGGGAGGGTTGTTTCCTTGTTTTGGGCACTGTTTAGCATAATGCCCCGCTTCTCCACAGGAGTAACAGGTGACTCCAGGATAAAAATTTGTATCCTTGGTCCTATTGTGGAATGCACTGCGGTTCTGTGGTGGAGCTGTATTTGTTGGTCGGGTGAATACTGGTTTTTGAACATCATTCCTGGGCCTGTTGTTGCGGACCTGTCCTGACTGGTTCATGCGACGATTGCGAGCCTCATCCATATTGCGATGTTCATTTTCCAGAATAATAGCCTTATCCACAAGTGTCTTAAAGTCTAGAAAGGTATGAACCATCAGCTGGCATTTTAGCGACGAAATAAGTCCGTCGAGAAATTTCTCCATCTTTTTATTCTCTGTCATATACTCGTCGTTGGCGTACCGGGCCAACTGGGTAAACTGATCCAGGTATTGGGATACTGTGGAGCCCCGCTGCTTGAGATCCTCAAATTCCCTCTTCTTTAATTTCATAATGCTATTTGGGATATGCGCTCCTCGGAAATTCTCCTTGAATTGTGCCCATGTCATATTTGCTCCGTCAGGGTGGGTGTGACATAAGTTTTCCCACCATGAAGCAGCTGTTCCAGAAAAATAGTGTGGTGTGTATAGCACCTTTTCCTGGTCAGTACACTGGGCAATGACCAGTTTTCTTTCCATGTCTCGAAGCCAGTCGTCTGCCTCTAGTGGCTTGTCAGTGTGCGTAAAGACCGTTGGGCGGGTCTTTTGTAACTCAGACAGTTTGGACCTGGGTTGCTGTTGTTCATGGTGATTTCCCCTGTTAATCAAATGCTGCATCATTTCCTGATGCTGTTGCTGACTCTGCTCATACAGGCGACACATTTGCGAGAAGGCTGAATCACTGCTTTGCTGGCTAGTCTGCCCTTGAGTGAAATTATTTCCCATCTGTCCAGAGTTGTTCTCAGTTGGAGTTGGCATAGAACGGGTCCAGGGACGATGCATTTTCTTTCTGGGGTAATTGCATAACACCAAAGAAACTAATCAAATAGCAGAAATTAAATTTCCAAAAAAGTTTTTTTTCCCCGGACAAGGTAAGACAAGGCAGCCAGTTATATTACATAAGTGATTTAATTATACAAGCAGGATTTAATTATACAGGATACATGCGGAAACTGTATCATACAAGATCATTTATTCTACTGGCGCACTCTCCGCGCTCTCATCGACCAGCGGTCCTAACATCGCTATTTTACAAAGGCGAGGCAGAACAGGAAATAAATATATTACACCCGTGTTCTCAAGCAGTCATCTGGCGAAGAAAACTGCGTTCGTCCACACAGCTCATCCTGGGTCCTGCTGAGAGTGAGACTCAGGCAAGGCACCCAGGATGTGACATCGCCCTCGTCTTCCTCTTCCTCGAGGATCGCCTCTAGTCGTGTGGTCGTTGATGCCGTGCCTGCTGGAGGTGGCACCGTGCTCGTCAGTGGAGAAGCTCTGGTTGGAGTGGGTGCAGCCAGACGGCTAGCATCGCCAGTTGAGGTCGAGCGCTGAGCCGCGGGACTAGCCAGAGAAGTATTTGATGGGGTGGAAGTGCGGGGAGCACGAGGCGAAGGAGAGCGGTACTCGCTCCTGCGAATGATTCTCGCACGAGACAAGTCCATCCGCGCAGTGAGGTAGTCATCCACCAGGGAGGTGAAAGCTGACTCCAAGGCCATGATATACTGGACAAGTGGCTCAATAGCCAGATCCTTTTCCCCTATGGTGCAGGAAAAAGCATAGTGGCTGGTGTATGGAACGTGGCAAGGCAGGTAGTAGTAGGGACGGTCCTGCATAACGGTCAGGATGTCCCGGAGACGTGCGATAGCCTCACGTGCGGCCATCTGGATAGCATGCCTCTCAGTGGGCATGGCTCTCCCCATGAAGCGATAGTTGCGGAAAGACACGGACGCACCACCCCGAATATATACCGAAGCCTGGTACATAGTCAGGGTCTCTGAGATCTTGTCCGGGTAAACGACGTACTCCGGACGCCCGAGGGACCCCATCGCGTCCCTCGCGATGCTTGCGAGAAGGCGGGAAAATCCCACAGGCTCGTTGGCGAAAACCTGCGATGGGCAGCTGCCACCAGCCATCTACAACAGTAGACACAAATCCAAGTAGCCATGTCATAAGTGTGTGATGACTAAGGAAAAAATTTGCTACGATGCATGAGATGCATGCTGGGAAAATGTCAGTACTGACTCGGTAACTAGCGATCGTGCCTAGGGCTCCTACAGTCAGCCTGGCTCTGATACCAAGGTCTGTCAGGCCCATTTCTGAGAACTAAATCACAGAATAGCCTTAAGTCACACTGGCTCCCAAGCACAACCAGTGGACAACCTTGATATAGATAACCAGTACAATAATATTACACAGGGTTGAGTCAGGGTGACTCAATAATTTATTACAACAACTCAGCGTACTAGGATGGCGGAATATGACAGTGGGTAGTGGAACTCAACACTGATATACTAGCATAGAGTCAAGCGTCAGTGTGAGGCTTGACTATTTTATTGGTGTGGCGGAAGCTTGACGGATGGTACACGTGATAGACTCCAAGGCACAGGTGTGCTGACTGGGAACCTTCTAAGCGTTGGCCTCGCTAGCGCAATTCTCCTCCAAAAGCTCGTCCTCCTCCAAGTCTGGCCAAGTAAATAGCCAGGGACAAGCCAGTGAGTACTTTGAATGTACTCGCAAACATTAAGAACATAAGATATACTGAAAGCATATGCCATGGAGGATAAACTACATGCATGCAACAATTATCAAGACTTGGCATGGTGAAACATGGTTAATACAAAAATAAATATTAGTCATAATAATATATAAAAAAAAAATAAAAAGAATGCCGGTCGGATGCCAAGTGACATCACGGTAGGACTTGAAGAGAAATGCCAGTCGGGTGTCCACAAGAGTAGTGGCGTGATAAACCGCCTAACACTCGAGGGACGCCACAAAAAGGACTTTAAGAGAAATGCCAGTTGGGTATCCACAAGAGTAGTGGCGTGATAAACCGCCTGACACTCGAGGGACGCCACAAAAGGACTTTAAGAGAAATGCCAGTTGGGTATCCACAAGAGTAGTGGCGTGATAAACCGCCTGACACTCGAGGGACGCCACAAAAGGACTTTAAAATAAAAACGAGCGTCCGGGGTAGTCTAGCCAGCCCCTGAGACACTCTTGAAGGTAACAATAAAATCATAGGGTTAGTCCATAAGCATAATATTCATCATAAATAAATTCATGATAAATACTGACTGTGACAAAAGCATCATGCAAACATAACATGCTCAAGTTTATTATTTTCCTCCAGAAACTGACACCGGGACCGAATACTTGACCCACCCAACTAAGTCCTTGACCGTGGACGCGGCTATTCGAATAGATATAACTCTGCAGAGGGTGTACTCTTTACCCACGCGTATGGGCTTTCCTTAGACAGTACCGTGCACTGACTAATACCCAATACGGACTTTGGGTTGAAAACACGCCTGACGCATACGCACCGACCGGATGCCAGGACTCACCCAGAGCATCGCTCCAGAAACCTTAAGTCAGGGAGGCTACAACCTCCGAAAAGCATGGGATCACTATTAAACGCGCGGATTACAAGGGGTGCCCCCTCTCGGCTACAACCGGAAACACCCATGCCCCTGACCCGATGACAGGCTACAACCTTCATCGTAGTATCTGGGTGGCGTGCACCCGTACAGGGGTTATCAACTTACTAGGCCGTGCCCTCCTTTCGGAAGGACCCGTGGCAGCACGGTGTACAGCTAGGTGTATAGAGCAAGACTCGATCTAGGCAGACTCAGGAGGTATTGTCAAAATAACACCAGTGTTCTTTATCAGTACCACACGACACCACTGTGTCAACAAAGGACCATGCCTTCTAGCATGTCCCAACCAGCAGCAGCATCTCTGCCCTCGCGTAACCACTTGTATGCCAGACAAGCTAGTGTGACATGCAAGCCAAGGTAAAACAAACATGACATGACCATGCGTGCACATGTGATATAACATGCAACGTATGTGATGCACTACCATACTATGTAACCATGCAAAGAAGCAACATCATATCTCAAGTTCAATCATGCTTGCCTTGTCCAAAGTAATCAGGAGAAAACCCTTCAGAAATCCCAGCAAAAGTTCCTTCTTCTTTTTCTGAAAAATTCAAATTTGAATTCGAATAAGAAAATCAACACAGAACAGAAAAAGTTCTCAAAATATTTTTAAATAAATCTTAAAATAAACTAGAGCAGAAAAGAAAATTTTAGCAAAAAGAATCAACTCATTTGGATTTATATTTTAAAAGTTATTAGCTTTTCAAAACCAGGGGTTTTTCTGTAAAACAGAAGTCCCTGAGTTGTTTTAAAAGAAAACGTTTCGGATACGAGTGCGTCTTCCAGTGCAGAAGACGTAAAGCGCAGAGTGCGCTTCCACTTAAAACGGAAACAGAGAGAGAGAGAGCTGACGGGTGGGGGCCACCCGTCAGGTTTAAAAATTTGAACGCGCTCGCGCGCGAGTACAGAGAAGCGGCGGCGATCGCCGGCGACGATCGCCGGGGTCTCAGGGCCCGGCGCTGGTCGCAACATGACCAGCGTGGCCTTCCGCATCCAGGGGTGGTGGAGGTGGCCACCGGCGGTCACCTGAACGGCGGTGAGCTCGTCGCCGGCGGACGGTGATTCGGGTGAAGTGGTGGCTCGTCGGAGAGGGCTCGGGAAGGGAAATTGACCTAGGGATTCGGCATGGTGGTGGAAAAGGGGAGGATCGACGGAGTTTGGGCTGCTCTGGTGGTGTAGGTGCTCGGTTCGGTTCGAGGACAGAGGCGGCAGAGCGGTGGCCGGAGAGGGAGAAGATGACCCCCTCGGGGCCTGGTGGGTGGTCAGGAGGGAGTGTGGGTGGTGGTGGAGGCGAGTGCTCGCGCTAGAGGGGCTCGGGGACCCTTTTTATAGGCGGTTCGAAGATAGCCGAAGCGGGTGAAGATCGCCGGAGTTAATATGGCCGCCGGGGTTGGTTCTGGCCGGTGGTCTGGGCGATGGTGCATTCAAGAGGCCCGTGGTGCTCGTCCGAAGCTTCCGCGTGGACGAGCTCGTGCCTGCTTGACACGTTTGCGATGTGCTGTCCGCACGGGCGCGGCGGAGCGGCCGGCTCCGGCGACTGCCAAACGGGCCCCGTGCGGCGTGGCCGGTGTGTCCTTCGCGCGGAGGTGTGAGGGAGAGTGACGCGTGGGCGGAGAGGTAGGTAGGGGCGCTGCTGGGCAGTGAATGGCGGCCTATGGCTGTGGCGTTCCGCTCGGCCCGGCCGTGGACGAGCTCGGGGAGGCTGCACCGGCCCGGTGCCATCTCACTGGAGTGGAGTGGCTGGGCGCTGGGCCAGGGGGAGCTACGGCATTGAACACAGGCGACATCGCCGTGCGGGGGAGGAAGATGATGGATGCACGGCATCGCTGTCCCTGTCGGCCGAAAGAAATTCAGTTAACTGAATTTCAATACAGTTATGAACAGTGCATGCCAACTGTTTGATGAATTGCTTTGGGGGTTTAAGCAACTTGTTTGATCATGGGGTTTTGTGTGGTGGTGTGTAGTTACTCAAAAATGAGTTTGCCAGGAGGCCAAGAATTTTGGTGAAGTTTGGAAATGGTTTGGGGCAGAAATATGATTTCTGGACCAAATTTGAATTGAATTTGATTTGAAATTATTGAACTGTGGGACCAACTGTTTTTGGAGAAAGGGGTTGAGGGTACCATATATATGTAGGGATAATGTTGGTGGAGGCAGAAGAGTCATAGAAAATATAGTTCCTTTGTAAATGTCAAGAAACTATGATTAATTCAAATTCCACTTTTGGAATTCAAAATATATAGAAAGAATATTTTTGTGGAGTGGGGAGGAGTTGAATAATTTCACAGAAGGTGTGCATGACTTGAGAGGTAAATCTTGGAGTGGCAGAAAAATATTTGGAGAGGTTTTATGGTGCTAGAAGAGGTGGAAATGACCTTTGCCTTTGAAAATAAATAGCTAAAAACCAAAGATTCTTTAGAGAGAAAAAGTTTTGAAAACCTCCAAAACAATTAAATCAAATAAGTCCACCCTTCAAACAGAACCCTCCAAGAAAATTTTTAAATCTTAGCTAAAATTTTGAAAAGTTTTCAAAATTCCAAATAAATATTTTTGGGGTGTGACACAATCTCGCCGGTCCTCGGCAGCTATTGGATTCTTCGTTGTCTTACCCGTCCTTGCTTCTTCGGTCGCCTCCCTCACCTTCTTCCTCCCCTGTGTCTCCATGATTTTTCGTAGTTTCTTTCTTGACCTACCATTGCATGATGATGCAAGCAAAATGAAGAATATGTAGAGAGATTTTTGAATATTAATTTGGATGGGGTTCTAATGATAGCTGACTTTCTTGGTTTGCAGAGGCACAAAATACATATAGTGCAAAGTATCAGTGTTGCAGTCTTCTGCCATCTTTAGGGTATTGTTAATAAGGTGAAACGAGAGGTAGGTTAGTAACCATAGAGTTACCTATCAATGTTAGTTATTTTTACTATGGTTAGAATTGTTTTTATCAATATCAACTTGGAAGCTAATTAGTGGTGCTATGTTATCAAATCTTCAATCTAAGACATGGAAGAATTTGAACCTACCTTAAAAATTTGCAGAGACTCAAACCCTAAATAGTCAAGTGCCCATTAGGCATTGCTGGAGGAGTAATGGCACGATATGTAGATAAAAGAAAGCTAACTAGAAAGAGCTCTAGAATCTATATACAGTTATTTTGGTAGGCTAATGACAATATATTTCTGATCCTTAATGATTTGGCTGGGGCCACACATGCCTATAACTTCATAGAACTACATTACATCAAGGGTATTGACCTATTTAAGTGCGCCTCCTATTGGGCATTGTTGTATGAGTAATGGAAACAGAGTGTAGATAAAAAACTGACTAGAAAGATCTTTACAATCCCTTTCTTCTATTACACAATCAAAATAATTAGTTCCCTTGGTAGAAAAAGAAGAAGTCCCCTGGGCAGATTTTCAACCATTATATCACTGCATCATGATACATTGCAAGAATCATATTCTATGATGAGACCATATGATCTATATTCAGGACACCTCTTTCAGCATACATGACCGATTTTCAACATTGCTATTTTAATATCAGCCGATCCTGATCTCCTTTAAGTATAATATCATGCACTGATGGGGTTTTTATTTTGCAATTCACTGTAAATATTATTATTTGTGTGTTTTTATTTGTCCTAAATTTAAAATTTAGGGCGCAAATTGGATATCTAGGGGTTTCAGTTCAGACACGGAAGTACGCCACGCAATCCCTTGCGTTCGCCACCATCACATGCCACATCTGAACTCTGTCACCTGCTTCATAATCACCAACCAGCTCTAGCACCATATTGTGTGCCCTGAGTTCTCATCAGTGTTATTCCTGCTTTTGTTTCGTATACCTGCTCAAGTTCTTTATGTAAGTTTTTTTTAAGACCAATGCTATTATAGGTTTGAAATTTATTGGCTCTGAATGAAGGTATAAGTAGTATGGATGGGATTATAAGAAGCATATTGTCTATCTGTATTGCAATTCTGCAAAGAAATGGGCTATTGCATCAGGCTCGCCTATTTTTTCTGCCTCCAAACATGGTGGCTCTTCCGGAGAGGCATCATAAGATTTCATTAATGTTCCATGTAAACTATCTGTTGCTTATTATCTGTCTTGGTAGTATTGATTACTTATATAGAAAATTGTGTATTTGGTTATACCAATCATATTTCTATGTGCAATCCTTGCTTTTATCGATTATATATGAGATTCCCTTTGATCCTGGCTAATATTTAGTTATGTTTATTGCAATTTATTGCGCTTCATGTAGTCATCTATTTAAGAAAATTCCTACTGTTTTTATTGTACAAATAGACGACGCAACAACGCACGCCATCATTGTGTTCTAGAATTTTGAGATATCCCTTTGGTTTCCACTTACTGACAATTTACAGAGCTAGCAATATACTTTGCCATTGCAAACAAAATGTTAGATTAGCATAACCTTTGGTCTTCACTTATTGGACATTTTATAGTTATGTTTGTAGTTGTTCAAAAATTCAATTTTATATTACCAATAACATTCAAAATGGATGGGCGCGGCAACACGCGCCATCAATGATCTAGTTAAGAATGTAACTCCCTACTGTCTCTCTATATCTGGCGCATGTGCTTTTCGAAAGTAAAGTAGGAACATTAGCGGACCAATTAAACATTATCTGTTTTAGTAATATCAGCATCATATCAGATTTGTATTTGAGCAACTAAGTTTGGGATTATGAGTGGCACGTTGTTTAGCTTGATGGATTGAGGAGTAGTGCTAAGCAGCTACGATTATGGTACTGAATATAAAGGAATGTCTACATGCAAGTCGCGTGACATTTGTAATTTGGGTCAGTCGAACATTTCAAGCGGTTGGATGAAGATCCTACGTCTGCTAACCCTTCTTCTTCCTCGCCTCTGATTCTTCCCCTATAGAGCAACCACCGGCCCCGACCCCCGTACCTCCCCTGAACCGCCCCCACATCCGGTGTTCCTCCGCCCCCACCCGCGCCCCCACCTGTGTCGAGCTTTTTCCTCCAGCGAGGCCCCACCACCACCAGGCCATCGCCCCCACAACCACCGTCCGCACCCAAGCACCTTCCTTCCCCCCGGCGAACTCCGGCGAGCTCTAAAAAATAGACTAATCCAATTTTGAAATTTAGTCAAATATCATTTAGCTAGTGTGGAATATAAAAGGGGAAAACCATAAGCATTGCGAGTATAGTCTTGAGCGTCCCATGGCAGATCTGAAGGTGCAAACTAGACAAATGCAACTTTGCAACCAATGTTTGCTTTCAACTAACATGTAAGATCCTAAGTGGTGGACAAGAAGTCACAGTAAAGTAGTGGCGATCTATTTCCTTGTTGCGATAAATAAGTTGAGCAGATACGAAAGAGTACCGCCTTTGGTGTGGCATCGTGTATGCAGCTACTGAGAATTTGATGGTGCTGCGGTAGCGATGGTTGTCTGCGGTGTGGAAGCAGATGTAGGAGGGCAGACGGTGGCGGCGGGGGAAATATCCCAGCATGGTGGACGAGACAGTCATAGGAGTGGAAACCGCATGGTGGACGACGGCGTAGATGGAGCCAGGCGATGCAAGGATCCTGGTCTGAAGCCATGGATGAGAGAGGTCTATCTCTTGTAATGGACGACGGTGGCCGGGTATCAGCTCCGGCATGGTGGAGGAGGACGGCGGTGGATGGGGTGGCGGTTGGAGGAGGCTGGGGTGGAGAGGGTGTTTTGGCACCCACGGAGTACGAATGGGGAAATGGAGGGAAAGAGGTAGGGGGACCATGTCTTTGGGAAACACTTGTCTCAAATGCGGAGAAAGTTACCAACTTATCCCCCGTTTAAAATTTCAGACATCACATGAATATTGGGGTGTTGGGGATAGGACGGTAATCTCGCATACACCGAATATTTGTCGACGGAGATTTCGGCCAAGGAGAGTTTATTTTGGCCCCCACGTGTATGAATCCAAGTGAGAGGCGATTTCGGACGAGGAGAGTTTGTTTTGGCGCCCACCGTGTATGGATCCGGGGTGAGAGGCGGTTATGTCATGTTTGAGTGAAATTACAAACCTGCCCCTATCCAGACCTATTGAAATCAAGCTGACAGGTTTTGCATGTCAGGGATAAGCAGTAATTTCCGTCTCCCAGATTTTGGTTTTGGGCGGTTACTGCGAGTTTCGCCGCTTCGTTCAAATTATTGAGAAAAAGCTTGCACGTTTACCACACCAACTCAATCCCAATCCATTTTGTATTCTTTTTTTCCGTCAGGATTCGTTTCTATTCAAATAAAATTCTATATACATCATTGATATGATATTATTGATGTCATGATATTATTGATGTCATGATCTCTAATTTAAATATTCGAATCCCCTTTAATCCAGAATTTTCATCTCATATAGCTATCACTCGTGCCCTTATATATCTATCTAGACCCGTACGCCTACACCATCTCTCTGGTATGTCTTGTGATAGTTCTATGTCGATAGCAGTCTTTTCTTGTTCGTAACACTCTAACATTAGTCTCTCTCTCGGCATTCACTATATCTCTCCCTGCTATGCCTGTCTAACTATAATTCTCCCCGAGAAATCTCTTTCTTTCACACAAACACAAACTTCGTCTCCCGGGGTCTCATTTCTCTCTACTATTCCCATATATGCTGCTCACACGCACACCCTCTCACTCTAGAGATGTATTGTGCTCCCTAAGTCTAAATAGCTACGACTCTCCCTCATAAATATCCATCTCTCACACTCAAACACAAAATCAGTCTCCCAAGGTCTCATTTCTCTCCATCGTTCCCCTATATGCTGCTCACACACATCCTCTCTCTCTAGGGATATCTTGCGTTCCCTATGTCTCTCTAGCTACGACTCTCCCTCTGAAAAGTTTCACTCTCTCTCGTAAACACAAACTCCGTCTCTAGGGTCTCATTTCGCTCTAATATTCGATTATATGTCACTCACACGCACCCTCTCTCTATCTCTCTCTCTCTCACACATAGTTCTTATTTGTTTGTGTAGGTGCGAGGGACTCGCGTGTGGTCTCCTACTGGATTGATACCTTGGTTCTCAAAAACTTAGGGAAATACTTACGCTACTGTGCTGCATCTCCCTTTACTCTTCGAGGGAATACAACGCAAGCTCGAGAAGTAGAAAGAAGAATTTATGTCGCCGTTGCCGGGGAGGCTTACGCAAAGGTCATATACCAAGTACCTATCACAAACCCTTATCCTTCGCATTACATTTTTGCCTCTCGTTTTCCTCTCCCCCGCTTCACACTTGCCGTTTTATTTGCCCTTCTTCTGCCGTGTGTTTATCATTCGCTTGCCTCTTGTTTGCTTGTGTGTGTTTCTTGCTTGCTTGTCACTATGGCTCTCCCTATTAGTGTTGACCCACATTACATTTTATGACTATACAATTTAAGCATAATGACTTTTTCAGAAGTGAGCTTAAAGAACAGAAAACGTTTATGGAGTATATGAATAAAGACCTTGATGATATGTCTAAGGAATTTTATGGCTTGAAATCTCAGTTTGCTCATCTAAGAACTTAATTGCCCAAATTTCGGATAAACAGTCCACCATGATCAATAAGATGGCTGCTAAACCGGAAGATCATGAAAATAAAGATGAAGATCTGAAAGTTATTAATGTGTCTCCTATTAGATCCTTGTTTTCTAGTATAAATCTTGATGAAGATAGGATTAGCGATGATTCTGCTTTAAGGTGTCCCAATGATTAGGAGTTTTTAGATCTTAATGCTAAAATTGTTAAAAGTGGGAGTGAAGAGATTAAAAGTTTGCATAGTGATGAACCCACTACTTTGGATTTCAAGGAATTCAATTATGATAATTGCTCTTTGATTGATTGTTTTTCCTTGTTGCAATCCGTACTAAACTCTCTGCATGCTTATAGTCGAAATAAAGCTTTTACCAAACACCTAGTTGATGCTTTGATGCAATCTTATGAAGAAAAACTTGAGCTAGAAAGTTTCTATCCCTAGAAAGCTTTATGATGAGTGGGAACCTACTATCAAACTAAAAATTAAAGATCATGAATTCTATGCTTTGTGTGATTTGGGTGCAAGTGTCTCCACTATCCCAAAAACTTTGTGTGATTTGCTAGGGTTCCATGAGCTTGATGATTGTTCTTTAAATTTGCATCTTGAGGATTCCACTATTAAGAAACCTATGGCAAGAATTGATGATGTTCTTATTGTTGCCAATAGGAATTATGTTCCCGTAGATTTCATTGTTCTTGATATAGATTGCAATCCTTCATGTCCTATTATTCTTGGTAGACCTTTCCTTAGAATGATTGGTGCAATTATTGATATGAAGGAAGGAAATATTAGATTGCAATTTCCGTTAAGGAAGGCCATGCAACACTTTCCTAGAAAGAAAATCAAATTACCATATGAATCTATCATGAGAGCCACTTATGGATTGCCTTCCAAGGATGGCAATACCTAGATTTATCCTTGTATCGTGCCTAGCTAGGGGCGTAAAACGATAGCGCTTGTTGGGAGGCAACCCAATTTAATATTTTTTGTTTTTGCTGCTGTTAGGGAATAAATATTGCATCTAGTTTATGTTTAGATGTGGTTTCATGTTTTTTTTAGTGTTTGTGCCAAGTAGAACCTTTGGGAAGACTTGTGTGAAGTTTATATGATCGTGTTGTGAAAAACAGAATCGTTAGCCCTCGCTAGAATGGTCATCAGATTTTACTGGAGCGTGCTATTTAGTTGATTCTTTTTGCAGATGATTAATAGACAAATTCCTCACGTTTAACAATTTAGTTTGAATTCTTTGGAGTTACAGAAGTATGAGAAACCTGCAGATTACTACAGACTGTTCTGTTTTTGACAGATTCTGTTTTTCGTGTGTTGTTTGCTTATTTCAATGCATCTATGAGTAATATTGGGAGGTATGAACTATACAGAAGTTGGAATACAGTAGGTTTAACACCAATATAAACATAGAATGAATTCATTGCAGTACCTTTGAGTAGTGGTTTGCTTTCTCATACTAACGGAACTCACGAGATTTTTGCCTAAGTTTTGTGTTGTGAAGTTTTCATGTTTTGAGTATTGCTTTGATGGACTATGGAACAAAGAGTAGGAAGTGCCTAAGCTTGGGGATGCCCATGGCACCCCAAGTAAAATTCAAGGACATTCAAAAGCCTAAGCTTGGGGATGCCCCGGGAAAGCATCCCCTCTTTCGTCTTCATCCATCGGTAACTATACTCGGAACTATATTTTTATTCACCACATGATATGTGTTTTGCTTGGAGCGTCTTGTATAATTTTAGTCTTTGCTTGTTAGTTTGCCACAATTATCCTTGCTGGACACACCTATTTGAGAGAGTTAAATATGGCCTAGGAATTGACAGAACACTCTATGTGCTTCACTTATATCTTTTGAGTTGAATAGTTATTGCTCTAGTGCTTCACTTATATCTTTTAGAGCACGGTGGTGATAATATTTTGAAGAAATTGTTGAAATCTCGAGCTTCACTTATATCCTTTTGAGAGTATACTAAAACAGCATGGTAATGTGTTTAGGCTATAAAACTAGTCTTCACATGATAGACATCCAATATCAATGTAGTAAAAACTTTCACACTAAGTGCATTGAATATGATGAGATGTTGGATGCTTGATAATTGTTTGAGATATGAGGATAGTGATATTAGAGTCATGCTGGTGGAGTTATTATGAAATTGTGAAATACTTGTGTTAAGGTTAGTGATTCCCTAGCATGCACGTATGGTGAACCGCTATGTGACGAAGTTAGAGCATGAGGTATTTGTAAAGTGCCAACCATTGTGTGGAGGCCGGGCGCACGCAATGGTTAACTCCTACCAACCTCCCCCCTAGGAGCATGCATTGATTGCTTTGTTTTGATGACTCATAGATTTTTGCAATAAGTATATGAGTTCTTATGACTAATGTTGAGTCCATGGATTATACGTACTTTCACCCTTCCACAGTTGCTAGCCTCTCTTGTATCGCGCAACTTTCGCTGCTACCATAAACCCACTATATATCCTTCCTCAAAACAGCCACTATATATCCTTCCTCAAAACAGCCACCATATATATTCCTCGAAACAGCCACCATATATATTCCTCAAAACAGCCACCATACCTACCTATCATGGCATTTCCATAGCCATTCTGAGATATATTTCCATGCAACTTTCCACCGTTCCGTTCATATGACACGCTTCATATTGTCATATTGCCATGCCTGATCATGTAGTTGACATCGTATTTGTGGCAAGGCACCATGCATAAATTTTCATACATGTCACTCTATTCCACCCATAGTGCTATATCCATTGCTCACGCTCATGTATTGCGTGAAAGTTGAAAGGTTTGAAAGAATAGAGTGTGAAAACAAGTGCTTGGCTGAAATCGGGGTTGTGCATGATATGAATATTTTGTGTGATGAAGAGGGAGCATAGCCAGACTATTTGATTTTGTAGGGATAACTTTCTTTAGCCATAGTATTTTGAGAAGACATGATTGCTTTGTTAGTATGCTTGAAGTATTATTATTTCTAATATCAATATAGACTTTTATCTTGAATCTTTCAGATCTGTACATTCATGCCACAATTAAGAGAATTACATTGAAAAACTATGTTGGTTAGCATTCTACATAAAAAAATCTGTTTTTATCATTTACCTACTCGAGGACGAGCATGAATTAAGCTTGGGGATGCTTGATACGTCTCCAATGTATCTATAATGTTTGATTGTTCCATGCTATTATTTATGATGTTTTGGATGTATAATGGGCTTTGTCATACACTTTTATATTATTTTTGGGACTAACTTACTAACCCGAAGGCCCAGTCCAGATTGCTGTTTTTTGCCTATTTTAGGGTTTTACAGAAAAGGGATATCAAACGGAGTCCAAACGGAATGAAACCTTCGGGAGAGATATTTTTGGAGAAAATCACGCACGGGAGACTTGAGAACCACGGAGTATTGGCCACGAGGTGCCCACAAGGGTGGGGCCGCGCCCCCCTCCTAGGGCGCGCCCCCTGCCTCGTGGACCCCTCGTGAGGCCCTCGGTGTCCTCCTTCCTCCTATATAAGCCTACGTACCCTGAAACCATCAGAAGAGGAGAGAAAACCCTAGTCCCACCGCCGTAACCTTCTGTTCCCGTGAGATCCCATCTTGGAGCCTTTTCCGGAGCTCCGCCATGAGTTGTGAGTAGTTTACCACAGACCTTCGGGTCCATAACTAGTATCTAGATGGCTTCTTCTCTCTCTCTGGATCTCAATACAAAGTTCTCCTCGGTCTTCGAGGAGATCTATTCGATGTAATCTCTTTTTGCAGTGTGTTTGTTGAGATCGGATGAATTGTGGGTTTATGATCAAGATTATCTATGAGAAATATTTGGTTCTTTTCCGAACTATTTATATGTTCTCATAATATCCTTGCAAGTCTCTTCGAATTATTGGTTTGGTTTGGCCTACTAGATCTATAGTTCTTGCAATGGGAGAAGTGCTTGGCTTTGGGTTCAATCTTGCGGTGTCCTTTCCCAGTGACAATAGGGGTAGCAAGGCACGTATTGTATTGTTGCCATCAAGGATAAAGAGATGGGGTTTATATCATATTGTTTGATTTCATCCCTCTACATCATGTCATCTTGCTTAAGGCGTTACTCTGTTCTTATAAACTCAATACACTAGATTCATGCTGGATAGCGTTCGATGTGTGGAGTAATAGTTGTAGATGCAGGAAGGAGTCGATCTACTTGTCTCGGACGTGATGCCTATATACAATGATCATGCCAAGATAGTCTTATAATTATTCGCTTTTCTATCAATTGCTCGACAGTAATTTGTTTACCCGTCGTAGAATATCGCTATCATGAGAGAAGCCACTAGAGAACACTATGGCCCTCGGGTCTATTCTCAACATATCAATCTACATCCACTTTACTTTTTCCGCTTTTACTTTCTGTTCTAATAAACAAAAATACCAAAAATATAAACTATCATCTCTATCAGATCTCACTTTCGTAAGTGACCGTAAAAGGATTGACAACCCCTTATCGCGTTGGCTACGAAGTTCTTATTTGTTTCTGCAGGTGCGAGGGACTCGCGCGTGGTCTCCTATTGGATTGATACCTTGGTTCTCAAAAACTGAGGGAAATACTAACGCTACTGTGATGCATCTCCCTTTCATCTTCGAGGGAATACAACGCAAGCTCGAGAAGTAGCATTTCTCCATCAAATCTCTTTCTCGGTCGCACTCTTGCTTGGGGGCACGCGCTCCACCTCTTATGGCCCTTCCTCTCTCTCCCCTAAGGCCCATGAAGGCCCATTAGTTCCCCCGGGGTTTCCGCTAACCCCCCGGCACTCCGATAGTTATCCCGTACCCCTCGGAACTCATCCGGTGTCCGAATAACATCATCCAATATATCATTCTTTATGTTTCAACCATTTTGAGACTCCTCGTCATGTCCGTGATCTCATCCGAAACTCGGAACAATCTTCAGTCATCAAAAAACACATATCTCATAATAAAAATCGTCATCGAACGTTAAGCATGCGGACCCTACGGGTTCGAGAACTATGTAGACATGACCGGGACTCATCTCTGGTCAATAACCAAGAGCGGAACCTAGATGCTCATATTGGCTCCTACATATTCTACGAAGATATTTTTTGGTCAAACCACATAACAACATACGTTGTTCCCTTTGTCATCGGTATGTTACTTGCCCGAGATTCTATCGTCGGCATCATCATACCTAGTTCAATCTCGTTACTGGCAAGTATCTTTACTCATTCCATAATAAATCATCTCGTGACTAACTCATTAGACATTTGCTTGCAAGGCTTATTATGATGTGTATTATCGACAGGGCCCAGAGATACCTCTCCAACATTCGGAGTGACAAATCCTATTCTTGATCTATGCCAACTCAACAAACACCTTCGGCAACACCTGTATAGCATCTTTATAATCACCCAGTTACGTTGTGACGTTTGATAGAACACAAGGTGTTCCTCCAGTATTCAGGAGTTGCATAATCTCATAGTCACAGGAACATCTATAAGTCATGAAGAAAGAAATTGCAATAAAACTAAACAATCATAATGCTAAGCTAACAGATGGGTCTTGTGCATCACATCATTCTCCTAATGATGTGATCCCGTTCATCAAATGACAACACATGTCTATGGTTAGGAAACTTAACCATCTTTGATTAACGAGCTAGTATAGTAGAGGCATACTAGGGACACTCTGTTTTGTCTATGTATTCACATATGTATCAAGTTTTCGGTTAATACAATTCTAGCATGAATAAAAGACATTTATCATGATATATATAAGGAAATATAAATAATAACTTTATTATTGCCTCTAGGGCATATTTCCTTCAGTCTCCCACTTGCACTAGGGTCAATAAACTAGATTACATAATAATGATTCTAACACCCATGGAGTCTTCGTGCTGATCATGTTTTGCTCGTGGAAGAGGCTTAGTCAATGGGTCTGCGACATTCAGATCCATACGTATTTTGCAAATCTCTATGTCTCCTTCCTTGACTTGATCGTGGATGGAGTTGAAGCGTCTCTTGATGTGCTTGGTTCTCTTGTGAAACCTGGATTCCTTCGCCAAGGCTATTGCTCCAGTGTTGTCATCCAGATTCCTTCATTTGCTGCTTCCGAAGCAGCTATGTACTCCGCTTCACACGTAGATCCCGTCACGACGCTCTTCTTGGAACTGCACCAACTGACAGCTCCACCGGTCAACAAAAATACGTATCCGGTTTGTTACTTTGAGTCATCTGGATCAGTGTCAAAGCTTGATTCGATGTAACCGTTTACGACGAGCTCTTTGTCACCTCCATAAATGAGTAACATATCCTTGTCCTTTTCAGGTATTTCAGGATGTTCTTGACCGCTATCCAGTGATCCACTCCTGGATTACTTTGGTACCTCCCAGCTAGACTTATAGCAAGGCACACATCAGGTCTAGTACACAACATTGCATACATGATAGAACCTATGGTTGAAGCATATGGAATTACTTTCATTTTCTCTCTATCTTCTGCAGTGGTCGGGCATTGAGTCTTACTCAACTTCACACCTTGTAACACACGCAAGAACCATTTCTTTGACTAATCCATTTTGAACTTCTTCAAAACTTTATCAAGGTATGTGCTTTGTGAAAGTCCAATTAAGCGCCTTGATCTATCTCTATAGATCTTGATGCCCAATATAAAAGCAGCTTCACCGAGGTCTTTCATTGAAAAATTCTTATTCAAGTATCCTTTTATGCTATCAAAAAATATACATCATGTCCAATCAACAATATCTTATCCACATAAAATATCAGAAATGCTACAGAGCTACCACTCACTTTCTTGTAAATACAAGCTTCTCCAAAAGTCTGTATAAAACCATATGCTTTGATCACCTCATCAAAGCGTATATTCCAACTCCGAGATGTTTGCACCAGTCCATAAATGGATCTCTGGAGCTTGCATACTTTGTTATCACCTTTTGGATTAACAAGACCTTCTGGTTGCATCATATACAACTCTTCTTTGAGAAATCCATTAAGGAATGCAATATTGACATCCATTTGCTAGATTTCATAGTCATAAAATGCGGCAATTGCTAACATGATTCAGACAGACTTAAGGATCACTACGGGTGAGAAGGTCTCATTGTAGTCAACTCCTTGAACTTGTCGAAAACCTTTCGCAACAAGTCGAGCTTTGTAGACAGTAACATTACCATTGATGTCAGTCTTCATCTTAAAGATCCATTTATTTTCAATTGCTTGCCGATCATCGGGCAAGTCAACCAAAGTCCACAATTTGTTCTCATACATGCATCCCATCTCAGATTTCATGGCCTCAAGCCATTTTGCGGAATTTGGGCTCATCATCGCTTCCTCATAGTTCGTAGGTTCGTCATGGTCTAGTAACATGACTTCCAGAACAGGGTTACCGTACCACTCTGGTATGGAATGCACTCTGGAATGCACACTGGAACTGATTTCTATGATGAACTACTTACCAATTCGGGAGAAGGTACAATTACCTCATCAAGTTCTACTTTCCTCCCACTCACTTCTTTCGAGAGAAACTCCTTCTCTAGAAAGGATCCATTCTTATCAACGAATATCTTGCCTTTGGATCTGTGATAGAAGGTGTACCCAATTTCCTTTGGGTATCCTATGAAGACACATTTATTTGATTTCGGTTCGAGGTTATCAGATTGAAACTTTTTCACATAAGCATCGCAGCCCCAAACTTTAAGAAATGGCAACTGGTGTTTCTTGCCAAACCAAAGTTCATAAGGTGTCGTCTCAACGGATTTAGATGGTGCCCTATTTAACATGAATGCAGCTGTCTCTAAAGCATAACCCCGAAACGATAGTGGTAAATTGGTAAGATACTTCATAGATCGCACCATATCTAATGAAGTATGGTTACGACATTCCGACACACCATTGTGCGGTGGTGTTCCAGGTGGCGTGAGTTGCGAAACTATTCCACATTGTTTTAAATGAAGACCAAACTCGCAACTCAAATATTCGCCTCCGTGATCAGATTGTAGAAACTTTATTTTCTTGTTACGGTGATTCTCTACTTCAGTATGAAATTCTTTGAACTTATCAAATGTTTCAGACTTATGTTTCATTAAGAAGATATACCCATATCTGCTCAAATCATGTGTGAAGGTCAGAAAATAACGATACCCGCCGTGAGCCTCAACACTCATCGGACCGCATACATCAATATGTACGATTTATGTATGATTTCTAATAAGTGAGTTGCTCACTCCATTGTTCCAGAGAATGAAGTTTTAGCCCATGAGGCATGGTTCACAAGCACCAAGTGATTCATAATCAAGTGATTACAAACACCCATGAGCATGAAGTTTCTTCATGTGCTTTACACCAATATGACCTAAACGGCAGTGCCACAAATAAGTTGCACTATCATTATCAACTTTGCATCTCTTGGCTTTAATACTATGAACATGTGTATCACTACGATCGAGATTCAACAAAAATAGACCACTCATCAAGGGTGCATGCCCATAAAAGATATTACTCATATAAATAGAACAACCATTATTCTCTGATTTAAATGAATAACCATCTCGCAAAATACAAGATCCAGATATAATGTTCATGCTCAACGCTGGCACAAATTAACAATTATTTAGGTCTAAAACTAATCCCGAAGGTAGATGTAGAGGTAGCGTGCCGACGGCGATCACATCGACTTTGGAACCATTTCCCACACACGCATCGTCACCTCATCCTTAGCCAATCTTCATTTAATCCGTAGCCCTTGTTTCGAGTTACAAATATGAGCAACCGAACCAGTATAAAATACCCAGGTGCTACTATGAGCATTAGTAAGGTACACATCAATAATATGTATATCAAATATACCTTTGTTCACTTTGCCATTTCTTATCCGCCAAATACTTGGGGCAGTTCCGCTTCCAGTGACCAGTCCCTTTGTAGTAGAAGCACTCAGTTTTAGGCTTCGCTCCAGACTTGGGCTTCTTCCCGGGAGTAGCAACTGGCTTGCTATTCTTCTTGAAGTTTCCCTTCTTTCCCTTGCCCTTTTTCTTGAAACTAGTGATCTTTTTAACCATCAACACTTGATGCTCCTTTTTGATTTCTACTTTCGCAGCTTTGAGCGTTGCGAAGAGCTCGGGAATTGTCAGCTGCACCCCTTGCATATTATAGTTCATCACGAAGTCTTTATAGCTTGGTGGAAGTGATTGAAGAACTCTGTCAATAACACTATCATCATCAACTTTGACTCCAAGTTGAGTCATGTGATTGTGGTACCCAAACATTTTGAGTATGTGTTCACTGACGGAACTATTCTCCTCCATCTTGCAGCTATAGAACTTGTTGGAGACTTCATATCTCTCAACTCGGGCATTTGCTTGAAATATTAACTTCAAATCTTGGAACATCTCATCTGATCCACGATGTTCAAAACGTCCTTGAAGTCCCGATTCTAAGCCGTAAAGCATGGCACACTAAATTATCGAGTAGTCATCAGACCGCGTTTGCCAGATGTTCAAAGCATCCACATTAGCGGGAGGGGGCTTGTCACCTAGCAGTGCTTCGAGGACATAATTTTTCTGTGCAGCAATGAGGATTATCCTCAAGTTACGGACCAAGTTCGTGTAGTTGCTGCCATCATCTTTCAACTTAGCTTTCTCAAGGAACGCATTAAAATTCAAGGGAACGGTAGCACGGGCCATTGATCTACAACAACATAGATATGCAAAAAACTATCAGGACTAAGTTCATGATAAATTAAAGTTCAACTGATCATATTACTAAAGAACTCCCACTTAGATTGACACCCCTCAAGTCATCTAAATGATCACGTGATCCAAATCAACTAAACCATATCCGATCATCACGTGAGATGGAGTAGTTTTCAATGGTGAACATCTTATGTTGATCATATCTACTATATGATTCACGCTCGACCTTTCAGTCTCCAGTGTTTCAAGGCCATGTATGTACATGCTAGGCTCGTCAAGTTTAACCCGAGTGTTCTGCATGTGCAAAATTGTCTTACACCCATTGTATGTGAACGTAGAGCTTATCACACCCGATCATCACGTGGTGTCTCGGCACGACGAACTGTCGCATTGGTGCATACTCAGGGATAACACTTGTACCTTGAAAATTTGTAAGGGATCATCTTATAATGCTACCGCTGTACTATGCAAAATAAGATGCATAATAAGATAAACATCACATGCAATCAAAATATGTGACATGATATGGCCATCATCTTGTGCTTTTAATCTCCATCTCCAAAGCATCATCATGATCTCCATCGTCACCGGCTTGACACCATGATATTCATCATAGCGTTGTGGTCGTATCACCAACTATTGCTTCTACTACTACCGCTAACTCATAGTGATAAAGTAAAGCAATTGCATGGTGTTCACAATTCATACAATAAACAGAAAACCATAAGGCTCCTGCCGGTTGCCGATAATTTACAAAACATGATCATCTCATACAACATATAACTCATCACGTCTTGACCATATCACATCACAACATGCCCTGCAAAAACAAGCTAGACGTCCTCTACTTTGTTGTTGCAAGTTTTACGTGGCTGCTACGGGCTTCTAGCAAGAACTGCTCTTACCTACGCATCAAAACCATAATGATTTTTCGTCAAGTGTGTTGTTTTAACCTTCATCAAGGACCGGTCGTAGTCACACTCGATTCAACTAAAGTTGGAGAAACAGACACCTGTCAGCCACCTGTGTGCAAAGCACATCGGTAGAACCAGTCTCATGAATGCGGTCATGTAATGTCGGTCCGGGCCGCTTCATCCAACAATACCGCCGAATCAAAGTAAGACATTGGTGGTAAGCAGTATGACTATTATCGCCCACAACTCTTTGTGTTCTACTCGTGCATATCATCTACGTATAGACCTGGCTCATGATGCCACTGTTGGGAATGTAGTATTTCAAAAAATTCCTACGATCATGCAAGATCTATGTTGGAGAAGAATAGCAACTAGCGGGGAGAGTGTCTCCACGTACCCTTGTATACAGAAAGCAGAAGCATTTAGTAACACAGTTGGTGTAGTCTAACGTCTTCACGATCCAACCGATCCAAGTACCGAACGTACGGCACCTTCGTGTTCAGCACACGTTCAATATGATGACGTCCCACGAGCCCTTGATCCAGCAGAGGTTCGAGGGAGAGTTCTGGCAGCACGACGATGTGTTCACAGTGTTGATGATGTGATCCGCGCAGGGCTTCGCCTAAGCACAACGGCAATATGACCGAGGTGTTGAACTATGGAGGGGGCACCGCACACGGCTAAAAGATCAACTTGTAAGTTCTAGGGTGCCCCCTCCCCATGTATATAAATGAGGAGGAGGATCCCGGCCGGCCCCTATGGGCGCGCCAATAAGGGAATCCTATTAGGACTTCCTAGTCCTAGTAGGATTCCTTTCCAAGGAAGAGAGGGGGAAGGAAGGAGAGGGAGAGAAGGAGAACGAAAGGGGGGGGCGCCCCCAACCATAGTCCAATTCGGTTTGGGCTGGGGGGGGGGGGCGCCCCACCTCTTGTGGCCCTTCTTCTCTCTCCCTTTAGGCCCATGAAGGCCCGTTAGTTCACCCGGGGTTTCCGATAACTCCCCGAAACTCCGATAGTTATCCGGTACCCCTTGGAAATCATGCAGTGACCGAATAATATCGTCCAATATATCATTCTTTATGTCTCGACCATTTCGAGGCTCCTTGTCATGTATGTGATCTTATCCGGGACTCTAAACAATCTTCGGTTATCAAAAACACATAACTCATAATACAAATCGTCATCGAACCTTAAGCATGCGGACCCTATGGGTTCGAGAACTATGTAGACATGACCGAGACTCATCTCCAGTAAATAACCAATAGTGGAACATGGATGCTCATATTGGCTCCTACATATTCTACCAAGATCGTCATCGGTCGAACTGCATAGCAACATACGTTGTTCCCTTTGTCATCGGTATGTTACTTGCCCGAGATTCGATCGTCGATATCATCATACCTAGTTCAATATCGTTACCGGCAAGTCTCTTTACTCGTTCTGTAATACATCATCTCGTGACTAACTCATTAGTCATTTGCTTCCAAGGCTTATAATGATGTGTATTACCGAGAGGGCCCAGAGGTACCTCTCCGACACTCGGAGTGACAAATCCTATTCTCGATCTATGCCAACTCAACAAACACCTACGGAGACACCTGTAGAGCATCTTTATAATCACCCAGCTACGTTGTGACGTTTGATAGCCCACAAGGTGTTCCTTCGATATTCGGGAGTTGCACAATCTCATAGTCAGAGGAACATGTATAAGTCATGAAGAAAGCAATAGCAATAAAACTAAACGATCATAATGCTAAGCTAACGGATGGGTCTTGTCCATCACATCATTCTCCTAATGATGTGACCCCGTTCATCAAATGACAACACATGTCTACGGTTAGGAAACTTAACCATCTTTGATTGACGAGCTAGTCTAGTAGAAGCATACTAGGGACACTCTGTTTTGTCTATGTATTCACACATGTATCAAGTTTCCGGTTAATACAATTCTAGCATGAATAAAAGAAATTTATCATGATATATAACGAATTATAAATAATAACTTTATTATTGCCTCTAGGGTATATTTCCTTCAACACCATCGTTAGTAGTTTTCCTCGGTCTCTCTCGAACAAGCGTGTTATCTCGATGTCCACTCGTCTCACGCGCACACGCCTTTCTTTCATATTTACGGGCCTCTTCTATCTCGCCCCTACCTCATTGGAGGCCTCTGCCATACACATCAACTGTCTACGATGAAGCCACACACACTTAATTACTTTCCCTACCGAAGACTCCATCACACACACACTGTGACGGCCGGGTAATTAAGCTACAGTAACCCTCTACTAATGATGCCACGTCACCTCGGTTACTGTTGATAAACTCGTGTTGGTTCAAAACCAACTCAAAATTTCAAATTCAAAATAAAGTCAAATATAAAAGTTTTTAAATGTCAAAACTAAAATGTTCTAAAGTAGACAAACAAATTATAAGTAATAATGGTGGAGAGACCACACTTGTATAAAATGTGTAAATATTCAATAATGAACAAAACTGTAAAAACAAAATTAGTTAAATGTTTACAAAATAATAAACAATTACAAACTAATTTATATTAGGTACCAAGTTAATTGGGATAGTGGCATAATTAGTAATAATGTTTTTGTTTTAAATTGGGCATTTCTTAAAAACAGAGAAGTTAATAAAAGAGAAAAGAAGTAATAAAAGAAAAGAGGAAATAGAAAAACAGTAAATAAACAAAAAAACAAATAAACAGAAAAGCCCCTCCCCCCTCCATTGGGTCGAACGGCCAGCTGGCCGGCCCAGCCGCACTGGCCTATATGGCCCTCACAACCCCCTCTCCGTGACCTAGATCCCACACCTCCACTCACCCCCATCTTCTCCTCCGTCTGGATCTGGATCGGGAAAGAAGCCCCGACCCCCTTCGACGCCCTCGCCTCATCATCGACCTCGTCGTCACCCCGCCGCCTACCATCAACGCTCGCCTCCCCGACCTCCTCCCCGACAGCCACACCGAGCCTCGCTGCCCCCTCTCCCCATCAACGCTGGTGAGGCCCCGGGCCTCCCCCATTTTCTGCCTCACGCCTTGGTCGTGGTCACCACTCGCCTCACGTCGGCCCCGCTCTGCTCGTCCCCGTCGCCACCCGTTGCGTGCCCACAGCCACGCCCATCGCTCCTTGCTTAGCCGCGCCGTCGTGACGCTCCGCCTGCGGCTGCGCTGCACCCACTGCTCCCGACCGCCCCACCCGTCGCCTGCGCGCACGCCCCGCCGCCAGGCTCCAGTCGCTCGGGCCCGCACCCGCTCACCCCGCCGTGACCGGAGCTCAGCTCCAACACGCCCGCAAGCCCCTCCCCGCGCCGCTCGTGCTCCCCATGGCCGCTCCACCCCGGCACATGCCAATCGCCATCACCGCCGGACCCCCCTGCCGCTCCCTCCGCCCGCTACTGCTTCTCTCTTGCCCTCGGCGGCCCTCCCCTACGCTGCCCCTCGCCTCTGGCCCCGCAGGCCACCTCGGCCCCGCTCCTATCTCCGGCGCCTAGCCGCGCCAGCTCGAATCCCGCCGCCCGCGCCTGGCCACCTCAGCCCGACTGGCCGGCGGCCGCCCTTCCCCCTCCTCCGCCTGGCCGCCGCTGGCCCTAGCGCCCACGTGCGCCGTGCGTGCCCAGCGCCTGCATGGGCGGCCCCGAGCAGCGCCCGCCCCGATCGCCCGTTGGGCACCCCGTGCCCGCTTCGCTCCGTTCGCCCAAACGGTTAAGGCCCCCTGTGCCTATGACAGGGGGGCCCCACAGCCCAGAAACGTTTAAATAATAATAATAATAATAATAATAATAATAATAATAATAATAATAATAATAATAATAATACTATCAATTAATTAATTAATTATGTTATTTAATCCTGATTAGCTTAATCTAATTAACTAATTAATTGGGTTCAGTTAATCTGTGGTCATGACAGCTGGGACCCGCACGTCAGTTTGACATAGTCAACGCCATGTTGACTGCTGACATCATGCTGACATCATGATGATGTCAGCATACACTATTGTGGATAATGTTGAATTAAAATAATTAAATTAATTCTAGAAATGATTAAATCTTATAAAATTAATATAAAATAAACCGTAGCTCGGATGGAAAAACTTTGTACATGAAAGTTGCTCAGAACGACGATACGAATCCGAATACGCGGTCCGTTTGTCAGCCACTCGTCCCAAGCACAGCGAACATGCAACTTTCCCCCTCCGGTCCATTTGTCTGAAAATGTCAAACACCGGGAATACTTTCCCGGATGTTATTCCTCTTCGCATGTATCACCGAGCACTGCGTTAGGTCACACGTAGCACCGCGTTTTGCCATATTATGCTTTGTGGTGCGATGTTTGCTTTATATTTATTGTTTCTCCTCCCTCTTCTCTCCGATAGACACCAGGACTGAGACTGCTGACGGTGCCACTGTGATCGACCGCGTCGACGACGACCCCTCTTTCTTGCCAGAGCAACCAGGCAAGCCCCCCCCCCCCCTTGATCACCAGATATCGCCTATTATCTTATCTCTTACTCTTGCATTAGAATTTCTACTGTTGATGATTCGATAGCACCTACTCTGTTGCATAGCCTGCCATTGTTGCTACAACTGTTGATACCTGTACCTGCTAACCTAATGCTTAGTATATGATGCTAGTATTCCATCAGCGGCCCTACATTCTTGTCCGTCTGCCATGCTATACTATCGGGCCGTGATCACCCGGGTGGTGATCACGGGTATATACTTTACTATTACATACACATGATGATGATTCGGAGATGGGGGCTGAAGGGGCAGGTGGTTCCACATAGGTAGTGGTGGGCCTGGGTTCCCGGCAGCCCCCTGATGGTTACCTTGTGGCGGAGCGACAGGGCGGGTTGCGACCAACTAGGAGACAGGTGGGCCTGGCCCTGGTCGTTGTCCGCGGTTATTTCATAATAACACGTTTAACGGGATCTTGGTATTTGATCTTAGTCTGGCCATTTGGCCTATACGCACTAACCAGCTGCGGGGGAACAGTTATGGGCACTCGACGTCGTGGTATCAGCCGAAGCCTTCTTGACGTCAGCGACTTAGCGGCGCGCGCCGGATTGGACTGGAAAGCCTACTCTGGTATTAGGAGAGGCTAGGTCTGCTTACCGGCCGCCCTCGCAACGTGCAGGTGTGCATTGGGCGATGGGCCCAGACCCTCGTGCGCTTAGGGTTTAGACCGGCGTGCTGACCTCTCTGTTGTGCTTAGGTAGGGCTGCGATGTGTTGATCTTTCGAGGCCGGGCATGACCCTGGATAGTGTGTCCGGCCAAATGGGATCAAGCGTGCTGGGTTATGTGGTGCACCCCTGCAGGGAAGTTAATATATTCGAATAGTCGTGTCCCTTGGTAAAAAGACAACCCGGAGTTGTACTCTGACCTCATGACAACTAGAACCGGATACTTAATAAAACACACCCAGATGAGCTCCAGATATAACTCGGTGGTTGTTCTCTCACAGGGTGATGTGCGGGAGGCTCGCCGGGTAGGTTTATGCTATACGATGTTACTTGGTGAACTTACCATCTATTCTATTATACTTCTGCAAGACGGAGGCTGCCATAACCGAGGATACTTGTTACTTCCAGCTACTCTCTCCTTCTGCTGCAAGACGGACGTTGCTAGAAGCGTAGTCTTTGATTGCATTAGCTATCCCCCTCTTATTCTGGCATTCTGCAGTTTAGCCCACAGATATTTGCCCTTTACACATATATCATTGCATATGTAGAGTAGATCCTTGCTTGCGAGTACTTTGGATGAGTACTCATGGTTGCTTTTCTCCCCCTTTTCCCCTCTTGTTCCTTCTTCTCGGATGATGCAACCATATTGATGGAGTCGAGGAGCCAGAGGATCCCGAGGATGTTTCTACGTGGAGTTCGGCTTCGAGGAGTAATTAGGAGGTCCCAGGCAAGAGGCCTTGCCTTTTCGATCGTTGCTATATTTGTGCTAGCCTTCTTAAGGCAAACTTGTTTAACTTATGTCTGTACTCAGATATTATTGCTTCCGCTGACTCTTGTGTATTCGAGCTTTTGTATTCGGGCCCTCGAGGCCTCTGGCTTGTAATATAAAGCTTGTATTATTTTAATTTGTGTCTAGAGTTGTGTTGTCATATCTTCCAGTGAGTCCTTGATCTTGGTCGTACACATTTGCGTGTATGATCAGTGTATGGTCAAATCGGGGGCGTCACAAGTTGGTATCAGAGCCGACTGCCTGTAGGAATCCCCTTTCCAACTCCTTGGCCGAAGTTGAGTCTAGTCTTTGAAAAAATGATTTACTAACTTGGCTGTGTGGCTTACAGGCCCACGTCGGCAATTGGGTGGAATTAGAATCTTTTATTCCTTGTCTATACTCTGGGATTCTGATCTCTCTTCTCTTCGGGTTAAATGATTTTTGCTAATTCTAACTCTAGGATCTCGTAAATACTTCTCCCGGAGAGCCCCACATTACAGATGATCGTCGGGTGCACTAGAAGATTTTGAAGATACTCTACGATGTTCTACCAAGACACTTGTGCCATCGCCTTTGCAAATTCCCTACCACTATTATATCAGTATGGATAACTGTATACACTTGACTACATCCAATCCCTTTGATCTTGTTATTACAAGATGCCTCGAACTTCTCTTCGCTATTCCGAGAATCCTTTGAGCTTACTGCCCTGCAGTTCTTGCATCATGAATACCCCCTACGGATAATTCCTCGCACTTACCGAGTATCCGTTCTTCCCTTACTGTTCATAGGTTTCACAAAATTCTTTGACATACTATTCGGTCTTTCGAAAATCCTCGGCAGCCTATTGCTCTTGGAATGCTTCTCTGCTTACATTATGGTTAATTCCATATGCCTAGTAGTCTTCGTTAGCATCCCTTGTCTTAGCCATTTTGAGCCTATTGATTCAATGTGTGCGTATGCACGCAGTCATCAGGTTATCCAGTTTTTTTAAATTATCTTTTCGGCTCAGACGTCATTCCAGACATGAGTTGGTTCTTGGCAATTCAAACCTTTATTGATTTTCCAACTAAGTGTTTTCAACTTATCCATCCTTGATCTGAGCATCTGCTTCTGATCCTTCATTTTGGAAACCATAAGTTCTTTCTATTTTAAGCATCAGACTAATCAGGTGATTCTTGAATCTGATGCCTCTGCATTCTTTCTTCCTCTGAGTGAGTACCGATACTCACACCAGCTTCGTTGTGGGTCGCCCAATCCATTGTTGGATTGTTATCCGACAACGTCTTTCATATTCAATCACCTTGTGAGTTCTTCCCCTCATACATAATGTCTTTGGTAAATTATCCTCTGCTTGGCCAACCATGCTATGCTTTCGAGCTTGAGCATTTACTTTTGAAACTTGTGGTATATGTTACTAAGATGCCGGATGGGTTGAACCTGTGCCTTCCCCTAATCCGTGAGAACCCGAAAGTTCTCACAAGTTTTACTCTTCCGGTGTTCTACCAGATAAAATTCGAGCACTATAGTGTTATCAAAGCGAGAGGTGAATGAAATGATATGCATTAAAGAAGTGGGAGTCGACGTTGAACTTTGTGTTCATGCCCATGAAAATGATGTAGACCGTCTCGGAAGCTTCTTGCAAAATGATTATCCAGCTGTATGATTCTTTCGGTATTCTTGAATTGATTCCTTACAGTTATGGTTCCGGCCATGATGTCCTGATCTAATATTTTTGCCGGGAATTCATTCTATTGCCTCGTCTATTTTTGTCAGGGTTGAAGTATCTATTGTCATAGGTCAATGACCGGGTCCTACTTCTATCATGTTATACCTTCGAGTATTACCCCCTGGTATCTCGGAGATGTCTTGCCATTGCTCCACATCTTACTAACCTTGTTGAAGTAATGTCTTTCCTTGTCGTAATCACTCTACGGGTTCTGGGTTGTTGTCAACCGAGGACACCGACTAGTGAAATTATTCTGCACTACAAATAAAATACCCCTAGTATTTTTACTAGGAAATTCTGAACTCAATCTAGTCATTACTAGAGTATCAGTTGCATTCTGGTCTTACTACCTTTGACTGTGCTACCTCATCCTTCTCTGGTGCACGAATTCTTCAATGTGTGAGCACGACTTACGTCAAACTTTCAACATCATGTTGCTTGTCTTGAAAGGTAACGTTGGTTTCGAGCTTGCATCTTATATATTGATCCTATAACTTGCCACTTTGTCATTCCCTTGCTTGTTGTCGTTGTTGTTTGATTGCATCCGCTTGAAACCTCCCGACAAATGTGTTGGATCACCTTCAACACTTTGACTTCTTCTGAGATGTCAACTGTGTTTGTGATGAGAAATACCCTCCTTGCCCTCGATGATTTTTATTACCATCGACAACACCCTTGACTTCCTTTCATCGCGAACTTGTCCACATTATAAATACAACTTGCTCTCCAGCTAGTGTTGTGTTCTGCATTGAAGTAATACAGTCTTTTATGTCGAGAATGTAGTGGGGATTGCCCCACCTCTTAGAAATTCTCGGTATGAAGATACTTCTCATCATCACCATTCTTCCTTGGTCCCCGTGTTGTTTTCAACCGGGATACCAATATGCTAAATATGCTTCTTGAGTTCTGCACTTCTAGCAACACTATTGCTTTGAAGTTAACGGTCGACAGTTCGTTCTTAGACTGTTGGTTATTGAATCGTCACTCTAACATTGATCTTGCTGCCTAAGGTCATATTTCTGGCACACCTTTCACCTAATGATTATTGGTGTATGTTTTCCTCGAGCATACAACATTATATCATTTGAATTTATATGTGTCATCCTCTTGTTCACATTATTGTGGAAATCCCTCCGTTTGGAATTCTCGATGAATGGTCGCTGAGCCCATCAGCGACCTCCTCACCATCTCCTTGGTTTAATGATGAACTATTGTTTTGGGAACCCGCCCCCATAGCTCAATTCCCGAGAATCTTGCAATGTCATTTCGTCGATTTGTGTTGCACCTTTTCATCTCGAACATCCTGAGTCTGAGGTATCTTGACACCAATCGGATCTGAATCTCGGTTAAATATGATGTTTGGACAACTTTCCAGTAGTTATAATGTTGGTCCTTTGATGCCCGGTAATATGAAGTCATGCCTAGCACCCCTGGCTGGAGGACCCATCATTATAATTTCTTTTGCAAGGATAGCCATTCTTCCAGGAGGAAATTGTAAGACTTATTTTAAAAGTTGCTCGTGATGGATCATTTGTGTATCCAAAGTCTGGCCTTTGATTGAAACACCATATCATTTCTACCTCAAAGCATGACTATGATACCCCGCTCATGAACAAGAACATTGGAGGCGTGATGCTAAATGTTTCTTGGTCAGTTATCCAAACACCATTGTATGGGTAACATCTTGATTAATCCTTGCCTCTTTATCTGAATGGTTGGGTACTTGCTCTCCTACCCTGTATGCCATGTTCTTCTTGTCCATGGGAAGGGTATACTCCTAATAATTGTGTGTAATCACAGTTTTCCTTTCCATTTGTTTGTTTAACCTTTCTTTGATCTACATATAATCTAAGAAGTAATAATTCTCTACTTTTGTAAACACCTTGTTGTACAACTCTGTCGCAAGGCCCTGTTACTATGGTTGGTAACATTCCGGTAACCAGTGATGGAAGAAAACTTTGCCTACCGGTCCGCCTCGTTTCAACGAGCAGGAAAATGGTTCTCTTCGCTCCCCGTCCTTGGTACCGACATTGTTGCCGACATAGCTGACAAGCTATCCACTAACATGCCTCCCTGTTGCGACTGTGCAAGATGTCATTACCCTTCCTATTTTCAACCCACATGGTGGGCCCATAACCCATTGGTCCACTGGATCGAAACCCGACTCTTCTTTACAACCCGGATTCTAATGTATCTTTTGCACCTGGCTTCATATGTGATTCACAAGCTAAATTATGTATCATTATTCATCCTGGAATCAAACACCTTGTTATTCCCATTGCTCAAGCCCCGATTCCAGCTTCTGTCTAGGCATCGAATGTTTGCCTACCCAATTGAAACTTTGGTACCGACATATATTGCACTCAATGAATTGACTAAAATACAACTCGTGGGGTACCTCGTGTATTTCCCATTGAGTTCACCGTCAGGTGCCCAGCTTTGTGGAGATGTGTTATTTGAGAGTTTCCCCCCTGGTCGCGTTCATAGGACGATGGAGATCCTCAAGAAAGGATGATGACTTGATCATGGCGACTTGAAGCAGAGAAATGAAGACATCAACGAAAGGGATCAACCTCTTCGAAAGGGCAGCCAAGACCGAGAAGACTCGTTAGGTTTTTGCTACCCGCACCCCCCCTTACTCCACAGCATAAATCTCGGGACGAGATTTCTTGTAGTGGAGGAGAATTGTGACGCTCGGGTAATTAAGCTACAGAAACCCTCTACTAATGATGCCACGTCACCTCGGTTACTGTTGATAAACTCGTGTTGGTTCAAAAGCAACTCAAAATTTCAAATTCAAAATAAAGTCAAATATAAAAGTTTTTAAATGTCAAAACTAAAATGTTCTAAAGTAGACAAACAAATTATAAGTAATAATGGTGGAGAGACCACACTTGTATAAAATGTGTAAATATTCAAAAATGAACAAAACCGTAGCAAAAACAATTAGTTAAATGTTTATAAAATAATAAACAATTACAAACTAATTTATATTAGGTACCAAGTTAATTGGGATAGTGGCATAATTAGTAATAATGTTTTCGGTTCAAATTGGGAATTTCTTAAAAACAGAAAAGTTAATAAAACAGAAAAGAAGAAATAAAAGAAAAGAGGAAATAGAAAAGCAGTAAATAAACAAAAAAAACAAATAAATAGAAAAGCCCCTCCCCCCTCCATTGGGCCGAAAGGCCCAGCTGGCCGGCCCAGCCGCACTGGCCTATATGGCCCTCACAACCCCCTCTCCGTGACCTAGATCCCACACCCCCACTCACCCCCGTCTTCTCCTCCGTCTGGATCTGGGTTGGGAAACAAGCCCCGACCCCCTTCGACGCCCTCGCCTCATCATCGACCTCATCGTCACCCCGCCGCCTACCGTCGAAGCTCGCCTCCCCGACCTCCTCCCCGACGGCCACACCGAGCCTCGCCGCCCCCTCTCCCCATCAACGCTGGTGAGGCCTCGGGCCTCCCCCATTTTCTACCTCATGCCTTGGCCGTAGTCACCACTCGCCCCACGTCCGCCCCGCTCTGCTCGTACCCGTCGCCACCCGCTGCGTGCCCGCAGCCACGCCCATCGCTCCTTGCTGAGCCGCGCCGCCGTGACGCTCCGCCTGCGGACGCGCGGCACCCGCTGCTCTCGACCGCCCCGCCCGTCGCCTGCGCGCACGCCCCGTCGCCAGGCTCCAGTCGCTCGGGCCCGCGCCCGCTCACCCCGCCGAGACCGGAGCTCAGGTCCAACACGCCCGCAAGCCCCTCCCCGCGCCGCTCGTGCTCCCCATGACCACTCCACCCCGGCACACGCCAATCGCCATCACCGCTGGGCCCCCTGCCCCTCCCTCCGCCCGCTGCTGCTGCTCTCTGGCCCCCGGCGGCCCTCCCCTACGCCGCCCCTCGCCTCTGGCCCCGCAGGCCACCTCGGCCCCGCTACTGTCTCCGGCGCCTGGCCGCGCTAGCTCGAATCCCGCCACCAGCGCCTGGCCACCTCAGCCCGACTGGTCGGCGGCCGCCCTTCCCCCTCCTCCGCCTGGCCACCGCTGGCCCTAGCGCCGGCGTGCGCCGTGCGCGTCCCGCGCCCGCACGGGCGGCCCCGAGCAGCGCCCGCCCCGATCGCCCGTTGGGCACCCCGTGCCCGCTTCGATTCGTTCGCCCGAACCGTTAAGGCCCCCTATGCCTATGACAGGGGGACCCCACAACCCAGAAACGTTAAAAAAATAAAATAATAATAATAATAATATTAATTAATTAATTATGTTAGTTAATCCTGATTAGCTTAATCTAATTAACTAATTAATTGGGTTTAGTTAATCTGTGGTCATGACAGCTAGGACCCGCATGTCAGTTTGTCATAGTCACTGCCATGTGTGACTGCTGACATCATGCTGACGTCATGATGACGTCAGCATACACTATTCTGGATAATGTTGAATTAAAATAATTAAATTAATTCTAGAAATGATTAAATCTTTTAAAATTAATATAAAATATACGTAGCTCGGATGGAAAAACTTTGTACATGAAAGTTGCTCAGAACGACGAGACGAATCCGAAATTGCGGTCCGTTTGTCAGCCACACGTCCCTAGCACAGCGAACATGCAACTTTCCCCCTCCGGTCCATTTGTCCGAAAACGTCAAACAGCAGGAATACTTTCCCGGATGTTATTCCTCTTCGCATGTATCATCGAGCACTGCGTTAGGTCACACATAGCACCACGTTTTGCCATATTATGCTTCGTGGTGCGATGTTTGCTTTATATTTGTTTTGTCTCCCCCTCTTCTCTCCGATAGACACCGGGACTGAGACTGCTGATGGTGCCACTGTGATCGACCGCGTCGACGACGACCCCTCTTTCTTGCCAGAGTAACCAGGCAAGCCCCCCCTTGATCACTGATACGTCTCAAACGTATCTACTTTTCCAAACACTTTTGATATTGTTTTGACCTCATTCTTGCATGATTTGGACTAAACTAACCCAGACTGACGCTGTTTTCAGCAGAGCTGCCTGTATGTTTTATTTGTGTGCAGGAAAACGGAGTTTTAACTATCTCAGAAAAATCCACGAAAAATCAAGAAAAATCCACGCACCCGAAGAAACAACATACCAGAAGTGGGGCCATAGGGGGGCCAGGGGGTGCCCAGGCGCCCTGTGGGCGCGCCCCCCTGGGCCGCGCCGGGGGGCGCCTGGGCCCCTGGTGCCCTACTTTAACCCGTATTTTTTCCTCCGAGCCAGAAACCCCAGATCGGAAGTCCTTTTCGCTGTTTCTCGTCGCGGAGCCGCCGCCACCCTCTGTTCTTCTTCGGGAGGGCTAATCTGGAGGCTGATTTGGCCTCCGGAGAGGGGAGATCGTCTCCATCGTCATCATCATCACCACTTCATCATCCCTCCATGACTTCCCCCTTCATGTGTGAGTAATTCACTTGCTGTAGGCGAAGGGGATGGTAGGGATTGGATGAGTTAGATCATGTAATAGTTCGTCAGATTGTCGGGGGCATGTTGCCTATCATCTAGTATGGTGTTTATCATCTTTGCTACAACTTGTTATTCTTAATGCTTGACACTTAGGACTCGAGTGCCATGATTTCAGATCTAAACCATATGTGTTTCCATGAATATATTTGTGTTCTTGATCCTATCTATGAGTTGTATGCACCTGTTACGGTTCGGAACCCGCGATCCCAAAAGTGACAGCTTGGGACACCAAAGGGGATGATCCGTAGATTGAGGATTACATGTATCCATTGAGTTCATTGCTTTGTTCCAGTGCTCTTTGACAAGAGCACCTTAATATCCATTAGTTCCTTTTGGCCCCGTTCGTAGCGGGATGGTAGGACAAAAGATGTTGTGCAAGTTCTTATTGCAAGCACGTACAACTACCTACGGGATACATGCCTAATGTTTGATATTTGCCTAGATGATCATTACTTTTCCGTGTGCCGTGCCCCGAGTTAGAAACTATCTCATCCATGCAACGCCCAACCATCCATCTCCCTAGCCTACAGTATTTTAAACCTTGCTTGTTACTAGTCGCTACCTTTGCTATTTACTACTGCTATTTACTTTTGCTGTTTACTTTTACTATTACTATCATCACTATCATATCATTGTTACCACTTATCTTTTGTTGCAAGTTAGTATATTTCAGGTGCGGTTGAATTGACAACTCAACTGTTAAAACTTATAAATACTCTTTAGCTCCCCGTGTGTCGAATCAATAAATTGGGTTATTCTTACCCGCGAAGACTATCTCGATCCCTTACGGTTGAGGGTTATCAAGTACCGTTTTCTGGCGCCGTTGCCGGGGAGCATAGCAATATTTACAAGTCTACTTGAGATATCCTACCCGCTGCACTTTATTCACTATGGGTAAGAAAGGTGACCCCAAGGTTCCGATCTTATGATCCACTACAAGAAGAGGTACTGCTCTGAGCACTAGTGCTACGCTTGATTCACCTTCTGTTATGAGTAAGTTTGCCTCACCACCACCACATGATGCTCCAACTGAATCTGTTACTATGTCTGATACACTTGATGATGCTTCTACTACTTTTGATGATGATATTAGTTCACTTGGTTATGCTCTTGAGAAACAAATTACTGCTGCTGCTGAAAAATATGGAATTGAACTTCCTGTTACTCGCTACCCTATTGGTGAAACTTATGATTTTCCTGAATTGAGTAAACTCCAGGAGAGGCTCCTTGATGATGATTACTATATACTTGATGAAGATTTATGCAAGGAACTGACAGAGTTTGCCGGCTCTGACCCTGAAACTATTAAGAAAACATTTGAAAAACACTCTTTGAAAAACAAAACCGTTCCTAATCCTGAGTTTGCTTCATCTCCTATATGCATTGATGATCCTGATTTTGATTTCTCTGTTGATCTTTCACTTATACCTATGGTTGAAGCTGACCCCTTTTATGGCAGAGAAAATGATGATGCTATTGCACACCTAACTAAACTTGGTGAACTAGGTAGCCTGTTTACCACAGATGAGAAGATACGCTACTTTTATGTGACCAAACTTCTTCCTTTCTCGTTGAAGGAAGGTGCTAAAGCATGGTATGATTCACTCCCATGCGGTTCTATTAAGAGTCCTCAGGACTTAGCTCACTCTTTTGTTGATAAGTACTTTCCTGCTCATATGCAACATGCTGCTTTACAAAGAATTTATAACTTTAAACAGTTGCAGGATGAGTCCCTCCCTAAAGCTTGGGGGAGGTACTGCAGTTTGATTCAGGCTAGACCAGGACATGGAGTTCCTAAGAATGAATTAATTGATAAACTGATGACTCTAGGTCCTATCTGGACAGTTGTGCTGGTTGTGTTTTCAGGAAAAGAACACCAGACGATGCGGAAGATCTAATGGGCAAAATTGCCAAGAACCATAAAGATTGGTCCGTCCCTGAACCACCTCCACCAACAAAGAAGAGGGGCATGTTTGTTCTAAGCCCCGAGGATATGCGAGAAGCAAAGAAGTCTATCAAAGAGAAAGGTATTAAAGCTGAAGACGTGAAGAATCTACCCCCTATTGAGAAGCTGTGTGAGCCTACCACTCACCCACCAATGGTAGAGGTACACTCTCTTTTAGATTTCAACGAAAGTGACATCCCTCATGGTAAGCCTCCTGATCAATGTTTAGATGAGTTTGATAATTTTATTATGAAACAGAATCATTTTAATGAGAGGATAGAAAGTCAGTTGCATGATAATTCCCTTGCTATCAAAAAGTTGCTTGGTGTTTTAGATAGAACAGTTAATGATGTTCAGTGTCTTGTGAAGCATTTTCATATGGTTCAACCTCAGCTTGATCAAATTTCTAATGTGCAAAGAGATTTGCTTGCTAACAATGCCAAACAAGATAAATTGCAGGCTTTTGGGATTAAGACCCGAGGAGGAACTAGTACTCAAGATCCTCTTTATCCAGAGGGACATCCGAAGAGAATCGAGCAAGATTCTCAAATGCAGGAAGAAGAAATTGTTGTCTCTCCAAATAAGAAAAAGAAACATAAAGAGACTGACAATTCTAATGATCCTATTGCAGATGAAGAGCCAGCTATTGATCCCAACAGTGTATCTATCTCTGATGCTGAGACTGAAGACGGTGCTGAACCTGAAGGTAATAATAATGAGAAGAATGATCCACCTGAAGTTCGAGAAGAAGAAGCACCTGACAAACGTAAGAGGTACACTAAAGAAGACTTCATCACAAGGAAACATGGGAAGGAGAAAGAACCATGGGTACAGAAACCCATGCCCTTTCCAGGTAAGTCCATCAAATCTAAAGAAGAAGAGCATTACAATAAGTTTTGTGAATGGATAAAACCTCTTTTTCTTCAAATTCCTTTGACTGATGCTATTAAGTTACTCCCTTACTCAAAATATATGAAACATATTGTCACTAACAAAAGAAAAGTTCCTAATGATGCAATATCTACTATGCTTGCTAACTATTCTTTCAGTGGAAAGATTCCTGAGAAGCTCGGTGATCCAGGTATACCCACCATCCCTTGCTCCATAAAAAATAATTATGTCAAAACTGCTTTATGTGATCTTGGAGCGGGAGTGAGTGTTATGCCTCTCTCTCTTTACGAGAGGCTCTGTTTAGAGAAACTAATTCCTATAGATATCTCCCATCAGATGGCTGACAAGTCAACCGCTGTTCCGATAGGTATTTGTGAGGATGTTCCAGTTGAAGTTGCTAATTGTTTAATTCTTACTAATTTTGTTGTGCTTGACATGCCCGAGGATGGGAGCATGTCCATTATTCTTGGTAGACCTTTCCTTAACACCGCAGGTGCTATTATTGATTGCAACAAAGGGAAGGTTACCTTTCATGAGAATGATAAAGAACACACGGTATATTTTCTGAAGAAGACCGACAGGAGGCATGCCCTCAACTCTATAGAGAATATCGAGACCGTGAAAATTGGAGAATGGGACTGTCCACTACATGTGCCTCACAAATACAAAACTATCATGGTAGGGACAATGTCCATCAAGGTAAAAGTTCAGTGATTGCTTTGTGGGAGGTGATACTTTTTGCTCTATATATCGCTTGTTTATTGGTAAGACTTGATCAACCTTACTAATGAACGTTTTATATACGGATAAAAAGTTGAGCTTTCTATGTCTTCATTTTGTTTTTAGTGTTGTCATACCTGCTGTACCAAGTATCTATGTTTTTGAAGCTTTACAATACTACTAACTACTTCAAGTTTTCAGAGAGTTTCACAGCTTTTTGAACTTCGAAAAAATTTCAACAGTGAAGTTTTCTGGAAAATTCCAGAAAAATTATATTAAAAATTTCCACAACGGGAGAGACCCGAAAAGTCCTGGGGCCAGCCAGGGGGGGCCACCAGTGGCCCAGGCGGCCAGCTGGCGCGGCCCAGCCCCTGGCCGCGCCCACAGGGCGCCTGGGGCCCACAGGACCCCCCTCCAGGTACTTCTTCTTCTTCTTCCCCTCTCTCTCTCTTTTTCCAGAAACCCGAGTTCTGGTCGTGTTCTTCTTGTTCTTGCTGTTCTTGGGGGCGATTCTTCGATCTCTTTCTACAGCCCATCATTTGAGCTGAAATTTTGAGCAAATACTCCCTGGTATGACTCCTCCACTCCTCCAATTAGATTTTCGATTGGTGGCCTCATTTGTGAGTATTTAGTAGTTCTTGGTGCTGTAGAGATGAGCTTGCATGCATGTGTAGAAAGTTATTTTCCAAGTTTTGATGCAAGTTTATGCCTTGGGCAAGTGAGTTGAGTAGTTTGCCTTAGCTCACTTTGTTTTAATCCTCGTTTTTGTGAATTGTAAAAAATTTCAGAAATGAGTTTATTAGGAAGGGCAAAAGGATGGCTTGAGAAGAGGAGACCCGCACACTCCGATCGAGTCACTAGAGCCGCAGCTTCACCATCGACTGCCAGGGTGAGCTATATTGAAGATCATGTGCCCCTGGAGTTATTGGAAGATACAAGTCCAGCACGTGCGATGACATATCCATGTGACGTATTCATGGAAGCTGCGGGAATCAAGGATGAGTTTTATAATCTTTGTGCTAATGCAGGTTTGACACGACTCGTCATGAGCCGTGTTACTCAGTATCAGAAACTCACCTCCGGTTTCATTAACAGTTTTAGATATAATCCTGATTCAGGTGCTATTGAGTTTAAAATTTATAATGATCTTATCACCATGACTCTGGGAAATTTTTGTGAAGTAATAGATGTGCCGAATGTTGGGAGGACGGAAAGGATGGGCACGCAGCCCTCCGAGCTAAAAACCGTCATCAACTCTCTCTGCAGCATGGGTACGAGGGATATTCATCGGTCGAAGATCTCCAGCATCTTGTTTCCTCACCTCAGGTATTTTGCATATTATATTGCTAGAGGGGTGTTAGCTCATGACAACACGAGCAACATTTCTGCTCCGGATATTGCTATCCTGGCAGCAGCCCTCTCAGGGAGGTCTGATTATAATATTGGTACCTTAATTGCTCGACGCCTTGCTATGAACGGTAACAAGGGGGACTTATATGGTGGGATTTATGCCACGCTTATCTTAGAGCATCTTGGAGGCACCCCACACCCTATTGATACTCCTTTTACTTATTTAAACTTTGATCTTGCTACTATGAAAAGGCATAAGTTTGTTACCATGGGCTCTGAACTTGATAACCTTGTTTATATCTTGCGTTTCGGAACTACCGCGGAACGCGAGATCCGTCTACCTGCACCTCTTTTATTTGATTATTCTCACAGGAACGGATGGTCCTTTGATGTTGTCCAGTTCGATGAGTTCATGGTCCAGCATCAGTTCCATAACCCCATGGAGGGGGTTGTGCCTGACGAGGAGAGGCACGGTGAGATACCACATTTTCAGGATGAGACCGCCACCGAGTTTGGTGAAGGGTCTTCCTCTGTTTGGCGCTCGGAACCTTCCTCGTGGGAAACTCCGAGGAGTTCGGTGTACGCGCCATCATCCTTCTACGACCCTTGGTCTCACCACCATACCCCTGGAGCAGGAGGCTCCTGGGGGCAGTAGCTGCTACCAACTTAGGCCAAAAGCCTAAGCTTGGGGGAGTACGTGCCCTTCTCACCTTTTCATTGTATTATCCGCTTTATTCACTTTGATCTTTTCGAAGTTTTTACCCGTTCTTCTTTATTCATCTATATTGCAAAAACAACAAAATGATTTTCTCTTTCTTTTGCTTTTATTCAACCTTTGAAAAACCCAAAAAGATTTCCTTTCTCTCTTTAGTTTGCTTTGTTTTCAGAGATCAGCTCGAGTCCGTGATGGCATTTGATTATATTTCCTACGTTCGATCGTGCAAGTGACAAGCAGTAATGACGAAGATCGGCCGAAAGGAAGCAACAAGGAAGACCGGTATGAACTCTTATTGTTTCTACTTTTGTACATATGCCTGTACTTATGATCTAGAGACCAGCTTGTAGCGACATAGTGCTATGTTTACAATGCTCTTCAAGTGGTTCATGCTTTCCTTGTGGCTAGTCTCCAATAACTAGAGTATATAATGTGTTCTTGAAATGATCTACATGCATTGCACTGTTCCTAGTCTGGCATACTATGGTGGTATTTCCCTTTAGAGAATTTTTGGATTGACTTGGCGCATGCTTACACATGTTTAAGACTAAAAAGTCTACCTTGCCTTGATGATCTTTGAGTTTTAGAATAGTTATATCACTTTCATGCCCGATTCAATGTTGCTTTGTCGCTCTGCATGATTATGATCGTTATTGCTCTCTAGTTGGTCGCTTCCCAGTCTTTTGCTAAACCTCCACCCGTACTAAGCGGAATGACTGCTTGGGCATCCAAAACCTTTAAAACCTATTATGCCATATGAGTCCACTATACCTTCCTATACATGGTATTTACCTGCCATCCCTAACGAAGACTTTCATGTACCATCTCGAAATTAATCAAAAGCATTTCTCTTTTGTGCCTATGTATTAGCTCATGAGGAAGTAGTAGTTAATTCATGATCTCTTTAAGTTGGACAAGTTTCACCCCTGGATTGCATGCATAATGTGCGAACCCCTAATATGAAAAGGAACTAGCATTGAGTGCGCCCGACTCGAAAAGATAATATAACAAACAAACCCTCCTTCACGCTTTGTTCATGAGAAATCAGAAAACTTTGGCAGTGATAAACAAAGGAGATTAAGAGGATGTGATCGTCCTCATGCGGGAGCCGTTCCTCGAGACTTGTCTAGCTTAAAAAGTGATTGAGTTATCTGCTAGCATTCGTTGACGAAATATGCACCTCTCAAAAACATGTTTACTTCTGTTTTTAAAACCAAGAGCTCTGGTACATGTTTAGTTTTTGTTTCCGACCATGGGTTTTCAACTTTGCCAATAAAAGCCACGATTCGAGAGTCTCAACTTCTTTCTTCAAAGCACTGACTAGGAGAGCGTAATTGTCATTCTGAGTGTAATGTGCATTGTCCCAAAGTATTACATTGTCTTCTGCATACTTGTGATATGATTTATTCTGAAGTTCTTAGTTCTAGTCTCCTTTAAAACTCTGGAGGAGTCTCTGCATTTATGTTTTGCTTCACTCATGGAGGCTAGCGAGATACCACCTTAATATGCTCAAGCTATGTGCAATGTGATCTTGTCTTGATTTTCAGTAATATATTGTTTACTCTTAATTATTTGTGACTGGTCACTTGAAAGAAGGATTGCTCCTTGCATTGTTCTCATAAGTACTGTTAATACTTGCTGAACTCTTTTCGTAGTACATGCTTATATACATCTAATGAAGCAAAAGAGTTTGTCAAAGTTTTCTTTGTCGCGTCCAGTTCGTTGAGCTGAATTGCTTGAGGACAAGCAATATGCTAAGCTTGGGGGAGTTGATACGTCTCAAACGTATCTACTTTTCCAAACACTTTTGATATTGTTTTGACCTCATTCTTGCATGATTTGGACTAAACTAACCCGGACTGACGCTGTTTTCAGCAGAGCTGCCTGTATGTTTTATTTGTGTGCAGGAAAACGGATTTTTAATTATCTCAGAAAAATCCACGAAAAATCAAGAAAAATCCACGCACCCGAAGAAACAACATACCAGAAGTGGGGCCAGAGGGGGGCCAGGGGGTGCCCAGGCGCCCTGTGGGCGCCCCCCCCCCTGGGCCGCGCCGGGGGGGCGCCTGGGTGGGGCCCACACCCCCTGGTGCCCTACTTTAGCCCGTATTTTTTCCTCCGAGCCAGAAACCCCAGATCGGAAGTCCTTTTCGCTGTTTCTCGTCCCGGAGCCGCCGCCACCCTCTGTTCTTCTTCGGGAGGGCTAATCTGGAGGCTGATTTGGCCTCCGGAGAGGGGAGATCGTCGCCATCGTCATCATCATCACCACTTCATCATCCCTCCATGACTTCCCCCTTCAAGTGTGAGTAATTCCCTTGCTGTAGGCGAAGGGGATGGTAGGGATTGGATGAGTTAGATCATGTAATAGTTCGTCAGATTGTCGGGGGCATGTTGCCTATCATCTAGTATGGTGTTTATCATCTTTGCTACAACTTGTTATTCTTAATGCTTGACACTTAGGGCCCGAGTGCCATGATTTCAGATATGAACCATATGTGTTTGCATGAATATATTTGTGTTCTTGATCCTATCTATGAGTTGTATGCACCTATTACGGTTCGGAACCGGCGATCCCAAAAGTGACAGCTTGGGACACCAAAGGGGATGATCCGTAGTTTGAGGATTACATGTATCCATTGAGTTCATTGCTTTGTTCCGGTGCTCTTTGACGGGAGCACCTTAATATCCATTAGTTCCTTTTGGCCCCGTTCGTAGCGGGATGGTAGGACAAAAGATGTTGTGCAAGTTCTTATTGCAAGCACATACAACTACCTACGGGATACATGCCTAATGTTTGATATTTGCCTAGATGATCCTTACTTTTCCGTGTGTCGTGCCCCGAGTTAGAAACTATCTCATTCATGCAACGCCCAACCATCCATCTCCCTAGCCTACAGTATTTTAAACCTTGCTTGTTACTAGTCGCTACCTTTGCTATTTACTACTGCTATTTACTTTTGCTGTTTACTTTTACTATTACTATCATCACTATCATATCATTGTTACCACTTATCTTTTGTTGCAAGTTAGTATATTTCAGGTGCGGTTGAATTGACAACTCAACTGTTAAAGCTTATAAATACTCTTTGGCTCCCCGTGTGTCGAATCAATAAATTGGGTTATTCTTACCCGCGAAGACTATCTCGATCCCTTACGGTTGAGGGTTATCAATCACCAGATATCGCCTATTCTCTTATCTCTTACTCTTGCATTAGAATCTCTACTGTTCATGATTCGATAGCTCCTACTCTGTTGCATAGCCTGCCATTGTAGCTACAACTGTTGATACCTGTACCTGCTATCCTAATGCTTAGTATAGGATGCTAGTATTCCATCAGCGGCCCGACATTCTTGTCCGTCTGCCATGCTACACTATCGGGCCGTGATCACCCGGGTGGTGATCACGGGTATATACTTTACTATTACATACACATGATGATGATTCGGAGATGGGGGCTGAAGGGGCAGGTGGTTCCACACAGGTAGTGGTGGGCCTGGGTTCCCGGCAGCCCCCTGATTGTTACCTTGTGGCGGAGCGATAGGGCGGGTTGCGACCACCTAGGAAACAGGTGGGCCTGGCCCTGGTCGTTGTCCGCGGTTATTTCATAATAACACGTTTAACGGGATCTTGGTATTTGATCTGAGTCTGGCCATTTGGCCTATACGCACTAACCAGCTGCGTGGGAACAGTTATGGGCGCTCGACGTCGTGGTATCAGCCAAAGCCTTCTTGACGTCAGCGACTTAGCGGCGCGCGCCGGATTGGACTGGAAAGCCTACTCTGGTATTAGGAGAGGCTAGGTCTGCTTACCGACCGCCCTCGCAATGTGCAGGTGTGCATTGGGCGATGGGCCCAGACCCCCGTGGGCTTAGGGTTTAGACCGGCGTGCTGACCTCTCTGTTGTGCTTAGGTAGGGCTGCGACGTGTTGATCTTCCGAGGCCGGGCATGACCCTGGAAAGTGTGTCCGGCCAAATGGGATCAAGCATGCTGGGTTATGTGGTGCACCCTTGCAGGGAAGTTAATGTATTCGAATAGCCGTGTCCCTCGGTAAAAGGACGACCTGGAGTTGTACTCTGACCTCATGATAACTAGAACCGGATACTTAATAAAACACACACAGATGAGTTTCAGATATAACTCGATGGTTGTTCTCTCACAGGGTGATGTGCGGGAGGATCGCCGGGTAGGTTTATGCTATATGATGTTACTTGGTGAACTTACCATCTATTTTATTCTACTGCTGCAAGACGGAGGCTGCCAGAAGCGAGGATACTTGTTACTTCCAGCAACTCTCTCGTTCTGCTGCAAGATGGACGTTGCTAGAAGCGTAGTCTTCGATTGGATTAGGTATCCCCCTCTTATTCTGGCATTCTGCAGTTTAGCCCACAGATATTTGCCCTTTACACATATATCATTGCATATGTAGAGTAGATCCTTGCTTGCGAGTACTTTGGATGAGTACTCACGGTTGCTTTTCTCCCCTTCTTCTCGGATGATGCAACCAGATTGATGGAGTCCAGGAGCCAGAGGATCCCGAGGATGTTTCTACGTGGAGTTCGGCTTCGAGGAGTAATTAGGAGGTCCCAGGCAGGAGGCCTTGCCTTTTCAATCGTTGCTATATTTGTGCTAGCCTTCTTAAGGTAAACTTGTTTAACTTATGTATGTACTCAGATATTATTGCTTCCACTGACTCTTGTGTATTCGAGCTTATGTATTCGAGCCCACGAGGCCCCTGGCTTGTAATATAAAGCTTGTATTATTTTAATTTGTGTCTAGAGTTGTGTTGTGATATCTTCAAGTGAGTCCCTGATCTTGGTTGTACACATTTGCGTGTATGATCAGTGTACGGTCAAATCGGGGGCGTCACACACACACACACACACCTTTCTTTCTTTCTTTCACACAAACGGTCTCTCTATATGACCACACACACATGCTCTAGGTGGAGTATTTGTTCGTACCACCCTTCATCAAACCTTACTCGTATCATAATCAATCACATTAATTTACTTATAACATGGACAAATTCCACTTTACTTTACTAGTTATCAAACTTATGATAATTATATAACGCAAATGACGAGCAGGAAGTGACATTTTTTCTACACAAATCTGATTAATATGGCTAGATAAATTACAAGGTAAGGTACCGTTATACTTATATCCCGATGCAAAAGGTGGAGTACATGTCCAAAGAGTAGAGGGGCACACACACACTCCCTAACAAACACAACATTCGTGCATGCGATGCGAGTTATGTGGCACACCCTAAACAAACCCGTATGCGTACAATTTGTGCACGTGCAGGTACACATGATGGAATGTATTTATTTAAGATGGACGTCGAACCCAAATGGTAGCTGCATTCATTACCCTCCCACTGCCTCTTCTCCGCTCGCCATCGCCCGATAGCCATGGCCTGGCTGAAGGTAACGACATATGCCATACTCCTGTTGCAACGACGCTTTGAGCTGCTTCTGAAGATGTGGAGGTGGCGCGAAGTCCGGATCGCGGCTGTCCTACCACTGAACTAGCTGGAGCCGAAGGAGGAGGCGGAGCAGCACGCGGCCATGGATGGCACGGATCTAGAGGAGGTGGAGGACGACGACGTGGGCGAGGTGGAGCCGGAATAGGAGGAGAAGGACGACGATGTGGGTGAGGCGGAGCTAGAACAGGAGGAGGACGACGATGCGGGTGAGGCGGAGCCAGAACAGGAGGAGGACGACGCGGGCTAGGCAGAGCTAGATGAGGAGGACGACGATGCGTGCAAGGCGGAGCCGATGCCAGCGGTGCATGCTTCGCCATGGCCGACGCCATTGTGGAGTTGACCCAAGAGGAGGGACCAGCGGAATAGCAAGCCATCTTTGAGTCCATCTAGTCGGAGGCCGAGGTGCAGGCCAATCGCTGCTTCCTCCGACAATGGGAGTGGGGGATCAACGAGATGTTCGCCGAACTAGAGGAGGAGCAGGAGGAGCTGGAGTTGCAGCTTGCGGCCGCCTACCCATCTCCAACGACGAGTACTGTAGTCTAGCTTAGGTTATGTGCGTAGTACTAGTTAGTACTCCTATTGCATGGTTTGTATGGATTTGTAGCACTAGTAATAGTAGTAGTACTCATTGTAAACTGCTTTTAAGATGAATGAATGAAATTAGTGGTCATGCATGCATCTTTTAGTAGCACTAGTAGACCGGTCAATTCCCGCATACATGCCCGGGCGATGGAAGAGGAAGGAGAAGAGAAACGGGCTGTGGAGTACACCTGCTGCAGCACGAGCTCCAAGAAACTTTCGTGCCAAACAATGGATAGTACAATATTTAGGCTAGTCGTAATGGGGAGTAGCTATACTAGTATCATGCATATGATACTAGTGTATGATACTACTACCTCCCTAAGCATAGTATAGTATCATATATTAGTATCATATTATGTGATATAGTATCATGATATGACACGCGACCCTCTCTTTCTTCATTTAATTCAATGCCACCTCATCAAAACTGCCAAGCTATGATACTCCCACTGCGACTGGCTAGTACTGCATCCAATCCAATTTAGTCCACGTATAATTTTTGCCAAAGATTACGGAATGATCTGCGCGTTCTGATATTAGACCGTTCTTTCAAGGAATACCCCTCCACTTCCACTTCGCCTCCTGCTCTTGAATTGACTAAGCCAACTAGACCGCCCCCTTTTTCTTCCTTGTATAGTACGCTTACACGCATGCGTACGTTCTCCTTCCATCTCAACCTTCTACTGCACCTTCTTCTCCTCCCTGTACGTACACCAGCTTAGTATGAATTGGCCTTACGTTGCGTGTGGATAACATGGCTACAACATGCAGGTTGTAGTTCGACAGCCTACCTCTCCGGCTCGCACGGTTTGGCCACGCAAGATTTGCATGCAGTGCGTGCTTTAATTCCGGGGTAGTGGATGGACGCTAACGTTCCACACATCGAACCATCTGCTGGCTCCCTAATCTCAAATAGTATACACTAGTGCGAACCCGCAGAACATCACTCCGAAGGGACGAAGCCATGTAGTTACCATCTTCTCTTGTCTAAACAAGTTCCCCAAGGGACAAGGCAGTTCGTCGCCATTTCCATGGATTCGCAAGGGGGCGGTGCTTCTTGTCCTCGTCGAGGTTGGGAGACCTTGGACGATGATCCTTTGGGGGAAATCATAAGTCGCTTTGACTTCCTCACATCCGCAAGACTCAGTGGTACTTGCACCAAATATTTAAAGAAGGTGCGTAAATATGCGTGGGAGAAGGCCATGCTAGTTGGTCTGCCATGCGTCCTCGAGAACCGGGATGTTTCCTGGTGGGTCTCTCCAGGGCGGCGTGGTCGTAGTTGCAAGTTAACGCCCCTTGAGATGCCGATGTTGCGGGGCAATCGTATTTTGTCTAATGAGCAGGTAAGCGAGATGAGTTTGATCACCTCAATGTATTCCAAAGGCTACTTCTGTGTTCCATTTCATAATTCCCCCGCTGCCCACTTTTTTCACAGGTTTGGCTAGGTGCCAATGGAGATTGGCTTGCATATGTACGGGAGGTTAACAACATCAATTTGCACAACATCCAAAATGGTGACACCGTTCTCGTCGAACCTTTATCCATCATTGAGATCGGACATGCAATGGGCTATCGGCTGAATTGGTACGATGGAACCACGGTGAGATTGAAGAAGATAGCAATCCCGAAAGCCCCGATAAGATCGTGTGCCACCAAAATTTATAGTCTCATCGCGGTGTTCGACATCGCGATTGCTTTCACGGACAATTCTTGAATGTGGCGGTCAAAGGTGGACCATGTTGTCTGCGGCTGATTTGTTGCCGTACGAGTACGAAGACACCGTGCATATCACAATAGGTATGTGAAACAAATGCTTTTCATAAGTTTAGCGTAAAATATGGACTTGACTCCAAAATAGTAGCTAATTTGTGTGAATCATTTTCTGCTCATGTTGATCTCCCTAAGGAGAAGTGGTTTAAATTTCAACCACCTATTGAAGAACCTTCTACGGAACCTACTATTGCTGAAAATGAAACAATTATCTATAATGTTATCGAGTTGTCCCACTACTTATACTGAAGAACCTCATTTTCCTGTTAGGGTTAAGGAACATGTTAATGCTATGACTGTGGTTCATAAGAATAATGTTAGAACACCTAAACCCTCTGAACATATTAAGGTGGAATATAATATTGTGATGACTAAAGATCTATTGGTTAATAATATTGATGGTCATGTTATTAATATTTTCTCTGGAGCTGCTAGAATTGCTAAGCCTATTAGAAATGAACAAGATATGCTAGATAATAATAAGCCTGTTGTTGGCATGCCCGTTGTTCTGTTAAGATTGGAGATCATTTCTATCTTGGTTTATGTGATATAGGTGCTGGTATAAGTTCTATTCAGTTCTTTTTATATCAAGAAGTTATGAATGACATTGCACTCGTTGAGATTGAAGATATGGATGTTACTATTAAGCTTGCAAATAGAGATAATATTTCACTACTCGAATTGTTAGAGATGTTGAAGTCTTGTGTGGTAAGATTAAATACTCTACTGATTTTCTGGTTCTTGGATCACAACAAGATAATTTATGTCCCATTATATTCGGTATAATTTTCTTGAATATTGTTAATACTGTAATAGATTGTGTTAAAGAAAAGATTAGAGTTAAATTTGGTGATGTATATCATGAATTTAATTTATCCTAGTTTAGTAAGCAACCTGGAGCTGGAGCTTCTGTTGTACCATATGAAAAGGAGTAGCCTTCATCTCCTCACCATTACAAGGCTTGCACAAGTCGTCATTCATAAAAAAATGATATGGGTCGTACTATACCACAAGACTTGGAGGTAAAAAATATTTTCATAAAACTCTTGCACCTTTGCTTTGATTTCACCTTGTAAGGCTGGTCATAGTGGGGAGTAACTTATACTAGTGTCATGCATATGATACTAGTCTAAGTTACCATCTTCATAGTGCAAAGTAACATAGTAGTAGAGTCATATGTTGCCACATTTAATAGCGTGTACACTCATGTTGTCTTGGAAAGCGCTATGTTACAGTAAGAGCAAGTACAATAGCAGGATTATAGCCCGCTTACATGGCGATTTTGCCTATGTGGAGGAGAGAGACATGAAAAAGTAAGAGGAGTGGGCTCTCATGCAAGAGCCTAGCTATATGCGGATTCCTAGGCCAATACAATAAATATGAAGAGAGAGATAGAGAGAAGATGAGTAATAGTAGTACTCTTATAGCCAACCCCATTATATGAGTGACTATAAGTGATGGCTATATATGACATGGCAACACCATATAGCCAGCAGTTGGCTATACTATTAACCATGCTCTAACATATTATGTTACTACTTCTCATTAACTACTTGCCACATAAGTAAAACATTCTCGAAGTCCGCTATGTTACTACCTAAGTTACTCCCACTATGACTAGCCTAAGTCACACAAAGAGACATCCTCACAGAGCAATGAATGATTTTTGCTAGTCAACTTCTGTGAATTAGCATGTGCATGAGAAAACTCCGTGTTTCCCCTTCAAGTAGCCAATCCAATCTGGAGCGTTGGCACGACGTCATTTGCACGATTTACGGACGGTACTATTAATCAAGCCGTTGGTGTCATCAAACTCTCTGCAGGACACCGTTTGATTACACATCGTGCATGCATCGTCCATGCACCAATCGTCCGCAAAGTAGTTTCGATTTCCTCATGCTTGAAGAGTTTGTACAACTGCAACTCAATGTCCCTCTCTTTAGTAAGAGAAGCATCGGATACCGGGATCGACCGTATAGAGCGCAACCGACGCTCCAATTTATTGATCTGTTTCCGAACTGAACTAGATGGGTCCTGATTCCAAACCTTCAAGCAACCAACGACCCTATGAAGATTATCCCAAGTAGCCTGAAGGGATAGGTCACCCGTCCTCCCCTTTCAGCCTAGGCACCTTCAAGATGCTCTTTATAATCAGCCGCTTGTAGCCACATGACCTCACATTTAACTCCATGTTGCACCAGTTTGTGACCCCATACTGTCTACGGAACAAGTCCGATAAGAATGGCATAATGGTAGAGGAGGTTGTGATCATATGCTCAACATAACAATCTTCATGCATATTTGGGAACAATGCTAAAGGAGTGTTTGTTTCAAATTCAATCTCACACCCAGACAACACCATCCGCCCCCGGACATGAACCAAATAAGGTGTTCTGTCAGTTGAGATGGAAGAAGTGAAATTCCTTGAACACGTAATCTGAGCACCTCATACAAAGTATAAGGATATCACAAATTCACAGTAGGTATGCATCTGTCTCATATACTATGACGTTCCAACATGAATTCATAGTGACAATGCTCCTGTCCATCAACCCTCACATGCAAAGTTGGCGATCCCGTTGTAGAGAGACATCTCGGCGTCAAACAATGGCACGTTCAATCCAAATAGACTACTCAACCCATGCAGTAGGCAAATGACAGTTTCAGGGCTGAGCGGGGTAAGATCACGAACAGAGCCATCTACAATAGGACAGAGCACTCTACGCAATTCTGTTGGAATCCAAATAAACCAAGAGATTCGTGTGAAGAAATTACGCGAGTGCACCGACTACTCAACCCGCGCTATTTCCATTTCACACGCCACCTTTTGACCCGTTCAAAAAATAAAATAAGAATAAGAATGGACAAGCAATAAAGCAAGCCAAAGCGCACGCCGATCCCATTTCGATCAGAAAGCAACTCCTCCGGCTCCTCCACTTCGCCGTGCATGCGACGGTATCCGTCCGTCGTACGTAGTGGGCTGGGCGGGCAGAGCACTCTGCCGCATCATCCGGAAACACACAAAAAATCTTCTCAGGAAGATACTGCTGCTACCGGATGCTCGACTATGGCGCACGAACGCACTCTGTCATGCAATAATGATGCTGCATGCGCGCGACGACCGTGATCGATCAATCGACCATCTACGAAATTTCGTATCCGCTCCATCTTGCTCGACGTCCGCGCGCGTATAAATAGGAGCGCGCGTCGCATGGTTGCTACGTACGTTTACTCAATCCGCTGCTAGTTAGCACGTGAACCGCTACATAGCGAACTAACTAATGGCCCCGATTCCCAGCCTGCGCTGCCTATATGGCGCACTGCTTCTGCTCCTGCTCGAGTTCGTGGCCGCCGCTGTCGTTATCGACGCCACGGCGCACTACCTGGCCCTGGACGCCAGGCACGAGCGGTGGATGGCCAAGTTCGGGCGCGCCTACACGGACGCCGACGAGAAATTGCACCGGCGGGAGGTGTTCGCGGCACGTCGACGCTGTCAACCGGGCGGGCAACCTGACGTACACGCTCGGGCTCAACCAGTTCTCCGACCTCACCGAAGGCGAGTTCGCGGAGACGCACCTCGGATACCGTCACCAGCGCGGCGGGCTTCGTACTGTGGGCAACACGCCGGTGGCGGCGATCAACATGTCCAAGGCTGCTGCTCTGAGGAATGGCCAATTACAGTACCTGCCGGACAGCGTGGACTGGAGGGCACATGGTGCCGTCACCGAAGTCAAGAACCAACGCTTCTGCGGTATAATTCTGCAGCTGCAGTGCATGCATAACATAGGCCGCCAAAGCTCGCAAACTGATTACACGTACGTATGCGTGTGCGCGCAGGGAGTTGCTGGGCAGCCTGGGCGTTCGCGGCGGTGGCGGCGACGGAGGGGCTCGTAAAGATCGGCACCGGCAACCTCATCTCCATGTCGGAGCAACAGGTCCTCGACTGCATGGGCGGCACCAACACCTGCAGCGGCGGAGACATCAACACCGCACTCCGCTATGTCGCCGCCAGCGGCGGCCTACAGCCGGAGGCGGCCTACGCGTATAGCGGCCAACAGGGCGCGTGCCGCAGCGGCGGCGTAAGGCCAAACTCGGCCGCTTCCGTCGGCGCCCCAAGGTTGGCGCGCCTATACGGCGACGACGGCGCGTTGCAGGAGCTCGCCGCCAGCCAGCCGGTGGCCGTGGCCTTGGAGGCCACGGACCCGGACTTCCGGCAGGCACTACAGGAGTGGCGTGTATGTTAGGAATAACCACAACGTGTACTTGTCCGTATCCGGTTTAGTGTCCGGTTTAGTATATGTGTATGTACGTGTCCGTGTAGGTTTTTAATAGTAGTCACCGAATAGGAATAGTATTGGTTAGCTTTAGCTAGTATATATATACTCGTGTATCCCATGTAAACAGATCATCAAAAAGTAATAAAGCAAACAGGAACGAGACGTTCCTGCGGCAATACATCAGCTTTGCGTGCGTGCGTTTCCTTCTTCCGGCCGGCTGGCCGCTGTGCACGCCCGTGTTGTTTGATGGTCAGATCGATCAAGTTGTACACGTACGTGTGTCTCCAGCCTTAAGCAATTGGTTGTTGTGTACGTGCATATCTAGCTAGCTTGGGGCAGCAATCCAAGACCGTCATCGAGCTTCATTCGTCATCGTCGTTTGATCGTCGGTCGTCACCGCCGTCGAAAAGTACTCGGCGTCTGATCTGGGCCAACAATTGGTATCTAGAGCAAGGTTGATCTTCTAGTAATGGAGGATCATGTCGGACGACGAAGGGAACAAGCAGCTGGCGGAATACTCCGGTGCGGCTAAAGTAATTGCTGCTCGGGCGAGTTCGTCATACCCACGGTTTGATCGCGAGAACTTCGGGGTCTGGAAGGCCCTCATGGAGTGTGGTCTCCGCGCCAACGAGCTATGGGACGCGGTCGATCCAGGAGGCGACGCGTATAAGAAGGAGGGAGCCGAGCACAGGAAGGATCGGCAGGCGGCGTCGGCGATTTACTCGGTGATGCCGATGGATGTCCTCCAGCACCTGATCGCCAAAGCAACGGCGAAGGAGGTGTGGGATACGCTGAAGCTCCAGATCGAGGGACACACCCGCGTCAAGCAAGCAAATTTCCAAACTCTCCTAAGAAACTATGAGACTTTGGTCATGGGCGACGATGAGTCCGTGGATGCGTTCGCTTCACGGGTGGCAACTCTCGTCAATCGGATTCGCGCGCTCGGAGAAAACCTCACGGAGGCCTCGGTTGTCCGGCGGTTCTTGCGCGCGGCCCCTCCCCGGTACCTGCAAATTGTCACGGCGATCGAGCAGTGCGTCGGTCTCGCGACTCTCTCCATCGACGATCTCGTCGGACGGTACAAGGCTCACGATGAGAGGATGCAGTACAGTCTTGGGGATGGAAAGAACGACGAGCTTGTGATGCTCACAAAGGCGCAGTGGGACGCCCTAGAAAAGCAAGGCGGATCCAAAAGCAGTAGCAAGAAGAAGGGGAAGCAGCGTTCGGCGAGAATAAACTTCGCCAACTCGGACGACTACTCAGACGATGAGGCTGCACCACCACCGAGGAGAAAGTTTGACATCAAGAAAGTGAGGTGTTATAACTGTGGCCTCCTTGGTCACTTCAAGGCTGACTGTGTGGAAGCACCGAAGCAGAAGGCGCTCATGGCCCAACAAGGAGATGATGGTGACATGATGTTGATGAGCATACTCGTGGACGAGGAGGATCCAGACTCACAAGTTTTGACTAAAGAAATTGTCGAGCTTGCGAAAGAAAACGTTTGCCATCAAGATTATGGTTCGGAAACTCGTGTCGATGCTACGGACGCGGGGGGTGATTCCGAAACCTACATCGATGTTACGGGCATAAGTGCTAACTTCGCTGGAGCGGACGAAGCAATTGCCGCATGTGCTCGGCCGTGGAGAAGCAGTCTTTATACGATGCGTTTAGAGAAAATAAAGGCGTACGTGGCACCGGAAGTCCACGAAGAAGCAACATACCCAGAGGCAACTGCTGTTGATGCTAATACCAAGATGGACATGATTGCAGCCACTACATATGTGCCGGCGGAAGACGGTGCATCGAGTAATGAAGCTAGCTTGAGACATGCACATGTGTGCACTAGCGCGACCAGCTTGATGATGGTTGGTGGTCAGTGCGTAGCAGTCATGCCACGTGGCTACTTAGAACAGCAGCCTAGAGACTATGAAGATGCAGCAGCAGCGCAGCCGGTTCAGCTACAGGATCGTAGCCCATGTGTGTCTGCTGGAGCGCTGATTTGTATGCAAGGAGAAGGAGGCCCAGTAAGATGTGCTCAACCTAGGAGCCTTGCCACCGGGTCAGAGAGCCTAGTTAGACGTGGCGAGCTGCCACTGCAAAGTGGTTCATTCAGTGGAGGTCTAGGACAGATCGTGTGTGCAGTTTTGCCACGCACGACCACTGCAACACGAAGAGACGGGAACAACGAGGTAATGCTAGTGCCTGTGGAGGAAGAAAAGACATGTCTGCCTACAACCAACCATCTACGACCGGTGTTCGACATACATCCGGAGAAATTTCTTCGGAGAATAGACCCGGAAAAGATGCAACGAAGTGGATGGCGGTGTCTAAGTGCCGAGGAACTGGCAGAATTCGCAGACACAAATATGAAGGAGTGTTGGCGTCGCGCTATGGAAGAAGAGTTGGAGTCGATCCACGACAACAATGCATGGGAGCTTGTGGATCTTCTCAATAATGAAAAAGTCATGGATCTCAAGTGGGAATTTATGATCAAGAAAGATGCCGATGGGTCCGTGAAGCATAAAGCGAGGCTAATAGCCAAAAAGTATGTGCAAGAGGAAGGTGTGGACTTCGAAAAAGTGTTCATTCCTGTTGCAAGGATGGAATCGGTGAGACTACTCACCGCTCTCGCGGTTCAGGAATCATGGAAGATACATCACATGGATGTAAAATCCGTGTTTTTGAATGACGAGTTAGAAGAAGATATGTATGTGAATCAGTCATCGGGATTCACCAAATAGGGAGAAGAACACAAGGTACTGAAGCTACACAAAGTCTTGTATGGGCTACGGCAAGGCTCTTGGGCGTCGAACATCAAACTTGATCAGACATTAATTTATCTTGGATTTGAGAAAGCCCCACTAGAGCATGCAATGTACAAGAGAGGTCAAGGAAGGGATCGTCTACTAGTTGGCATCTACGTCGACGGTCTGTTGATAACTGGAGCAGATGAAGAGGTGATTGGAAAGTTCAAGCTACAAATGAAGGAGCTTTTCAAGATGGATGATCTTGGTGTTTTGAGTTACTACCTCAGGATGGAGGAACATCAAAAGCCGGAGGGGATCACACTATGCCAGGAGGCATATGGAAGGAAGGTACTTGAAAGTAGTGGCATGAAAGATTGCAATCACATTGTTGCTTCAATGAAACCTCGTCCTGAGCTGAACAAGAAGGAGGTGGTGAAACTACTCAGCTATAGTGGTAGTCACAAGGAAGGGATTGTCGACGACCGTAAGAGTACTTCGGACGTGGCATATTTCCTTGGCGGAAGCATAGTAAGCTGGCTATCACGAAGACAGAAAGTGGCGTCATCGACTTCAAGTGAAGCAGAGTGTCAAGGTGTGTGGCTAGGGAGGCTACACAGTGATCTCATGTATCGAGATCCGGAACAAGTGGTGCTCAACGTTGACAGTGAGTTTATAACTTTTCTACCCGAGAATCCAATGCGGGATGATAGCAGCAAGCACATTGATACGATGTATCACTACATGAAGGACGGCGTAGAAGAAGGTAAAACGGAGGTCAACTATAATCGCACCGATGATCAGCTGGCAGACATCCAGACCAAGGCTTTGGATCGACAGAAGTTCTTGGAGATTCAAAGAAGGATCGGCGTCGATGCAGTGACATGACGACGTCGTGTTTAGGGGGGTGATTGTTAGGAATAACCACGACGTGTACTTGTCCGTATCCGGTTTAGTGTCCGGTTTAGTATATGTGCATGTACGTGTCCGTGTAGGTTTCTAATAGTAGTCACCGAGTAGGAATAGTACTGGTTAGCTTTAGCTAGTATATATATACTCGTGTATCCCATGTAAACAGATCATTCAAAAGTAATAATGCAAACAGGAACGAGACGTTCCTGCGGCAATACATCAGCTTTGCGTGCGTGCGTTTCCTTCTTCCGGTCGGCTGGCCGCTGTGCACGCCCGTGTTGTTTGGTGGTCAGATCGATCAAGTTGTATACATACGTGTGTCTCCAGCCTCAAGCAATTGGCTGTTGTGTACGTGCATATCTAGCTAGCTTGGGGCAGCAATCCAAGACCGTCAGCGAGCTTCATTCGTCATCGTCGTTTGATCGTCGGTCGTCACCGCCGTCGGAAAGTACTCGGCGTCTGATCTAGGCCAACAGTGTATGCCGGCAGCTCGTCGTGCGGGCAGAGGCTGAACCACGCTGTGACGGTGGTCGGCTACGGGGCGGACGGCGGCGGTCAGGAGTACTGGGTGTTGAAGAACCAGTGGGGAACGGGGTGGGGAGAAGGGGGCTACATGCGCGTCGCGCGCGGAAACGGAGCCAACTGCGGCATCGCAACCTACGCCTACTACCCGACCATGGACATCTAGCTAATGAAACACCACACTAGTGACCAGTCGGTGGATCATCGAGCATAGTTTATCAGCTAGCTACGGTACCATGCAACTTTTTCGAATCCATATGGATTCGAAACAACGAAATTTGAATGCGTGCATAGATCATCGTAAGAACTGTTAGATAATAACGAGAATAAACGAGACATGAGAGACACGGATTTTTACGTGGAAACCCTTGCGGGAGAAAACCACGGATGCACGAAGGCGCAATCACTATGAGGAGGAGTATTACAAGCACGAGACGACAGGCCGTCTTAGGTGCAACTACGTGGAGTATATAAGAGGGTAATACATGAGAGTGCTTGGAGGACAAGTAAACGAGTTGTACTCGTACGCGTCGACGTCAAGCAACGCCCACACCGGTTATACTACGTCTAGTCCAACACGGTACTAGAATTTGGATCATAATTTAACAATCTCCACCTTGAACCAAATTCCCTCCAGTGATCGAAGAAAGTGAATAACTCCATCCAAATCAGTATAAACACCTTGTGCGTTAAAGTCCATAGGACTAGTGAGAAATACCAACTAAGCCGGAGCAAAGCTCAAACTTATTGGTCGGAACTAGCTTTGTCTTCATATCAGTAGGATTATCATGAGTACTTATCTTGCATATCTTCAAATCACCTTCAGCAACAACATCTCGAATATAGTGAAATCTGGCATCAATGTGCTTCGTTCTCTCATGATACATTGGATTCTTTGTAAGATATATAACACTTTGACTGTCACTAAATACGGTAGGGCAAGATGAATCACCACAAAGCTCAGTGTACAAACCTCTCAACCAGATAGCTTCTTTGCATTCCTCAGAAATAGCCATATACTCGACATCACTAGTGAAACAAGACACAATAGACTGCAAAGTTGCTCTCCAACTCACAGCACAACCACCAATGATGAAAACATAACCTGTGAGTGATCTTCTCTTATCCAAATCACCAGCAAAATCAGAATCAACAAAACCAACAAGTCCATCTCCAGTTTTCCCAAACTGTAAATAAGCATTAGAAGTACCTCGCAGGTATCTGAAAATCCACTTAACTGCTTTCCAATGCTCTTTTCCAGGATTAGCCATGTATCTACTGACAACACTCAATGCATATGATAAATCCGGACTTTGAAGGGTGCAGCTAACGGAGTACTTACTGGCTTGGCATTATGCATATTAAAACGACGAAGAACTTTATCAATATATCCCTTCTGACTTAGATATACCTTTCCAGACGGTCTATCTTTGGATATTTCCATGCCAAGAATTTTCTTTGCTACACCCAAATCCTTCATCTCAAATTCATTACTCAATTGCTTCTTTAGTTCATTAATATCTGACATACTCCTTGGAGCAATAAGCATATCATCAACATAAAGAAGCAAATAAATAGTTGAACCATCGACAATTTTCAAATAAACACAACTATCATAATTAGACCTTTTGAAACCTTGAGAGAGCATAAAGGTGTCAAATCTCATGTACCACTGTCTAGGGGATTGCTTCAATCCATAAAGAGATTTCTTTAACTTGCAGACAAGCTTTTCTTTTCCAGGAATAACAAAACCTTCAGGTTGTTCCATATAAATATCCTCTTCTAATTCTCCATGTAAGAATGCAGTTTTAACATCCAATTGTTCAAGCTCAAAATCATGCATGGCAACAATACTGAGTAAAGTGCGAATAGAGCTATGCTTCACAACAGGAGAAAAGACTTCTTTATAGTCAATACCTGGAATCTGGCTATAACCTTTAGCAACAAACCTTGCTTTATATCTTGTCTCATCATTAGGAGAAACACCTTCTTTCCTCTTGAAAACCCACTTGCAATGAATAAGTTTTTTCTCTTGCGGTAATTTTACTAAATCCCAAGTGCCATTCTTTTCAAGTGATTCCATCTCATCGTGCATAGCGGTCATCCACTTATTACTTTCACCGGAAATAATAGCCTCGGAATATGAAGAAGGCTCAGCATTACCTTTAATTTCCTCTGCAACAGATAAAGCAAAAGAAACAATATTGCACTCTTCAATTAACCTTTTAGGTTTATCAATACCCCGCCTAACTCTGTCACGTGCAAGATTCCAACCGGGTGGAACAATAGGCTGATTTGGAGTGGGAGTGACATGTTCATCATCAACGACGGGTTCATCATGTGCATCAACAATTTCATTACCAGATGTATCACCTGAATCAATAACATGTTCCACCTGAACAGTAGGATCCTGAATAGTAGCCTGTTGTTCACTCTCAACGGGAACATTAGTAGATGGAACATCATGTAACATAGCAGATTCATTAAAGATAACATTTCTGCTAATAACAACCTTCTGGGTTTCAGGATTCTACAATTTAAAACCTTTAACACCACACTTATAACCAAGAAAGATGCACTTAACAGCCCTAGGCTCCAATTTTCCATTATCAACATGAGCATAAGCAGTGCAACCAAAAACTCTCAACTATGAATAATCAGCAGGTGAGCAATACCATACCTCAATTGGAGTTTTCTTATTAAGAGCAATAGATGGTGAACGGTTAATGAGATAACAAGCAGTGGAAGCGGCCTCAGCCCAAAAACGCTTATGCAAACCTGCATTAGACAACATGCAACGGGCTCTGGAAATAATGGACCTATTCATACGCTCGGCAACACCGTTTTGTTGAGGAGTATAAGGAACGGTGTAGTGTCTGCCAATGCCTTCAGACTTGCAATAATTCTTAAATTCCTTAGAACAAAATTCCATACCATTATCAGTGCGAAGTATTTTTACCTTCTTTTCAGTTTGTCTTTCAGTCATAATCTTCCACTCCTTAAATGCTGAGAAAGCTTGCCATTTATGCTTCAAGAAATAAGGCCAAACTTTGCTCGAATAATCATTAATTATAGTCATCATGTAACTAGCACCACCTAATGACTTCTTGCGAGATGGTCCCCATAAATCAGAATGCACATAATCAAGAATACCTTCAGTTCTATGATTCGAAGTATTGAACCTCACACTCTTGTGCTTGCCGAAGATACAATGCTCACAAAATTTCAATTTACCAGTTTCGTATCCTTTAATAAGACCTCTCTTATTTAACTCTGCCAAACCAAGTTCACTCATATGTCCAAGACGCATATGCCAAAGGTTAGTAGCATCACAATCAGAATTCTTTGAAATAACTGGAGTAGCGTTACCTGAAATGGTAGAACCTCGAAGGTAATAAAGACCATTGGTCAAACTTAAGTCACCTTTCATCACAATAAGGGAACCTCTGTTGACCTTCAAAACACCATCTCCACCTGAATACTTGTACCCCTTTGCATCAAGGGCACTCATAGAGATAAGATTTCTCTTCATCTTCGGAATATACCGAACATCTATCAAAGTTCTGATTGTGCCATCAAACATCTTGATTCGAACAGAACCTATGCCTTCAATCTTGCATGGTGAATTATCAAAACCCAAAACGGAACCAGCAGCAGTAGTGGAATCAAAAGTAGTAAACCAATCTCTATGCGGGCACATATGAAAAGTACATGCAGTGTCGAGTACCCACTCATCATTGGTTTCATCACATCCAGCAGTAACGACAAGAGCATCATCAGAACTATCATCACGAGCAACGTTAGCAGAATTTTCACCTTGTTTATTACCTTTTCTCTTTTCCTTGTTCTGCAACTTGAACCACTCGGAGATGTCATGCCCGTCTCTCTTGCAATATATGCAATACTTCTTGTCTCTGGATTGCGACCGGCCCCTGTGGCAGTTCTTACTTTTTCCTCTGTTTCCATTATTGGAGTTCTTCTCCTTTGTCCTGCCACGAACAGATGATCCATCGGCCTGGGATGAACTCGAACCATCATGAGGCACCATTAATTTCATCTTCTCCTTAGAGTTCAAAGCTTCATAAACTTCATTAAGTGTGACAGTATCACGACTGTATAATATGGTGTCTCTAAAATTGGTATAAGAACTTGGCAGTGAACAATGTAACACTAAAGCAGTGTCTTCCTCTTCATACTTAACCTCCATTGCAGCTAGATAGGATATGATCTCTTTAAATTCAAAAATATGATTTAAAACAATACCTCCCTCGGGTAACCTGTGCAGGAATAATTTTTGCTTCAGATGCATCTTGCTGGTAATATCTTTTATCATGCAAAGCCCTTCTATCTTTAACCATAGAGCGGCGACAGTTTTCTCGCTCAAAACTTCCTGCAAAATATTATTATGCAAATGGAGTTGAATTTGTGACAAAGCCTTACGATCCCTTCTTTTCTCATCATCAATACAGTCCTGAATCCTTTGCTTCCCAAAACTATCCAGTGCATCGTCATAGTCGGCCTGTGCCAACAACGCCCGCGTCTTGACTTGCCATAGGGTAAACCTTGTGTCACGATCCAGCGGCGGAAGATCGTACTTTACGGATGCCATGAGTAGATAAATCTTTGACCTCCACGTGAGTAGTAGTAGTGTGGTACTATGATTGATGATGACTTGATACGACACGATAGCAGTGAAGCCTTGTAATATCCCGTGAGTAGTACTAGCTGTAGAGATCGATTGAAAATCGCGTAGTAGAAGGAGTAGCAACGTGATCCGCTTCATGTCAAGAAAAGTGCTAGCGGCTGGCCTCCTCGGGACTTGATGCCAGCGAAATAGCGCACCAGCGGCTCGGTGGACAGCTGCAGCCTGGGCGATTTCCACGCGTTGGTAATCCTGTCGGTCTCGGCTACTTGGTCGATCTCGCTTGGACCAACGGATCGACAGGTCTCGTGCGCGTGCGGCGGCACGCACGGAACCCTAAATCTCCCTCGTCTCAAATCTCGTATCAGCAAACCTCAGCTCTGTATACCACTTATTAGATAATAACGAGAATAAACGAGACACGAGAGACATAGATTTTTACGTGGAAACCCTTGCGGGAGAAAACCACGGACGCACGAAGGCGCAATCACTATGAGGAGGAGTATTACAAGCACGGGACGACATGCCGTGTTAGGTGCGACTACGTGGGGTATATAAGAGGGCAATACATGAGAGTTCTTGGAGGACAAGTAAACGAGTTATACTCGTATGAGTCGATGTCAACACAACGCCCACACTGGTTATACTACGTCTAGTCCAACACGGTACTAGAATTTGGATCATAATTTAACAAGAACGATCAATTTGCCTACGTAACAAAACTTGATAGCCTGTGTATGGAATTTTTTTTCCTCTTTGGAGCAAAAACGAGAGAGAAAATCAATGAATGTTCTAATTTGGGCTTATAGCTTCTTTCATTTCGATGCTTGCCCGCGTTCCTACTCCCGGGAGGTAGCCACGTGGTGTTTATCCTAAAATCTAAGAAGAGCGTATGGATCGGTCTCGCATGCATGCATGTGTTCATTTTTGGTGTCTCTTAGTGCATGTGACTATTAATATTAAATGCGTTCACACTGATTACTTCATTTAAAAAAACAGATCCACCACATTCATTACGGAGTTTTAAATTTTAAAAAGACATACCTTTCAAACCACGCATCGAAATTCAGATCCGTTTTTACCGCTGGAACTTTTGCGACGCGATCTTTGAAACAAGATTCTGCATGTGTATGTTTCGACGATTTTTTTTCAATGTAAACTTTGGTGCTATATGGTGAAATTTTATTACTACATCATGTAACTTTTTCCAAAACCAATTTTGAATCTGCATGATTCAACTTCCTATCAGATTGCAATCTACCAACCATGACAACTTTGATGTTGTAGCGACCACGATCCGAATGGACCGAAGTCTCTGTGTTCTGTGTTATCCCCGGATCTGTAATGCTGACACACATAGCATTTGAAGGATTTATAACAGAGTGGCAATCACACACTTATTACATCGAATGTCTCCAAAGAAAACTTATTACAAAAGTATATGGCATAAGGTCATCTAACGCAATAATAGCGGAAGGCTTCGAAGATAAGTGAGTCCATCAACTCCAACGGCATAGCTGAGTGCACGACAAACGACCTAGCGCACCTTACTCTTCTTCTGAAAATTCTGCAACGTAACATGTTGCAGCCCGAAACGGGTCAGCACATGGAATATGCCGGCCAGATAACACAGTAGAGCAAGTAACAGAATAAAGGCTAATACTATATGCATATTTGGCTGGTGGAGGCTCTCAGGTTAAAGTTTTTGCACAAAGCCAATTTTTCCCTGCAACAACGGAATAACTTTTATTTTAACTATCATGGTGGTTGAAACATCATTGAGAAGGTTCCTCCAACTCAATCCCAATTAAAGTAGTCATTAAGAACCCAGCAAATTAATTTTAGAGTGATGAGATCAACCAATAATTCAAGTACCAGATACTCAAGATGTTCATAACCGGGGACACGGCTAATCATGATTAGTTTGTACACTCTGCAGAGGTTTGTGCACTTTTCCCCACAAGACTCAATCTCCTCTGTTGGATTTCTTGCACTGCATGGTGTTTGAGAAACAGGTGACCGAGACACAGTCTTTTAGAAGCATTTACTCTTTACCCCGGGTGGACCGGTACACCTACTTTCCCCTACACCTGCTAGTCCACCACTGAAAGAGCACACCCAACTTACTCATACTATGCCAAAGCCCATAATGGCTTGTGGCTGCACATAGAAGTTTCTAGCATGAATATTTTTATGATCCCTTTGAGCCTGGGTGGCATTCCATAGGATAATCACACGGTTCCTCCGGGATTTCATAGGAGAACACTGGATTCTCCAGGTGCCCTGCAACCAATCCACCTAGATGTGTATTAAAGTAGCCACCTTAAGTTGAACCATTAATTAACAACTCACATATGTCATGGATATTCTCTCAAATCCAGTCCATGTCTACGAGCATAGCATGGCAACCTAAGCATAACGTAGAAGTAACTCCCAGGGGTTTGAAAATAATGCAGGTAATAGGTTCTACCTCAATCTACTTCCCAGACCCACAAGTTAAAAGATCATACTCATGCAATGTGTGAGGGTTTGATCTAATGCACAAAAATTGGGTAATAAAGGGTATGATCAAAGTGTTACTTGCCTTGCCGATGATTCGCAAAACCTAGGGACTCGTAGTAGCACGCTTCGCACTCTGGGAATTCTATCGCAAGCAAACAATAGCATACATAAGCAATCAAGCAAAGATGCACAGATAAAACTCCAAATAAGAAGATCTAATCTGAAAGTTCAACTTAAGAACTCCGGTTTGCAAAAAGAATCAAATCAACCGAAGCAACAAAACTCAAACTATGAAAGAAAGAAGATCCGTTTACTAGTTTGATCTAAGGTCAACTTTTATAGTAGCAAAACCTTGTTCAAGTTGGTTAAACGTAAAAAGGGCCTTGACACGAAGATCTGGGCGCTTGAATCGCCTAATTTCGACTAACGAGCGAAAAGAAAAACTAAAAAGAAGATCAGGGCAGAAATCGGGATCGAAAATAATCACGGAAAAACCCTGAAATAGAAAAACGGACGAACAGGCTTACGAACTAACGTTCGCTGTCTGTTACTAAAAGACGAAAAGTGTTCATTAAAACGAACGGACGGACGAGCGTCCGCTATTTAACTAAACCGAAAAAACCGAAGCGATCTATATAAAAAACAGAACTAGGGTTCCGATGAAAAACCGATCGGTTTTCTTCGGAAAACCGGCGGCGGAGGCGAGTTCGGCGGCGACGGCTACCTCGTCGGCGGCGGGACTACGGCGGTGGCGGCGGCTTGAGGCGGCGGGGCTAGCGCGGCTAGGGTTTGGGCTGGGTGGGCTGGCGGGCTGAAAAGGGGGGGCTAGCGGCTTATAAAGGCCGGCCGGGGCGGAGTCCAGTTCGGACACGGCCCAGGTAGGTCGGTGCATTTTTTTCTAAATAGTCCCGACGTTGTAAAACATGCGAAAAAAATACTAAACGGACTCGAAAAATTCCGAAATAAATTTTCACCGTCCTCTAATAATATGTAGGATGAAGTGAACATTTTTCCCGGACCTAAATGCAATTTTGAAAAACGCGCATTTTTCCTATACAAATAAAACCGCAAATATATCCGAATAAAATACCAAAAGTGATATTAATATTTTTCCTCCAATATTTCTTTTATTTTGGAGAAGTCATATTATCTCCGCTCATATATTTTATTAAGAAATATTTTTCGGAGAGAAAAATAATTAAAACCAAAGTGATCCCTGTACCGGTATTTGAGAAAACTCAAATACGAAAACGGTAAAATCCCCAACTCTCTCCGTGGGTCCTTGAGTTGCTTAGAATTTTCGAGGGTCGCAACACACAAATGCAATAATAACATGCTATGCAATATGATCTATGTATATGTAATGCCCCATATGTAACACTTTCCAATAATGGCAATAAAGCTTTCTCAATTTGATCCTTGTCATTAGACTTGGGGGTTCTTGTCATTTTATTCTTGCATTGCCATTTCATTTATTATTTTTGCATACTTGCATAGCTTCATCATCATAGCATCATGGCATCATAGTTTACTTTCTTGTTGAGTGTGTGTGAGGCTTTGTGATGTTGTGTGTGTGGCTTGAGCTATGCCTTGCTTAAACCCTAACCCCCCCCCTTCTTCCTCTTCTTCCTCTTCCTCTTCTTCTTCTTCTTCCTTCTTTTTCTTTCTGTCCTTTCTTTGCTCTATTGTGCAAGCCATCTAGCCAAGCCCATTGATATTCTTTCTTTTCCTATAATTCTTGCACCATGCCTACAACCTCTCCACCAAATATCACCCTATTTGAAAATGATTTGGTTGGGTTTTAAAATACCAAGAGTTTGAACCATATTTAAACTCCTTTTATTTTTCTGCCTCCAAAAATGTCCAAGTCAATTTTATTAAATAGGGCATAAATTGCTGAGCATGGGGATATTTTTCTTTTCCCCTAACTCTTCTCCTTTTTGTCTGTGCTTTTCTTTTTCTTTTCTGGCTGAAGATAATTGAAAAAGAAAAGAAGCAGCAGACTAGCACAGTGGCCTGGGCCTCCTCCATCTCTCTCTCCCTCAGGCCCATCTTTTTCTCCAAAGCAGCCGCGGCCCACCTTCTTTCTCCCACAGGCCCAGCCAGCGCTCGCATTCGTGTCGTGGCTTTCCCCCCTTGGCCCTACCTGTCTGTCTCTCAGCCCCAAGTTGCCGTCTTCCTCCGTCAGAGCAGAACAGAGCAGAGCGCGCTCACCGTCGCGCCGTGAACTCACGGACGTCGAGGTCTCGTGCTCCGAGCCGCCTATTTAAACCCGCAGCTTGTCCTCTCCCTCTCTCTAGGTTTCCCCTTCCTCCTCATCGCTTCCTAGAGAGCCCAGAACCACTAGATCCGCTGCCCCAGTCAACACCCGCATGCATCTGAGAGCGCCACCTCATCGCCGGCGAGCCCCTCGTTGACCGCAGGCTCGCCAACGGTGTCCTTCTGCTTTCACGACGTCGACTACCTCGACGACGACGCCTACGCGGAGCCGATCGCCTTCACGCCGACGTCTTCTTCCTCTTCTTCATCTCCGGTGGCCGTAGCTATTCGAGACCCACCGCCGTCGACTCCGTCCACGACTAGGCCAGCCGAGCACATCTCCGTGCTCGTGGTGATCTCCTCTTTCTCCTCATGCCTTTTTCCCCTTCCTGCGTGCCCTCTAGGTCCTAGTTCATCGAGCGCCCGAGCGCATCACCGTCGGACCTCGTCGCCGGCGAGTGTTCCGACCCCTCTAGGCCGTGTTCTTCTGTCCGTTCGTTTCGCCTCGTCGTGTAGGTGTCGCCTGTGCAGTCCCCATTCCTCTATGGCCTCTGTATCGCCTCGCCGTTGCTCCGTAGCCGCCATTCTGTCGTTGCTCGCCGCCGGCGTTGTAGTAGTCGCTAGGTGCTGCAAGCGCGTTGGATGGATGCGGAACTCTTCCAGGAGCACGCCGCACCACTCTGCCGCCTCGTGTGGTCGCCGGAGCAGCTCCGACGAGCCCAACTTTTCCCCTGTCTCTGCATCTGTGGTTACCTTATCAGATATGCTTCCTGTTATCTGTCGAGAAACATTCAGTAGCGCAGTGGTTTGTGCTCCGTCAGTTAAGCGAGAGGTCTTGCGTTTGAATCCTTGCGGGCGCGGGTGATTTCGCCCCTTTTTGATTTTCTTGTGTGGCTGACAGGTAGGCCCCACCTGCCAGCCTCACTACTGCTTCCCAGCCCCCGCGTGCACCCGCTGGCGCCAGCTCAGCGAGGCCGGGCCCTCTTGTCAGTGGCCGTGGCTAGCTGAGCCCTGGGTCACTTTGACCTTGCGCATATTATGTTTCTTTTTCTGTTTTGTGTTTTTCTTTTCTTTTTCTATTTTTTTCGTTTAATTAATATCCATTAAAATATAATTCTGATGGAAATGAGTCCTATATGAAAAATGCTTAGAATTTTATGTAGATTATGAATATGCTATTTGTTGCCATGTTTAAAAACATTTAAAATGCTGTTTGCATTTTTTCTTGTTTTAAATACGCTTAAACTTGTAAAATTCGTAACTAAATATCTACAACTCCAAATTTAACAAACTTTATATGCATTTGGGGTAGAAAAATGTGTAGAATATTTTGGTGCTGTTGTTTAGCATGTTTGACAACTCTATCACAGAAGTTTTCCTGATCTGTCCCAAATGCAAATAAATTAATATGGGAGTTTCTGGATATTGTTGTTTATTATTTCCAGCCCATTTAAATGTGCTAGCATGTTGCTTTAATGTTAGTTGCATCTTGCCATGTTAACCAACTGCTTTAAAAGTTGTTGGATGCTTGTTCGAATAAACTACATAAACTTGTTAGTTGTTCTTATGCTTGTTTCTTTCATGTGTTGATCTTATTGGTTTATGATGATCTTGCACTCTTGTGACCCCCTAGGACATGCATTATATCTACTCTTGTCCTTGTTCATCATGTTCATGCATCATGTGGATGAGCATTGCATGTTGATTGATTTTGTTCCGTTGTTGCATTGTTGTGTTTGGTTAGAGCCCGGTGACGATACAGAGTACGAGGTTCCTACCGAGGTTGAGTGTGAGGGGCAAGGTTACGTTCCCTCCGAGGAATCAACAGGCAAGATGACCTTACCCAGATATCACTACTATCGTTTCCTATGCTAGATATTTCGCTCTTTAGGTTGTTGCATCGATGCCTATGTTTGTTTGTCAGCCCTCCTATTGTTGCCATGAAACTCTCTAACCACCCAACCTAGCAAACCGTTGTTTGGCTACGTAAGCATCGCTCAGCCCCTCTTATAGCATTGTTAGTTGCAGGAGAAGATTTGAAGATTCTTGCTTCATGTTGAAGTTATTGTTGGGATATCACAATATGTAATCTGTTAAACTAAATCGTCTATATATTTCACAATGGGTGGAAGGATAAGCCTTTGCTTGGTGTTTTGTTCCACTCATGACACCATAGGAACCTTTTAAAGTGGTGTTATGTTCCTTGATTTTGCATCCCTAACACGGTTGGGGTTTATGGGGCCCTCTTGATAACCCGCTTGGCGCTAAAGATTTTCCAGCATGGCCCAACATTGGTTTTACATTTGCCTAATAACTAAAACTTGCATAGGGCGTTGGAAACCCGAGTTCTTAATTAACAACCCTGGGCCAGTGCTCCACATGAGTGTTGGTCCAAACTGGGCAGGCTGCGAGGCCACCTCGAGGAAACTCAAGGGCTGGCAAAAACCTGTAGGATGTCCCATCCAGTCGTGGCCAGAGACGAGATATGCGCGGCTACTATCAGGGTGTCGGCACGCCGGGAGGTCTTGCTGGATTAGTTTTACCTATGTCGGAATATCTTGAGCATGGGATTCCGAGAACACTCGGGTCTTCCCACCTTGGAGTTGCGACTCCGCAGATCGTGAGCTTGTGATGGGCTCAGTTGGGACACCCCTGCAGGGTTTCGACCTTTCGAAAGTCGTGCCCGCGGGTATGTGGCAGATGGGAATTTGTTAGTATCCGGTTGTAGAAAACTTGACACTATGATCATAATACACTACCAACGTGAGTAACTGTGACGGCGCTTTCCGAAGGGGTTCGAGAAGTGAACACGGTGGGGTTATGTTTGACGTGCTTAGTTAGGATCACTTCGTGATCACTTTGACGATCGTTGGCACTTTCTCTTCTTGCTCTAAACACGTAAGTTAGTGCTAGTGCTGCTGCAACCTTGTTTATGCCTTTTCCACACCCAAGGCTTTGATAGCATTGCTACCCGGGAACGGGATTGCTGAGTCCTCCGTGGCTCACATATTCTACACAACACCAGATGCAGGTACCGTTGAGAACTACATAGTTGGTGGTTCAGAGTTGTACTGGGAGTTCAATGAAGAGCGTGGGCGATACTACGTGTCTTACCCAGAGGATCAGTAGGGCTCTTACTAGGATGATCGGGACCTTGTGTTTCTTTATTTATGGTATCTTTCATTTGGATCTTCGTCCGTAGTCGGACTCTGATGTTGTTGGATGATGTATGTTAATGTATTTCATTGTGTGACGTGGCGAGTGTAAGCCAACTACTCTTTTACATTTTCATCCCCTCTTTTACATGAGTTGTGCAAAGATACCATACTTGAGATCATTCTAGTATGTGATTATACCTTTAAGTCGTGCCTCGACACGTGGGAGGTATAGTCACATACTGGGCATTATAGTATAACATTCCAAATTGAAAATTTGGGATGTTACAAACCTACCCACCCTTAGAATGAATCTCTCCCTCGAGATTCGGGTTGGCTAGAGAATAGGTGTGGGTGGTCCTTGCGTAGATCATCCTCTCGTTCCCAGGTGGCTTCATCCTTGGTATGGTGACCCCACTGAACTTTGCAAAACTTAATAACCTTGCTGCGGGTGACTCTGCTTGCATGCTCGAGGATCTTGACCGGTTTTTCCTCGTAAGTCCGATCACTATCCAACTGAATTGCTTCCAGGGGCACTATGTCTCTTAAAGGAATATCGGCCATCTCCGCATGGCACTTCTTAACCTGTGAAACGTGAAACATGTTGTGAACTCCTAACAATCCTTCGGGTAACTCCAACTTGTAGGCAACCTCTCCCATGCGTTCCAAAACATGGTACGGTCCCACAAATCTCGGGGCTAACTTTCCCTTAACTCTGAAACGTTTAATTCCCTGGAGAGGTGACACTCTCAGGTACGCTCTTTCTCCGATTTCATAGACTACTTCCTTGCGCTTCGAGTCTGCATAACTCTTTTGCCTGGACTGAGCTACCTTCAGTCTATCTCGAATCAGCTTAACCTTCTCTTCGGACTCTTTGATCAGATCTGGTCTGAATAACTGACGGTCTCCGACTTCATCCCACATTAACGGCGTTCGGCATCTCCTCCCGTACAATGCTTCGAATGGTGCCATCTTCAAACTGGCCTGGTAGCTGTTGTTGTATGAGAACTCCGCATAGGGCAAGTTGTCATCCCAACTAGATCCATAATCTAGTGCACAAGCTCTCAACATGTCCTCCAGAATCTGATTGACTCTCTCGGTCTGTCCATCGGTCTGCGGGTGGAAAGCTGTACTGAATTCTAGCCTAGTTCCCAAAGTCTGGTGTAGCCGATGCCAAAACTTTGAGGTGAACTTTGTTCCTCCATCTGATACGATGGTCCTCGGAACTCCGTGCAAACATACGATCCTGTTCATGTATATCTTGGCCAACTTTGCACTGATATACGTGGATTTCACGGGGATAAAGTGGGCTACTTTGGTCAAGCGATCCACTACTACCCAGATTGAGTCATACTCCGATCTGGTCCTGGGCAATCCGGTGATAAAGTCCATGCCAAGCTTATCCCACTTCCATTCGGGTATCGGCATAGGCTGTAGTAATCCTGCTGGCTTCTGATGTTCTGCCTTCACTCTCTGGCATACATCACATACGGCTACATACTCCGCAATGTCCTTCTTCATTCCTGTCCACCAGAAACGTTCCTTCAAATCCAAATACATCTTAGTGTTTCCGAGGTGTATCGAGTAGGTGAATCATGTGCTTCCTGTAGTATGAACTTCCTGATCTCGGCGTTGTTGGGCACATAGATTCGGTCCTCAAACCACAAGGTGTCGTGTTCGTCCTCACGAAAACCCTTGGCTTTTCCATCACTCATCTTCTCCTTTAATTTGGCAATCTCTTTGTCATCCTTCTGGGCTTCTCGTATCTTTGCCAACAATGTTGAGTGAACCTCCAATGTTGCAACAAAACCCCTAGGAACTATCTCCAAACGAAGCTTCCTAAGATCTTCTGCTAACTCCTTCGACAATCCTCCTTTTACTAGGGTATTGGCATAACTCTTCCGGCCCAAAGCATCTGCCACGACATTGGCCTTGCCTGGATGATAGTGCAGCTTCATATCATAATCCTTTATGATCTCCAACCATCTGCTCTATCTGAGGTTCAGCTCCTTCTGAGTAAAAATGTACTTCAAACTCTTGTGATCCATGTACACATCACAACGATTTCCAATGAGGAAATGCCTCCATGTTTTGAGTGCATGCACCACAGCTGCTAGCTCCAAGTCATGCGTAGCCTAATTCAACTCGTGCGGTCGAAGTTGACGAGATGCATATGAAACAACTCTTCCGTCCTGCATGAGTACTCCTCCAAGTCCTAAGCGTGAAGCGTCGCAATACACTTGGAAATCCTTGCGTATATCTGGCAAGATCAGCACTAGGGCTATCGTCAAACATTTCTTCAACTCCTGGAAACTTTCTTCGTACTCTTCAATCCAATAAAACTTGGTGTCCTTCTTCAGCAATGCTGTCATAGGCTTTGCAATCTTGGAGAAATTATCTCTGAATCTCCGGTAATATCCCGTGAGTCCAAGAAAACTGCGGATCTCCCCAACTGAGGTGGGTGCCAACCACTCAGTGACTGCTTGCACCATGACAGGATCCACTGCTATACCTTCTCCTGATATAACATGTCCTAAAAATCCAACTCCCTTCAACCAAAACTCGCATTTGCTGAACTTGGCATATAGCTGTTGTTCTCTGAGCTTCTCTAGAACCAAACGCAAATGCTCCTCGTGTTCCTCTTTGTTTTTTGAGTACACCAAGATATCATCAATGAATACTACGACAAACTTATCCAAGAACTCCATGAACACCTTATTCATCATACTCATGAATTAGGCAGGGGCGTTCATCAATCCAAATGACATAACCATATACTCATATAGCCCATACCTTGTGGTGAAGGCTGTCTTAGGTTTACCCTTCTCTCGGATCTTCAACTGGTGGTATCCTGATCGTAGATCAATCTTGGAGAATACTTTAGCTCCCTGAAGTTGGTTGAACAAATCATCGATCATTGGCAGCGGGTACTTATTCTTAACCGTCACTTCATTCAGTGCCCGATAATCGACGACCATCCTTAAAGATCCATCCTTCTTCTCGACCAAGAGCACTGGGGCTCCCAAAGGTGATGAACTTCGTCGAATAATCCTTTCTCCAATAACTCCTAAATCTGCTTCTTGATCTCCTCCAGATCATTTTCTGGCATCCGGTACGGTCTCTTCGATATTGGTCCGGTGCCAGGAAATAGCTCGATCAAAAACTCAATATCCCTATCCGGCGGCATGCCTGGTATCTCCTCTGGAAATACATCCGGATAATCCCTTACTATGGGCACTTCCTCCTGGACAACTCCCGAGAGAGAATTTACTTGTGTCCTCCTAGGCGAATGCCTAGATACATACTTGATCCTTTTTCCCTCCCGGGTGGTGAGTAAGATAGACTTACTGGCACAGTCGATGTTCCCTCCATACATCGATAGCAAATCCATACCTAGTATCACATCCAATCCTTGTGACTCCAAAACATCAGGTCTGAGGGGAAACACATGGCGTCCAATGGTCAATGGCACTTGAAACCATCGTTGATGTGCCATATACTCTGCTCCTTGGGAACTTACTAACATGAGAGTCTTAAGGACGTGGGTGGAGAACTTATATCTATTCACGAATCGCCTTGAAATGTATGAATGTGATGCACCAGTATCGAAAAGAACTACTGCGGTAAATGACTTAACCAAAAATTTACCGACAACTGCATCAGGTTGCTCTGCAACCTCCTCCACGGTCACGTGGTTCACTTTCCTTTGTTGAAAGGGTTGGGCTTCTTCCCAGTGCTTCCATTGTCGTTCCCATTCTTCACTTCAGGGCACTCCGTGGCGTAGTGTCCGTTCTTCCCGCACTTAAAACAGGTAATGTGACCTAAATCCCTCTTGGCGGGTGTGGCTGGAGTGGAGCGGTTCTGATTATTGCTTGCTCCATTCCCATTCCCGTTCTTGGAGCCATTGTGGTTATGAGAACTCCCTCCATTATGGGTGTGGCTTCCATGGTTATGGGTGTATCCTCCCGAGTTCGGGGTGAAATGGGGATTCTGCTGGGCTCCAGAATTATTCCTGCCTTGTCCATACTTCCTCTTGCGGCTTTCAATATGTTGTTGTTTCCCTTGAATCATAAGAGCCTTGTCTACCAACTCCTGGTAGTTGTTGAAGGTTGCCACCATCAACTGTATGCTCATCTCATCATTCAACCCGTCCATAAACTTCTCCAGCTTTGCGGCATCCGTGGCCACATCATCTGGGGCATAACGAGTTAGAGTACTAAACTCACTTACGTATTGAGCCACAGTATGATTTCCTTGGCGCAAGTTGCAAAACTCTCGCTTCTTCATGCTCATGGCTCCAGTTGAGACATGGGCAGTGGAAAAAGCTTGCTGAAACTAATCCCAAGTGACATTGGGTACAAGGAAAGTGGCTGTGTAATTCTCCCACCATGCTGCTGCTGGTACAGCCAATTGATGCGCGGCAAAACACACCTTCTCAGCATCCGTGCAATTGGTGGTAGTCAACTCCCTTCCAATCATGTGCAGCCAGTCATCAACAACTATTGGTTCAATGCTACTAGAAAACACCGGTGGTTGCAACCTTAGGAAATGTGTCAGGTTGTCCATGGGTGGTGGTGGTGGAGGGTTGTTGTTGTTCTGATTGTTCTGGACAAGAAGTTGCATCAAGGTGTTCTACTGCTGGATCAACTGAGTGAGCTCAAGAGGAAACTGAAATCCGGGCTCACATCTCGGAGGCATCTGATGAGTGTAGAGGGAAGAGATTAGAATAGAAATGAGGTCTAGAGGAAATTCACTACCCATATGCACATGAGACAAACACAATCATATCATACCAATCAATTTCAAGCAAGGCATACAAAGATCCTAACTAACATTACAAAAGTGCTCTAATTCTACTATTTGGGGGAAAACTACTAGTCATAGGGGGTCATCTAGAAATTTTGATCGACGGAAGATTCCATGATATCCGCTCCAGCTTCATCTTCATAGTCATCATCACTATCATCGAGGTCTGAGTCGATGTCGTCGATGATGATGTAGTCCTCAGTATGAATCTCCTTGGGTTCTTCTTCTTCTTCTCCTCCTGGTGCTGGATCTCCCATGAATACTCCTAGCTTCCTTGTCAAGTCATCATTCTTCTCCACAAGTATTTTCATCTCCTCCTTGTATCCGTCACGTGTAGACTTGAGTTCCTCTTCTAGCTCCAAGTTCCTGGTTAACGCCTTCTTCAAATCTATCATGCCTGCGCACTTCTGGTGCTCCTGTCGATGAATGTGCTGGTTTAACTCCTGGATGAACGCTGCAATGGACCTGTCCTTCCGGGAACTGATCATGTCCCATTGCTCATCTCGGCGTCCACATATCTGGTAGATAGTGTCCTTCATCTCCTGCTTGTAGACTTCTCCAATACGTCCCATGGTAATGTGGGCTGCCGTACTCTTGCCTAGGCTCCAGGTTGGTGCATCAAAAGAAAACTCTATGGACTCAGTGGATGGTGCGAATGTCCTTCCATGAACTTGAACTTGAATATTCCATCGCTCCTCTTCTGGAAGTTTGGCGGTGTAGGTCCCGGTGAAGCTTGGTATTCCGATGTTCAGGTACCTAGTGACTTCCTTCAAGTGTCGTCCAAAAAGGTGTGTCTTCATCCGGTTGAGTGAACTTGTTCTTTGGGTCCACCATCCTAAAGAGTAGAAAATGGAGAGGAGTTAGAAATGAGTAGAGAAGAGTGACCTAGGGTTTATCTTAGTGGTCATGTCCTACATTCAGTGTGTGCTCTGATACCATCTTGTAGCGACCACGATCCGAATGGACGAAGTCTCTGTGTTCTGTGTCATCCCTGGATCGATAATGCTGACACACACAGTACTTGAAGTATTTATAACAGAGTGGCAATTACACACTTATTACACTGAATGTCTCCAAAGAGAACTTATTACAAAAGTATATGGCATAAGGCCATCTAACGCAATAACAACAGAAGGCTTGGAAGATAAGTGAGTGCATCCTCCAACGGCATACCTGAGTGCACGACAAACGACCTAGCGCACCTTACTCTTCTTCTGAAAAGTCTGCAACGTAATATGTTGGAGCCCGAAATGGGTCAGCACATGGAATATGCTGGCAAGATAACACAGTAGATCAAGTAACAGAATAATGGCTAACACTATAGTCATTTTTTGCTGGTGGAGGCTCTAAGGTTAAAGTTTTTGCGTAAATCCAATTTTTCCCTACAACAAAGGAATAACTTTTATTTTAACTATCATGGTGGTTGAAACATCATTGAGAAGGTTCCTCCAACTCAATCCCAATTAAAGAAGTCATTAATAACCCAACAAATTAATTTTAGAGTGATGAGATCAACCAATAATTCAAGTACCAAATACTCAAGATGTCCATAACCGGGGACACGGCTAATCATGATTAGTTTGTACACTCTCCAGAGGTTTGCGCACTTTTCCCCACAAGACTCAATCTCCTCCGTTGGACTTCTCACACTGCATGGTGTTTGAGAAACGGATGACCGAGACACAATCTTTCAGAAGCATTTACTCTTTACCCCTGGTGGACCGGTACACCTACTTTCCCCTACATCAGCTAGTCCACCACTGAAAGAGCTCACACAACTTACTCTTACTATGCCAGAGCCCATAATGGCTTATGGCTTCACACGGAAGTTTCTCGCATGAATAGTTTTATGATCCCTTTGAGCCTGGGTGGCATTCCATAGGATAATCACATGGTTCCTTCGGGATTTCCTAGGACAACACTGGATTCTCCAGGTGCCCTGCAACCAATCCACCCAGATCTGTATTACAGTAGCCACCTTAAGTTGAACCATTAATTAACAACTCACATATGTCATGTATATTCTCTCAAACCCAATCCACGTCTACGAGCATAGCATGGCAACCTAAGCATAACGTAGAAGTAACTCCCAGGGGTTTGAAAATAATGCAGGTAATAGGTTCTACCTTAATCTACTTCCCAGACCCACAAGTTAAGAGATGCTACTCATGCAATGTGTGAGGATTTTATCTAATGCACAAAAACTAGGTAATAAAGGGTATGATCAAAGTGTTACTTGCCTTGCTGATGATTCGCAAAACCTAGGGACTCGTAGTAGCACGCTTCGCACTCCGGGAATTCTATCGCAAGCAAACAATAGCATACATAAGCTATCAAGCAAAGATGCACAGATAAAACTCCAAATAAGAAGATCTAATCATAAAGTTCAACTTAAGAACTCCGGTTTGCAAAAAGAATCAAATCAAACGGAGCAACGAAACTCAAACTACGAAAGAAACAAGATCCGTTTACTAGTTTGATCTAAGGTCAACATTTACAGTAGTAAAACCTTGTTCAAGTTGGTTAAACGGAAAGAGGGCTTCGAGACGAAGATCTGGGGGCTTGAATCGCCTGACTCCGACTAACGAGCGAAAAGAAAAACTAAAAAAAAATTAGGGCAGAAATCGCGATCGAAAATAATCGCGGAAAAACCCTGAAAAGAAAAACGGACAAACAAGCTAACGAACGGACGTTCGCTTTCTGTTAGTAAAAGACGAAAAGTGTTATTTAAAACGAACGAACGGACGAGCGTCCGCTATTTAACTAAATCGAAAAAACCGAACCGATCTATATATAAAAAGAGATCTATGGTTTCGAAGAAAAATCGATCTGGTTTCTTCAGAAATCCGATGGCGGCGGCGAGTTCGGCGGCGGCGGCTACCTCATCGGCGGCGGGACTCCCGCGGCGAGTGGCTCCGGCGGCGGCGGCGCGGGGCGATGGCGGTGCGGGCGGCGGCGGTTGCTGGCAGCGGCAGCGGCGGCGGCTTGAGGCGGCGGGGCCGGCGCGGCTAGGGTTTGGGCGGGGTGGGCTGGCG
>LR738711.1:577157866-577366689 GCA_902687465.1 Secale cereale | reverse complement strand
TATAAAGGCCGGCCGGGGCGGAGTCCTGGTCGGACACGGCCCAGGTAGGTCTATGCATTTTTTTTTCTAAATAGTCCTGACGTAGTAAAACAGGCGAAAAAAAACTAAACCGACTCGAAAAATTCCGAAAGAAATTTTCACCGTCCTCTAATAATATTTAGGACAAAGTGAACATTTTTCCTGGACCTAAATGCAATTTTGAAAAATGCACATTTTTCCTATGCAAATAAAATCGCGAATAAATCTGAATAAAATACCAAAAGTGATTTTAATATTTTTCCTCCAATATTTCTTTTATTTTGGAGAAGTCATATTATCTCCGCTCATATATTTTATTAAGAAATATTTTTTGAAGAGAAAAATAATTGAAACCAAAGTAATCCCCATACCGTTATTTGAGAAAACTCAAATACGAAAACGGTAAAATCCCCAACTCTCTCCGTGGGTCCTTGAGTTGCTTAGAATTATCGAGGATCGCAACACACAAATGCAATATGATCTATGTATAACATTCCAAATTGAAAATTTGGGATGTTACAGATGTGTAACTAGTCTACTAACCCGACCAATTACCTAGTAGTCGATGTGCAACCCTCCTCCGTACCTGTGGATGTGTAGTTTTTCATCGTTGGCATACCCTACCCCCTCCTCCCCTACAAGTGTTATGTGCAATTTAGTCTATTTCTCAAGCCAATTGCCTATTAGTCAATGTGCAACTAATTGCCATCCCTATTTGTGGACATATATTTTCAGTTGGCGGGGGCGAGAAACAGAGTTGCACATAGTCTGCTAGGTAGTTGGCCAAGGAAACATACGAAGTTGCACATCTGACAGGCAGAGACAGTTGAATGGTGAAAAATTGGCATTCATGACGGTACTGAAAAGTTGCATCTAAATATAGTTCTAAAGTTGGAAATCTCACTAACACGGGTGGTTTTGGTCGGGTGCTATAAGGGAAAGTACACATCCATGCTGGTACGAGAGAAAGTTGCACATCACTGTTAGATAGTTCGCCGTGGCAGTATCCGAAGTTGCACATCCACTGTTAGGCTGCTGGCCGATGCAGCAAACAATGAAGCACATCCACGGGCAGGGGAAAGTTGCACATCAACTATTATGCACTTGGCTTGGGCAACAGACTAAGTTGCAAATCTCACTAGAAGTAGGTGGTTTGGGGGTGGATGTACCATAATTGAAAACTGCACGTCTACGGTGTAGGAGAAAAGTTGAACATCCCTTTCAGGTAGTTGCACATCGACGGCTAGTCAATTGCAAAAAATGGGGACAAAATTATACATAAGAAAATTCATCAAAACATACCCATGCAAGATCTAATTTCGAAGAGCATGCCGCGAGGGTTCCAACAGTGAAAAGGAATCTTAATTTCGATGCGTGGTTTGAAAGTTACGGTTTAAAAAAAAATTGAAAACACGAATTAAGTACGTTCAGATATATCCATATGTTTTCTTTGCAATTATTTGTCCTTTTCACACATATCCACAGCTGTTTACAATATTAGGGAGACAAAAACTTTCCTTTTACAGCCAGCCAACACAGAGGGCTAGCGGGCCGACGGCCACACGCTAGACCTGTCAGGTGTTTATTTATCTGAGGCGGAATGGCACCTACTTAAGGTTGTGTTGATCGCATGGATGCATCGTATAAGTACGATAGATCACTTAAGAGAGTAAGAGATTAGGGGATTGAGATTATAGAAGATATTACAACCGTGGAGACCTGATCCTAGTCATTTAGGACACAAATAACTGGCTGCCGTCAGCCGGGAACCTTAGAGCATCTACACCTACAGGTTGCAAATTTAGACCCTCAAACGTGCGTGGATGTTCAAATTTTACCACTTGCAACCACATACCCTATTTTCAGAACTTTTATTACATGCATGATCATGCACGATGATCATCCTTTCTGTCTTTGTAACACCCCGCTAGTTAAGCTACAGTAACCTCACCCTAATGATGCCACGTCATGACTATTATACTAAGCCAATTGTCACTTGATTAAAATTCTAGTCAGATTCAAATTCAAATAACACATGAAATTATTATTTTTTTCAAAGGGTAAATTAAAAATGTTCATTAGGTTGAGATAGTCACTACATAATTGTCTTGCATTAGCTAACATTTTTTTAATGTTTAAATGCCCCTCGGAATTATAATAATGGACCAACAGCCTTTTAGTTAACATTTTCATTTTCTAAAAACAAATAAACAATCCCAAATACTTTGAAACTTTTTGTGCACCCAGGTTGTTTCCCTGTATTTCTGTGATAAGTTTCATAATAAACAAAAATCAATTTCTACCCAAACTAGATAGAAAACAATAGCAGATCTTGTTACAAAAATGTAAAATAAGAAAATGGCACTATGCACTTAGGCCTAGCAATGCACAGAATTTGGCCCAGCCCACATCTAATAGCCATCACTTTCTTCCTCCTGCGTGTCGGCATGCGAGCGGCTCGGATGAGCCATCGCCGACTGATGCTCGACAGCGATGCTCCCCCATGGTCACGGATAACTACAAGACCCCGTCCCCAACCGCTTTGCGAACCCTAGCTCCCTCCCTTTCCCCCTCGTGCCCCACGCTCTCTCCCCCCCTCGAGTTCGTTCGCCCGCGCACACCGCTGTCGACCCATGGCCCTCGTCGCTTCCCAGCCCCGTCACGACATCCAGAGGCCCAGCTGCGCTCGTCCACACCGTGCGCACTCGCCAGCACGAGCCACAGGGCCCCTTGCAACTGGATCGAGCGTCATCCCCGCCTTCGGCCGCCGTTGCCACCGGAGCAAAGACGCCTCCCCGACCATCTCCGGCCTCTCCCTGGCTCAATGGTGAGGTCCCCACTCTGTACCCCTTCCTCCCCGTTGAGGGAGTTCTATATTTAGGGGTCCTCAAGCATCCTGGTCATTGATGCTGGGCCGAATTGATGGGCCGTGAAAGATGAAAGCAGAAGGCCCTCTCCCGTGTTTGGTTAGGACTCCAATGTATGTAGTAAGGCAAGAAAGATGTCCGGATATAACGATTCCTTCCTCCCCAAGTCACCTTTGTAACCCTAGTGTCGGTGTCAAAACCTGCGGATCTCGGGTAGGGGGTAGCGAACTATGCGTCTGAGGATCGATGGTAATAGGAGGCTGGGGACACGATGTTTACCCAGGTTCAGGCCCTCTCGATCGTGGTAAAGCCCAACTTCCTGCTATATTAGTATGAGTGAATATGTGTACTAGAGTTGATCTACCTCGAGATTGTAATGACTAAACCCTATGTCTAGCCAATGAGGATATTATGATTCTTCTCTAGCCTCTACGGACTAAACCCTCCGGTTTATATACACACCGGAGAGGCCTAGGGTTTGTACATATCATCTTCCAGAGGAAGGAAAATCTACACCCGAGCCTAAAACTTGCCATTACAAGAATCCAGGAGTCCTATCCGGATACGCGAGATGATCTTCTATAATAATCTTCACGGCCCACCAGTCCGGCCCACCAGGAGTTTGTCCGGCCACATGAGGACCCCCCGATCCAGGACTCCCTCAGTAGCCCGTCAACCTATCTTCGATGACGATGAGTTTGGCTTCCGCATTGTCTTTGGCATTGCAAGGTGGGTTCCTCCTCTCGAATATATGTTCTGCAAATAGATGGATTGTGTTCGGCTCTGCAAGATTAGTACAACCCTTAGCCTCGAAGGCAAGGCTCTTAAAGAAATTGAATAATGTGTCTCTACTGACAACTTTTGGGTTAAGCATTGATACGTCTCCAACGTATCTACTTTTCCAAACCCTTTTGCCCTTGTTTTGGACTCTAACTTGCATGACTTGAATGGAACTAACCCGGACTGACGCTGTTTTCAGCAGAACTGCCATGGTGTTGTTTTTGTGCAGAATAAAAAGTTCTCAGAATCGCCTGAAAATCAACGGAGAATTATTTTGGAAAATATAAAAATATCTGCAAGAAGATCCTCACCGGGGGACCCACACCCTGTCCACGTGGGTGGGGGCGCGCCCCCCTGCCCAGGGCATGCAACCCTTGCCTCGTGGGCCCCCTGGTGCTCCACCGACGTACCCCCAGATCCTATATCTTCCATTTCGGGGAGAAAAAAATAAGAGACAAGGAATTATCGCGTTTCACGAGACGGATCCGCCGCCAAGCCCTAATCTCTCCCGGGAGGGCTGATCTAGAGTCCGTTCGGGGCTCCGGAGAGTGGAGATCGTCGCCATCGTCATCATCAACCTTCATCCATCACCAATTCCATGATGCTCACCGCCATGTGTGTGTAATTCCATCATAGGCTTGCTGGACGGTGATGGGTTGGATGGGATCTATCATGTAATCGAGTTAGTTTTGTTAGGGTTTGATCCCTAGTATCCACTATGTTCTGAGATTGATGTTGCTATGACTTTGCTATGCTTAATGCTTGTCACTAGGGCCCGAGTGCCATGATTTCAGATCTGAACCTATTATGTTTCCATGAATATATGTGTGTTCTAGATCCTATCTTGCAAGTATATAGTCATCTACTATGTGTTTTGATCCGACAACCCCGGAGTGACAATAATCGGGACCACTCCCGGTGATGACCATAGTTTGAGGAGTTCATGTATTCACTGTGTGTTAATGCTTTGGTCCGGTACTATATTAAAAGGAGGCCTTAATATCCCTTAGTTTCCAATAGGACATGTAGGACAAAAGATGTCATGCAAGTTCTTTTCCATAAGCACGTTTGACTATATTTGGAATACATGCCTACATTGCATTGATGAACTGGAGCTAGTTCTGTGTCACCCTAGGTTATAACATCTACATGATGAATTGCAGCCGACATAATTTCCCATCACCGATCCAATGCCTACGGGCTTTACCTATATTGCTAGTTGCTTATTTACTTTTCCGTTGCTGCTATCACAAAAACTACGAAAACACTATCGTTACTTTTATTGCTGCTACCACCACTATCATATTACTTTGCTACTAAACTATCTTGCCGCAGATATTAAGTTTCCATGTGTTTTTGAATTGACAACTTAGCTACTAATACTTAAGATTATTCTTTGGCTCCCCTTGTGTCGAATCAACAAATTTGGGTTGAATACTTTACCCTCGAAAACTGTTGCGATCCCCTACACTTGTGGGTTATCAAGACTATTTTCTGGCGCCGTTGCCGGGGAGCATAGCCCTATTTTTTAAGTCACTTGGGATTTATATCTGTTTATTACTATGAAGAATTTGAAGGACTTAAAAACCAAGATCTTACCCTCAACTACGAGGGGGGTAAGGAATTGCCATCTATCTCTACACTTGATTCTCCTTCTGTTATGAGTAAACTTGCGACTCCTACTCCTGCTATTGAATCTGATATGTCGTATGTTCTTGATGATGCTACTTCTGCTATGTATGATGAAACTACTTCTATGCCTGATACTGTGCCACCAGGTGAATTTCTAGATGAACAAATTGCTAAGGTTAGGGAGAGTGCAAATGTTGAAACTGAAGATATTTATGAAAGTGATGATGAAACTACTCCCAATAGATATGAATTGCCTGGTGTTCCTGAGGGTTATGTTATGGATGAAGAAACTGCTAGAGACTTTCTTGCTTGCAATGATAGATATGATCTTAAGAAATTATTAGCTAAGCTGAAAGAAAAGTCCTTGTATGCTAGAATGAAACATGACCGTGCTTTTGCTACTTCACCTATCTGTGTCACTGATAAGGATTATGTATTCTCTGTTGATCCTAAGTTAATTACTTTGGTTGAATCTCATCCTTTCCATGGCTATGAGTCGGAAACTGTTGTGGCACATCTTACTAAGTTAAATGATATAGCCACCCTGTTTACCAATGATGAAAAGATCCGCTACTACTATATCCTTAAGCTATTTCCGTTCTCGTTAAAGGGTGGTGCTAAGACTTGGTTCAATTCTCTTGATCCTGGTTGGGTGCGTAGTCCCCAGGATATGATGTATTACTTCTCTGCTAAATATTTTCCCGCTCATAAGAAACAAGTTGCCTTACGGGAAATATATAACTTTGTGCAAATTGAAGAAGAGAGTCTCCCACAAGCTTGGGGGAGGCTTCTCCAGTTACTAAATGCTTTGCCTGATCATCCTCTTGAGATGCATGATATACTTGATGTCTTTTATAATGGACTAACCGATGCTTCCAGAGACCACCTGCATAGTTGTTCTGGTTGTGTTTTCAGGGAACGAACAGTTGAACAAGCTGAACTACTATTGAATAATATGCAAGCCAAATAAAATAATTGGACACTTCCTGAACCAGCCCCTAAGCCAACTCCGAAGAAGAGAGGTGTTCTATTTCTCAGTCTTGAAGACATGCAAGAGGCAAAGAAATCTATGAAAGAAAAAGGTATTAAAGCTGAAGATGTTAAGAAGGGCGGCGGCGAATGGCGAACGGCGGCGGGGAAGAAGGCTCGGCCCGGCGCGGCCCGGTTCGGCCCCGGGGCGGGCCGGATCTGGGTCCGGCGGCGCGGTGGGAAGGCGGGGAAGCCGGGCGCCGCCTGGCGCTCTGCTATTGGCCCGGGGCGGCGGCGTGCTGAGGTGGCGGCCTCCTACTGGTCGGAGCAACGTGGCTGCGCGGCAGCGGACATGTCCGGCCTGGTCGGATTTGTCCGGCGCGGCGCGGAGGGAGGAGGGGCTTGGCTTCGTCCGCAAAATGGATGTGGGGGACTAATTTATAGGCATAGGGAGCTAGGAGACTACAATTGAGGAGCGGTTTTCGGCCACGCGATCACGATTCGATGACCGAGATGATGGGAAGGGTTGTGATGGGTTTGTGGGCTGTTGTGGAGGGGGTCTTGGGCCTTAAAGAAGAGGTTCTTTTAGCCCACTAGGTCAACCGTTGGAGTACCAAACAAACTCCAAACGCGCGAAACTAGACAGGCGGCCTATACGTACCAAAACAATAACGCACGACAAGTCTCATGTCATTCTGGGAACGTTACACGGCCACACACGAAAGAAGGACTCAGGGATGCCACGGGCACGTGTGTGAGCGTCGGAACTCGAAACGGACAACGGGGAGAGGCGAGTGGGACCGGGTGCAAGTGACAACACAAATGCAATGCAATGCACATGACAACATGACATGGATGAAATGCACACACGCACACGACAAACGAACAAACCCGAAATGAAAGAAGAGCCCAGAATGGAATTGATGAAGTCAAAGTTTCATATATTGGCATAATTGGAAAAATGTTACATCTGGGGCATTACACTAGCCACCCTAACCAGATGTACAACTGAGACAACAGTTGTAACTGGTCTAACAAATCATTGTCTTCACCAAGCTTACTGGTTATATTTCCTCAACTCTTTCAATTCCTCGTATCTGTGTTGCGTGCTTGTTCATATCTGTTTGATGACTTTGACTGAAGACTTTCTCAATTTCCTCAGTTCAATTTCTTCAGTCTGTTTGTCTTCATTCTGTGTTATCCTGTGATTACGCTTTCTGTACTCTGTGTCTGTCTTCATTTCATCATGATGACCATGCTTGTATTCTGTCATGTTTACTTCTGAGTACTTATTCCACTGCAAGTAGTTCTTCTCTAAGGAATTTCCTAAACAGCAAATTCCTCAGTGAAGAATTCATAAAAATCTCCTATTCACCCCCCTCTAGTCGATATAACGCACTTTCAATTGGTATCAGAGCAAGGTACTCCCTTGTTCTGTGTGATTTTGGTTTAACTGCCTGGAGTTTTAGTTATGTCTACCGCAGGTATGATCAAGGTCTCAGCTGGGTGTCCTACCTTCGATGGGACGGACTACCCCTACTGGAAGAACAAGATGCGAATGCATCTTGAGGCAATTGATAATGATCTCTGGTAAGTTGTGGAAAATGGTGTTCCCTCGGTATCACCTTCTCTGAATGCTACTGATGTGAAGAGATTCAAGCAACTCGATTCTCAAGCGAAGAATATCATTTGTGGCCATCTAAGCAAAGGACAATATGGAAGAGTGAGTGCTTTGGAAACTGCGAAGCTCATCTGGGATAGGCTGTCCAAAGTCAACGAAGGAGTCTCAACACAGCGTGACTCTCGAGTTGATGTTCTTCGCAATCTCTTCAACCGTTTCAAAAGACTTCACAATGAAAATGTTCAGCAAACTTTCGATCATCTCACTGACATCTCAAATGAACTTCAAGCACTTGGTGCCACTAACATCACCGACCATGAAGTGGTGAAGGAATTGCTGAGATCACTTGATTCCTCATTTGATACTCTGGCTTTGATGATTCAAGAGCGTGGTGATTACAAGTCACTTGATCCCGCTGATATCCTCGAAAGGTTAAACACTCATGAGTTCCAGCTTGCTGAAAAGAGAGATCTCTATGGTCCAAGCTATGGTAGATCACGTGCCCTGAAGGCCAAGGCTGTCTCTAATCTAAAGGTGAAGATTCTGGTAGTAGCCTTGGTGATCCTGAAGAATTGAGCCAGGAGCTAGCATTGCTTGTGAAGAAATTCCAAAGGTTCTCAAGATGTGGTCGATTTGGAAAGTTCACTAAGGGAAATGATTCCATATCTTGTGACTACAACAAACGGCTATGTCACAAATGCAAGAAGCCTGGTCACTACATTCAAGATTGTCCTTAGTGGGAATAGGAATCCAAAAAGAAGAAATACAAGGATTACAGTTCTGATGATGCAAAGAAGAAGAAGAAATCGTCAAAATCTTCATCATCAAAATCCTCAAAGTCTTCATTTCACAAGAAGAACAACTCCAAAAAGGCTCGGGCATTCATTGGCAAGGAAATGGACTCTGAAGCTGAATCCGAGGATCATGAGGAATCTGGTGTGGCAAGTCTAGCTCTCGCTACTGCATTCGTCAGCAAGTCTATCTTCAACACTGAATAAAATGAATTCACCAACAAGGCTGATGAAGACAATGATGACTATGCTCCTACCTATTGCTTCATGGCAAAGGGTGCCAAGGTACTCAAATATCTCTCCTCTGAATCCAGTGAGGATGAATCTGATGAAAACCTGAAGCCCATCTATTCTAAACTTGCTAAAATTGTTGTGCAACAACAAAAGGCTCTTGATAAGATTCAAAACATGCTAGATAAAAGTGATGATATGTTGGGTGAAGAAATGGATCGATCTTGACTGAAAATCTTCAGAGACTTCAGTCCAAGTGTGATAACCTTCAAAGTCATCATAACACTCTCTTGTCTGATCATGAGAAGCTTTCTTATGAATTTCTTAAAAGAAAGAAAGATCTTGAAAATCTAAGAGTGAGTTATGAAGATCTTCGGAAGGAGCGCGATTCATTACTTGCTCAACAAATAAGCGTTTCTCAGGAAGAGTTCATTCCTCCATGCTTGAAATGCATTGAACAAGAAACTACTAATTCTTCACCTGAATGTTCAAATGCTTCAAATGCTACAAAATTCTTCAACTCTCTCTGCTATCACTAATTTCTCATCCAAGGACATTGCTAGTATCACTGACAATGCAGGGCTGAAGGAATTGTACATGATAGGCATGTACAAAAGCCTCAAAGGGCATCAGACTCTTTGTGATGTGCTTAAAAAGCAGATCCTAAACAGGAACCCTAGGAAAGAGGGAATTGCCTTTGAGAGGAAACTTAATGCTGATGGTTTATATTGGAAGCCTGAGCAGTATCCCAAAACCTCGTGGGTTGCTGCAAAGGGACCTCCAGTTGATCCATCCAATTTATCTAGATTTACATGTGAATCTCCTCATTCTTCTGATGAGTCATTTGACTCTAACTACAAACTGTTCAAAAATCAGAATGGTGAAGTATTGGCTAGATATGTTGGAACTAACTGCAGGAATGGTCCCCCTATGAAGAAAATCTGGGTCCCTAAGAGGCACCTTGAAAATCTTTAAGTGAATGTCATCATGACACCTAGTGTGAGGAATAGGAACCCCAGATCCAATTCTTCATATGGATCAAAATCTTCAGATGGAGTAAAATCCTCATATGGACCAAATTCCTCGTATGGATCAAATTCTTCAAAAGGATCAAACTCCTCATATGAATATCATCGTGCTAACAACTCTGTTTTGCAGGGAAGAGCTAAGGGCTATGAATATGAGCATTATTCTTCTAACCATTATGTTCATAAGTCCTCGAAGAATTACTCTGCTTATTCATATGCTTATCCTAACTCCTCTTATATGAAACGAAACGGGCTGGCATCTATGCCACCTTTCTCGTATGGAGCTCGCAGAGTGATGAACTCTTTGCCACCCCTTCAGATGTGGGTGGTGAAGAAAAAGAACTAATCTCTTCTGCAGGGTCAGGTCTCCAGACGTGCTCAAACGTTTGAAGAATTTGCTGGAGACCTGAAAAATGCCTGAAAGGACGTAGGCTAATCATGAAGAAATGAACTCTCATTTCTCACGTCCTCATACTGCTTTATCTGTTGCCTTACTTGATGAAATTGATCTCATGATTTGATGTCATATTCTTCACTTATGAAGTACATGAGTTTTTAAGCTACACTAATTCATCTGCAGGATGATCAACCCAAAGCAACTAAGTGGGTCCTCGATAGTGGATGTACAAATCACATGACTGGTGACAAGAATCTCTTGATGGATGCTCCCTTATCACCATCTCATCTGAAGCATTTCATCTTCGCTGACAAAGGCAAAAGTCAGGTATTGGGTCTAGGTAAGGTTGCGATCACTAGGGATCGACACATGGACAAAGTCATGCTTGTCGAGTCCTTAGGATACAACCTCATGTCTGTCTCAATGCTTTGGGATCTGGATATGGTTGTTGCATTTGGCAAACTTCGTTGTGCTGTGATCATGAAATCTGACAACTCCATAGTCTTCGAAGGCTTTAGGAAGGGAGACTTGTATATTGTTGATTTCTCTACAGGACCTCGACCAGCTGTGTGTCTACTTGCAAAAGCTTCAGAAGGCAGGCTATGGCATCGACGACTTGGTCATGCTAGCATGATGAATTTGTACACTTGTGAAGAAGAAGCATGTCATTGGCATTGAGAATGTCAAATTCCTCAAGGATCACTTATGCGGTGCGTGTGAAGCTGGTAAGATGACCAAGGCAAAACATCCAGCGAAGACTATCATGACTACTACTCGACCATTTGAATTGCTTCACATGGATCTCTTCGGTCCTAATCATTATTCTGTAGTTTAAAATGATGCTTCTGTATATGGATTTGTTATTGTTGATGATTACTCTCGATATACATGGATACACATTGTTACTTACAAACATGAAGTGCAGGAAGTCTTCAAACGATTTTCCTCGAGGGCTTCAACCAACTTTGGTGTGAAGATCAAGCATATCAGAAGTGACAATGGAACTGAGTTCAAAAACTCTGGTCTTGATGACTATCTTTATGAACTTGGTATTACTCATGAGTTATCTGCTCCTTATACTCCTCAGCAGAATGGCGTTGTGGAGCGCAAGAACAGAACTCTTGCTGAGATGGCTTGCACTATGCTTGATGAAAACAAAATGCCTCATCGTTTCTGGATTGATGCAATAGATACTGCATGCCGCATCATCAACAGAGTATATCTTCACAAATTCTTCAAGAAGACTGCCTATGATCTCCTCACTGACAAGAAACCCAATGTGAGTTATTTCAAAGTCTTCGGTGCTAAATGTTGGATTACAGATCCTCATCACAACTCAAAATTTGCACCGAAAGCACATGAAGGGTTTATGCTTGGTTACGGAAAGGACTCGCACACCTACAGAGTCTTCAACAACGTTCTTCACAAGGTTGTTGAAACTATAGATGTGCGCTTCGATGAAACTAACGGCTCGCGAAGAGAGCACCTGCCTATTGTGATAGATGAACCAACACCTGAGGGAACTATCAAATTCAAGGCTACTGAGGATGTCATTTCTATCAAAGAATCTGCTGAAGAATTCATTCCAGAACCTGAAGATCGTCGAGCTACTGCGCCTGAGGAAAATGCTGAAGAAAATGCCGATCAAATTCCTCGACGACAACCAGTTCATCCTCGCGTTGCGAAAGAAGTGCAGATTGAGAAAATCATCAGCGACATCAATATACCAGATCCTCTCACACGGTCAAAAGCTTCACATTTATCTAACTTTTGTGGGCACTTTGCTCTTGCCCACTAAGGTAGATGAAGCATTTCTGGAGCCTGAATGGATTCAAGCTATGCAAGAAGAATTACATCAGTTTGAACTCAACAATGTCTGGGAACTGGTCAAACGTCCAGATCCTCGCAAGCATAATATCATTGGCACAAAGTGGATCTACCGCAATAAGCAAGATGAAAATGGCCTTGTGGTAAGGAATAAGGCACAACTTGTAGCTCAAGGCTACACACAGGTTGAAGGAATTGATTTCGATGAAACTTTTGCACCTGTTGCTAGACTTGAGGCTATTCGCGTATTACTTGCTTATGCTAACCATCACGATATCATTCTCTGTCAAATGGATGTGAAAAGTGCATTCCTCAATGGTAAGCTTGAGGAAGAAGTATATGTTGCTCAACCCCCGGGTTTTGAAGATCCAAAGAATCCTGACAAAGTCTTCAAACTCAATAAGGCTCTCTATGGTCTCAAGCAGGCCCCTCGGGCTTGGTATGATACTTTGAAGGAGTTCCTCATTAAGAAAGGCTTCAAACCCGGTTCACTCGATCCAACTCTTTTCACTAAATCTTTTGATGGTGAATTATTTGTGTGCCAAATATATGTTGATGATATTATCTTTGGCTGTACTGACCAACACTATAGTGGTGAATTTGCCTTTATGATGAGTGAAGAATATCAAATGTCGATGATGGGAGAGTTGAAATTCTTCCTAGGTCTTCAAATTCGTCAACAACGCAATGGTATATTCATATCTGAGGAGAAATACCTCAAAGATGTACTGAGGAAATTTGGTATGCACGATTGTGAAGGCGTCAAAATTCCTATGCCCACAAATGGCCATCCGTGCACTGATGAAACTAGTATTGACTTCGATCATAAGGTATACCGCTCCATGATTGGTTCTCTATTGTACTTATGTGCATCTAGGGCAGATATAATGCTTAGTGTTTGCATGTGTGCCCGATTTCAAGTTACACCAAAGGAATCACACCATAAGGCTGTGAAACATATTCTTTGATATCTAGCTCACTTATGCAAAATTGATGACTTAGATGTGCAACACATGAAGAATTTGTTTTTCTTCAATCAATGAAGAATAACGCTCTAAGTGTGAAGAAATTAATGAATAATTTAATTCTCATAACCCTACGACAATTGTACGCGGTGTCTGAAATCATCATTCTTATACGGTGGGTCACGCCACCACAAAAGTTGAAAATCTTCAATTTGAGTTTTTGAAATTCCTCAGTTGTTCATATTCTTCAACTTTGCATTGTCTTCACTGTTTCCGTCTCTTTTCTTCATTGGCTATATATATATATATATATATATATATATATATATATATATATATATATATATATATATATATATATATATATATATATATATATATGAGTTTATGTCCTCTACAACATTCACTTATTGCTATTTCTTCACATTGCTTTTTCTGTTAAGTGAATGTGATCGGACCCTTCCCCCTCTATGCTAAATTCAACCCATTCCATTCACAAATTCTTCATATGTGTTCTATTTGAAACTTGTTCAAAATCTTCACTGTGTCCTTGTCAGCTGAAGAAATTGCGAACGCAACGTTAAAACTTATCCTTTCGAAAAATTTCGGTTTTGCCGCTCAAATTGTTCCGCTTCCCACGACAATACTTATCTATTCACCCACGAACTCACACGATATCCACTACACAGTACGTGGGTGACACATGTCGTGCGAATGAGAAGGGTCAGGGGCACTTTCGTCCTATTTCTTTGAGCGAACGGTTTTTCATCTCAGCTATAAATACCCCTCCCCTTCCCTCACTTCACTTTTTACTCTGATCGTTCTCACTCTCCCACTCAAGCTTCTCCAACCCTAGCACCGCCACTACTACATTGTCGCTGATGAGGTAAAGCTTCACTGCCTCGACCTCGTCGCCGTCGTACTCGCGCCGGCCGGTGATTTCTTCACTCCACCGCCGCCGTAGCTGTCTCCCTCTGCCAAGTTAGGGCGTGGAAGATCTGCACAGACGAACTTCACTTCTCCATCCCACAGTTCGTCGTGTTCTTCTTCCAGGGTAATTAAAATTTATTTTTACTGCCCTCTTTGATTCAAACATTTTCTTCAAAATTTTCAAAAGGTGTTTTCTTCATCAAACCATCACACACTAAACACCTCACATATCCTCTGTTCTTCATTTGATTTCTCTAAGCTATGATTTTCTTCAAGATTCCTCAATTGTGTGAATTTATAAATCTATACAACTGTTGAACCTGAGACAAAGAACGCTTAGTCAAATTCTTCAAGACTCAACTGGTCAAATTCCTCAAACTTGCTCTTTTTACAAGAACTTCTCAGAACGCATATGACATCTCCAAATTCCTCGCAACTATACTCTGTTCACAGGTACTCATGTCCACTGCTGAATCACTAGGTTCTCATCAAATTAACTCATTTGCAGCGTTCCTTGAAAAAAAGTTGCACACTTCTTCAGAAAATTCAATTGTTCAAATTTCTCGTCTGAAGAAAATGGCTGACGGAAAGAAGCCACAGAAAGGAGGAAAGAAGCTAGAGGTCAATACTGCTTTTGAACTACCTGAAGACATTTATGCTGATTATTGCACTCCTGATGAGGCAAAATTTGGAAAAGAGGACAAGAATCAGCGCAAAGTGCGCATACAAAGAATAGAGAGGAGATGGGTACGTGAGTGGAGGGAGTACAGATATGTCACTCCTAAATACATGAAGAAATTCGCTCTCAATCCTCCCTGCCCAAGACCTCCACTGACACATGGCCAAGTTGCTGATCCCACAAGCCTCAAGCGTGGTGAGGACTTTCATGAAGAATGGGCTAAGCGCCAGGCCAAGTTGGCCAGAAAAGCAAAAGAAGAAGTGAGGAAATTCAATGAAGACACTGCTGTTGCTGCTGCCTCTGCCGAGGCTTCTGCTTCCAATCCTAAGAAGGCCATGGCTAAGAAGCCTGCTCACAAGCCAATTGCTTCTTCCTCAGCAATGCCCTAATGGCCAGTCTATTCAATGCCCTCACGGCCAGTCTCATCAAAGCCCTCACGACAAATTCCTCAGACTGCTCCTGCTCCTCCAAAGTCCTCAGCTCCTCCGCAAAAGTCTTCAGATGCTGCAACAAAATCATCTGCTCCAATGCATCTTGCCACATGTTAGAGGACTGCAGGCATATCCATTGCCTCAGGAGCCTCTACAAGCTCCTCAGCTACCCCAAGTTCCTCAGAGATACCAAGTTCCTCAGCTGGTCCCTCGCTGCTGAAGAAAAAGACAACTGCTGCACGAGGCTCTCGCCCAAGTCCTCATAAGAAGCAAGTTGCTTTCCAAGTGCCGCCTGATGACGAAGCTGATGATGAAGAACTAGTTCAAATCATCAGAGACAGGCGAGAAAAGGCCGCTAGAGCCAAAGGAAGCGAAGTACCGCTGCTATTGGATCCCGAGGTGATCGTTGATTTCATTGATCTCTGGCATAAGGATCCAAACACTCCTATGTCTGACTTCAACCTGACTCCTGGCCAAAGTCATATGCTAACCGCCTTCATAGGCGAAGAAAAATGGAAGTTTGAGCAGGTCAGGCAGACCAACAAAGTGCAGTACAAGAAGGAGCGCTTTCTGCAGAAAAATGTTGTCAACATGACAACTGAAGAACTAGTCAAGATTCAGGGTGAAATCAAAACCCCCAGTGATGAATTTGAAGCATATCATGCTGACTGGTTGGGCACCAAAGTCAGATTTGTAAATCTGACCAAAGGTTTTTCTTCAAGTGCTGCTCGTAAGACGCACATTAAAATACCTCAGGCTGAAGCATCTGCTCAGTCTGCTGAAGGACATGCCAGCACCGCTGAAGAACATCCCAGGGCTGATGACTCCACTCCAGCCGCTGAAGAAATTGCCAGGCAACCTCTAGTGTTGCGCCTGAAGAAAATGTCAGGCCAGCTGAAGCTCCCAAGGCTGTGCCTGAACATCGTGAAAAACTCAGAAAACTGCATCAGTTGTGTCTGAAGAAAATGAACCAGATTCCTCTGCTGCTCCTGCGCCTACTCCAACTCCAATCCTTCCATCTGCATTAGATGTGAAGAAGACAAAGGCTGCAGAGCGTGCAGGTGTGAAGAAAAGGAAGGCATCAGCTTCTTCAGATTCTCTAGTTCCGAAGAAAATGAAACCATTGACAAGCACAGCCGAGAATCCAATTGATGTTGTTCCCATTTCATCTATGCCATCAAAGGACCTTGTTCCTTTTGGTGAATATTATGTGATTCCAAGTGAATCGGATGAAGATATTCCCTCTGTTGCTTCTTCAGAGCAAACGGATGAAGATATTCCCTCTGCTGCTATCCCTTCCACCCCAATCATCTCCTGGCCTATGCCTCAGTTTACTGCTGAAGAGGCCGGCGTTGAAGAATTGGAAGAACAAGAGTCTGACGTGGACATTGGGAATGCCACTCCATTGATGACTTATGAATTATGGGATAGCCAGCATCCCAACTCCCCTTTGTTCATGCCACTACAACAAATTCCTCATTCACCAGCACCAACTGTTCCATGTGGCTCTGAGGAAACTCATCCCACACAGTCTGTTCATGAAGACATTCCAGCCAATAGTGCTGAAGAAACTGCTGCTGCCGCTGAATCGATGAAGACTGCCGCTGAAGTGGAACCAAAAATTCCTCAGACTGAAGAACCTGAGATTGCAAATCCAGAAGTAGTGATGCAATTGACTGATACTCCTCAACCTAAGCCAAAGGATCCTTTCTCAATGAAGAAATCTTTCAAGAAGGCTGATTTCTTCGGCGAGCATGTGTTCTCCACTAATTTCAATCCCTATGACACTGCTCGCATAAGGAAGAGGCATTTCAGGACTGCCAGTCAGGCGAATTTCTATTCCTCAGTGCTTTACAACAAAGACAAAGTCTTCAATCATCAGCGTATTCCTGACATGGATATGGAATCTCTACCGTGTTTTGTGCCAGTCCTCAGTGTTCTCCACGACGCTGGACTGTTGGGTTTTTTCACAGATATATGCGATTGGAATGAGGAACTGATTCTCCAATTATATGCAACCCTGCACATCACTGGCAATTCTGAAGATGTGAATTCATGGGTGCTGGACTGGATGTCTGAAAATACTCACTACAAAGCTCCAGCCTCTGAATTACTTCAGGCTCTGCCCCTCAGTCCTCCAAATGAAGCTGCACATTGCATGTATGAAGAAACTGAACTCACTGGTTATTACATGCAAATGCTTGTGAACCCTTTGAAGCCAGGTCAAGCCCCACGGACCAATTTCCTCATGAAGAAATTGTTGTTTCTGCCACGGACTGTCTATCGCATTCTGACGAAGACATTGAGTCCAATCAAGGGCCACGACTCAAATGATGAAGAAGTCGTTGGCATCATGAAGAATCTGCTATTCAACATCATCCATGGCGTTCCCGTCAACTTTCATGATTTCTTCATGAGGACAATGGCAAATGTTGTACTGTCCCCTTTCAACCTGAAGCCTTATTGTCATGCCTAGTATGAGATTATACCTCCTACGTGTCGAGGGACGACTTAAAGGTATAAGCTCATACTAGAATGATCTCAAGTATGGTATCTTTGCACGACTCATGTGAAAGAGGGATGAAATACCAAAAGAGTAGTTGGCTTACACTCGCCATGTCACACCATACATTACATAAGCAATCATCATCCAAATAACATCACAGTCCGACTACGGACGAAGATCCAAAAGAAAGATACCAAATAAATAAAGCAACATGGTCCGAATCGCCCCTAGTAGAAGCCACTACTGATCATCGGGATAGTACACGTAGTATCGCCCACGTTCTTCATCGAACTCCCAGTACAACTCTGTGCCGTCACCTGTGTAGTTCACCATAGTACCTGCATCTAGTGTTGTGTAGAATCTGTGAGCCACGCAGGACTCAGCAATCCCGTTCCCGGGTAGCAAAACTATCTAAGCCATTGGTGTGGAACAAGGCTGAAGAACAATGGTTGCAGCTGCACTAGCACTAGCTTACGTGTTTAGAGCGAGAAGAGAAGTGCCACGAGCGTCAAAGTGATCACGAAGTGATCCTAACTAAGCACGTCAAACATAACCCCACCATGTTCACTTCCTGAACCCCTTTCGGAAAATGACCGTCACAGTTACTCACGCTGGTAGTGTATTCTGAACATGGTGTCAAGTTTTCTAAAACCGGATATTAATAGCTGGCACATAACCGCAGGCACGGCTTTCGAAAGTTCAAACCCTCCAGGGGTTTCCCAACTTAGCCCATCACAAGCTCACGATCTGCAGAGTCGCAACTCCATGGTGGGAAGGCCCGAGTATTCTCAGAATCCCGTGCTCAAGATACTCCGACTAAGGTAAAACTAATACAGCAAGACCTCCCGGCGTGCCGACATCCTGACAGTAGCCGCGCATATCTAGTTTCAGGCCACGACCAGATGAGACAGCCTACAGGAAAATACCAAATACCTCGGGTTTCCCCAAGGCGGCCCTGCAGTCTGCTCGATTGGACCAACACTCATGTGGAGCATTGGTCCGGGGGATGTTAATTAAGATCACGGGATAGCTATTCCCTATGTAAGTTTTAGTTATTAGGCAAATGGAGTACCAATGTCGGGCCTTGCTGGAAAAGCTTTAGCGCTAAGCGGGTTATCGAGGGGGGCCCATAAACCCCAACCGTGTTAGGGATGCATAATCAAGGAACTTAACACCGGTTTATACGGTTCCTAGGGTGGCATGAGTGGAACAAAACACCAAGCAAGACGCTTAGCCTTCCACCCATTACCAATATATAGATGATTTGGTTGACATATTATATAGTGTGATATCCCAACAATAACTTCAACATGAAGCAAGAATCATCAAATCTTCTCCTGCAACTAGCAATGCTATAAGAGGGGCTGAGCGAAGCTTACGTAGCCAAACAAAGGTTTGCTAGGTTGGGTGGTTAGACAGATTCATGGTTACAATAGGAGGCTAACAAACAAATATGGGCATCGAGGCAATAAGCTAAAGAGCGAGGCATCTAGCAATAGGCAAATATAGTAATGATATCTGGGTCAGGTCATCTTGCCTGTCGAGTCATCGATGGGATCGTAAGACGGCTCGTCGTACTCAACCTCGGTGGTAACCTCGTTCTCGATCTCGACTCCCAGCTCAACTCAACACTAGAACACAACATGGCACGATATCAAACAATGTGCAATGCACAATCAACATGATGCAAGTATGATGATGCGTATGCATGGCAAGGGATGAAGCACACAAGAACAACACAAAACAACAAGTTTAAATGAGGCCGGAATCAACATATAGCAAATCCGGTAAGCCCACATATGCATATTTTGAAATTGGTCCAGATCTTAACAAACCTTAAGTGAAATTTGTTAAACAGCAAGTTAACATGCACCATGAAGATCTACATGAAATTCTAGTCAAGTTTCATATAAAGTTTGTTTAATTCGGAGCTACGATCTAGAAGATATGAGCAAAACAAGACAAACATGGCAACAGTGCAAGATGCACCCAAACATCAAGAAAACATACTCCAAACATGTAAACAACATGATGTTATGATTCTACATGCAAAATCACACAAGTATCATATAGGGCACGCTCAAAACGGAGCAACGGTTCAACACATACACACGAAACAAGATACAATGCAAAGCTGAAGTTAACAGCCACATAGCTACTTTGGAGCAAGAGATATATATGCTACAGCACCCAAACATGACGACAATAAGCATGGACATGAAGTATACATATCCTACAGCAAACAACTCCATTGGAGCAACTCCATAGGAGTCATGGATCAATAGCAACAAGCTACACCAAATTGATCTTCCTGTTAAGAACCCGACAGGCATAATTTATAGCAACTTGAGAGCAAGAAATAAATAATCTACATCAATCCATATGTGCAAGTGAGGGCATGGATGGATAGAAAAAAACATGGACAACAAGGAATGATCATTGGCCACTCCAAACCAAGCATGGATTTGACTAGGGCATCAAGCAAACATTGCATCAGGTTAAAACAGATTCCAGACTTGGCAGTTTTTTCACTAAGTATAAAACAGTTATGTTGGCATGGCATGTTTACAAGCTTGTTTAAGTCACCTCAAGGCATATCATGGAAAGTGGTTTGCACCACAGCAAAGACCCTATGATGGAGATTCTAAAACATATTGACATATGACATGGAGACAAACACATCAATAGCAACGAGCACCTCAAATCAGCATCTCTCAACATGTTCCATAACTTAACAGCCACATGCACTTTTGCAACAGAGATTAACATGACAATATTAAACCTAACATGAATGCTACAACAACCATCATGTAGAGAACTTCACAGTGAACATTTTGACATATCATATGCTCCATTTGGATAAACAGGCACCAAGTTACCACATCTCAAACATGGCAACAAAATAACAACTAACAACAGTTTATAACAAGTAGCACTCTTGTCAGGATGATTAGGACCTCTAGATGAACTCAAACAAGCATGCCACAATGGAACAAAATGTAGATCACATCACCATGATCATTTTGATATATCACACGCCCAAAACGGATCTACGAGCACGAAGTTACAGCCATGCAAAGAAGGCGACAAAATGTTGCAGATCTGGGACTTAGTGGTTTTATACCTCACGAAAAGTCAACCCGGGACGGGGATGTCCCGGGACGGAGTGGATCGCGCGGAGGGACGTTTGGTTGGGCGCGTGGGTGGATCTGGTCCCGTTCTTCCAGATCGGGACGGAGGGGACCGAGCTCGCCGGAGAAGACGACAGGGCCGGCCGGAGGCGGCTCGCCGGAGGGCGCAGAGGAGGCTGACGGCTGGAAGGCGGAGGCCGGCGGTGGAGGCGGCCCGCGGTGGGCTCGGCGGCGGCAGAGCGAGCCGCGGCGGCGCCAGCGGTTGGTGGCGCGGCGGCGCACGCGGGGATAGGCGGCGGCGACCGGCAGGGACGGGGCCGGCGCCGGACGGCGGTGCAGTCGGCGGGGCCCGACGCGCGGGGTGCGGAGGCGCGGAGGGGCGGATGATAACCCTCAACCGTAAGGGATCGAGATAGTCTTTGCGGGTAAGAATAACCCAATTTATTGATTCGACACACGGGGAACCAAAGAGTATTTATAAGCTTTAACAGTTGAGTTGTCAATTCAACCGCACCTGAAATATACTAACTTGCAACAAAAGATAAGTGGTAACAGTGATATGATAGTGATGATAGTAATAGTAAAAGTAAACAGCAAAAGTAAATAGCAGTAGTAAATGGCAAAAGTAGCAACTAGTGACAAGCAGGATTTAAATACTGTAGGCTAGGGAGATGGATGGTTGGGCGTTGCATGGATGAGATAGTTTCTAACTCGGGGCACGGCACACGGAAAAGTAATGATCATCTAGGCAAATATCAAACATTAGGCATGTATCCCGTAGGTAGTTGTACGTGCTTGCAATAAGAACTTGCACAACATCTTTTGTCCTACCATCCCACTACGAACGAGGCCAAAAGGAACTAATGGATATTAAGGTGCTCCTGTCAAAGAGCACCGGAACAAAGTAATGAACTCAATGGATACATGTAATCCTCAAATTATGGACCATCCCCTTTGGTGTCCCAAGCTGTCACTTTTGGGATCGCCGGTTCCAAACCGTAACAGGTGCATACAACTCATAGATAGGATCAAGAACACAAATATATTCATGCAAACACATATGTTTCAGATCTGAAATCATGGCACTCGGGCCCTAAGTGTCAAGCATTAAGAATAACAAGTTGTAGCAAAGATGATAAACACCATACTAGATGATAGGCAACATGCCCCCAACAATCTGACGAACTATTACATGATCTAACTCATCCAATCCCTACCATCCCCTTCGCCTACAGCAGGGGAATTACTCACACATGAAGGGGGAAGTCATGGAAGGATGATGGCGTGGTGATGATGATGACGATGGCGACGATCTCCCCTCTCCGGAGGCCAAATCAGCCTCCAGATTAGCCCTCCCGAAGAAGAACAGAGGGTGGCGGCGGCACCGCGACGAAAAACAGCGAAAGGACTTCCGATCTGGGGTTTTTTGCATCGCGAGGAAAAATACGGGCTAAAGTAGGGCACCAGGGGGTGTGGGCCCCACCCAGGCGCCCCCCCGGCGCGGCCCAGGGGGGGGGGGGCCCACAGGGCCCCTGGGCACCCCCTGGCCCCACTTCTGGTATTTGGTTTCTTCGGGTGCGTGGATTTTTCGTGATTTTTCGTGGATTTTTCTGAGATGCTTAAAAATCCGTTTTCCTGCACACAAATAAACCATACAGGCAGCTCTGCTGAAAACAGCGTCAGTCCGGGTTAGTTTAGTCCAAATCATGCAAGAATGAGGTCAAAACAAAATCAAAAGTGTTTGGAAAAGTAGATACGTTTGAGACGTATCAACTCCCCAAGCTTAGCATATTGCTTGTCCTCAAGCAATTCAGTTCAACGAACTGGATGCGACAAAGAAAACTTTGAAAACTCTTTTGCTTCATTAGATGTATATAAGCATGTACTACGAAAAGAGTTCAGCAAGTATTAAAACAGTACTTACGAGAACAATGCAAGGAGCTATCCTTCTTTCAAGTGACCAGTCACAAATAATTAAGAGTAAACAATATATTACCGAAAATCAAGACAAGATCACATTGCACATAGCTTGAGCATATTAAGGTGGTATCTCGCTAGCCTCCATGAGTGAAGCAAAACATAAATGCAGAGACTCCTCGAGAGTTTTAAAGGAGACTAGAACTAAGAATTTCAGAATAAATCATATCACAAGTATGCAGAAGACAATGTAATACTTTGGGACAATGCACATTACACTCAGAATGACAATTATGCTCTCCTAGTCAGTGCTTTGAAGAAAGAAGATGAGACTCTCGAACCGTGGCTTTTATTGGCAAAGTTGAAAATCCGTGATCGGAAACAAAAACTAAACATGTACCAGAGCTCTTGGTTTTAAAAACAAAAGTAAATATGTTTTGAGAGGTCCATATTTCGTCAACGAATGCTAGCTGATAACTCAATCACTTTTTTAAGCTAGACAAGTCTCGAGGAACGGCTCCCGCATGAGGACGATCACATCCTCTTAATCTCCTTTGTTTATCACTACCAAAGTTTTCTGATTTCTCATGAACAAAGCGTGAAGGAGGGTTTGTTTGTTATATTATCTTTTCGAGCCGGGCGCACTCAATGCCAGTTCCTTTTCATATTAGGGGTTCGCACATTATACATGCAATCCAGGGGTGAAACTTGTCCAACTTAAAGAGATCATGAATTAACTACTACTTCCTCATGAACTAAAACATAGGCACAAAAAGAGAAATGCTTTTGATTAATTTCGAGATGGTACATGAAAGTCTCCGTTAGGAATGGCAGGTAAATACCATGTTTAGGAAGGTATAGTGGACTCATATGGCATAACAGGTTTAAAGGTTTTGGATGCACAAGCAGTCATTCCGCTTAGTACGGGTGGAGGTTTAGCAAAAGACTGGGAAGCGACCAACTAGAGAGCAATAACGGTCATAATCATGCAGAGCGACAAAGCAACATTGAATCGGGCAGGAAAGTGATATAACTATTCTAAAACTCAAAGATCATCGAGGCAAAGTAGACTTTTTAGTCTTAAACATGTGTAAGCATGTGCCAAGTCAATCCAAAAATTCTCTAAAGGGAAATACCACCTTAGTATACCAGACTATGAACATAGCGATGCATGTAGATCATTTCAATAACACATTATATACTCTAGTTATTGGAGACTAGCCACAAGGAAAGCGTGAACCACTGGAAGAGCATTGTAAACATAGCACTATGTTGCTACAAGCTGGTCTCTAGATCATAAGTACAGGCATATGTACAAAAGTAGAAACAATAAGAGTTCATACCGGTCTTCCTTGTTGCTTCCTTTCAGTCGATCTTCGTCATTACTGCTTGTCACTTGCACGATCGAACGTAGGAAATATAATCAAATGCCATCACGGACTCGAGCTGATCTCTGAAAACAAAGCAAACTAAAGAGAGAAAGGAATTTTTTTTTGGGTTTTTCAAAGGTTGAATAAAAGCAAAAGAAGGAGAAAATCTTTTTGTTTTTTTTTGCAAATAGAGGAATAAAGAAGAACGGGCAAAAACTTCGAAAAGATCAAAGCGAATAAAACGGATAATACAATGGAAAAGTGAGAAGGGCACGTACTCCCCAAGCTTAGGCTTTTGGCCTAAGTTGGTAGCAGCTACTGCCCCCAGGAGCCTCCTGCTCCAGGGGTATGGTGGTGAGACCAAGGGTCGTAGAAGGATGATGGTGCGTACACCGAACTCCTCGGAGTCTCCCACGAGGAAGGCTCCGAGCGCCAAACAGAGGAAGACCCTTCACCAAACTCGGTGGCGGTCTCATCCTGAAAATGTGGTATCTCACCGTGCCTCTCCTCGTCGGGCACAACCCCCTCCATGGGGTTATGGAACTGATGCTGGACCATGAACTCATCGAACTGGACAACATCAAAGGACCATCCGTTCCTGTGAGAAAAATCAAACAGAAGAGGTGCAGGTAGACGGATCTCGCGTTCCGCGGTAGTTCCGAAACGCAAGATATAAACAAGGTTATCAAGCTCAGATCCCATGGTAACAAACTTATGCCTTTTCATAGCAGCAAGATCAAAGCTTAAATAAGTAAAAGGAGTATCATCAGGGTGGGGGGTGCCTCCAAGATGCTCTAAGATAAGCGTGGCATAAATGCCACCATATAAGTCCCCCTTGTTACCGTTCATAGCAAGGCGTCGAGAAATTAAGGTACCAATATTATAATCAGACCTCCCTGAGAGGGCTGCTGCCAGGATAGCAATATCCGGAGCAGAAATGCTGCTCGTGTTGTCACGAGCTAACACCCCTCTAGCAATATAATATGCAAAATACCTGAGGTGAGGAAACAAGATACTGGAGATCTTCGACCGATGAATATCCCTCGTACCCATGCTGCAGAGAGAGTTGATGACGGTTTTCAGCTCGGAGGGCTGAGTGGCCATCCTTGCCATCCTCCCAACGTTCGGCACACCTATTATTTCACAAAATTTTCCCAAAGTCATGGTGATAAGATCATTATAAATTTTAAACTCAATAGCACCTGATTCAGGATTATATCTAAAACTGTTAATGAAAATGGAGGTGAGTTTTTGATACTGAGTAAGACAGCTGGTGACGAGCCGTGTCAAACCTGCATTAGCACAAAGATTATAAAACTCATACTTGATTCCCGTAGCTTCCATGAATTCATCACATGGATATGTCATTGCACGTGCTTGACTTGTGTCTTCCAACAACTCCAGGGGCACATGATCCTCATTATAGCTCACCCTGGCAGTCGTTGGTGAAGCTGTGGCCCTAGTGACTCGATCGGAGTGTGCGGGCCTCCTCTTCTCAAGCCATCCTTTTGCCCTTCCTAACAAACTCATTTCTGAAATTTTTTACAATTCACAAAAACGAGGATTAAAACAAAGTGAGCTAAGGCAAACTACTCAACTCACTTGCCCAAGGCACAAACTTGCATCAAAACTTGGAAAACAACCTTCTACACATGCATGCAAGCTCATCTCTACAGCACCAAGAACTACTAAATACTCACAAATGAGGCCACCAATCAAAAATCTAATTGGAGGGGTGGAGGAGTCACATACCAGGGAGTATTTGCTCAAAATTTCAGCTCAAGTGATGGGCTGTAGAGAGAGATCGAAGAATCGCCCCCAAGAACAGCAAGAACAGCAAGAACAAGACCAGAACTCGGGTTTCTGGAAAAAGAGAGAGAGAGGGGAAGAAGAAGTACCTGGAGGGGGGCCTTGTGGGCCCCAGGCGCCCTGTGGGCGCGGCTAGGGGCTGGGCCGCACCAGCTGGCCGCCTGGGCCACTGGTGGCCCCCCCTGGCTGGCCCCAGGACTTTCCGGGTCTCTCCCGTTGTGGAAATTTTTAATATAATTTTTCTGGAATTTTTCTGAAAACTTCACTGTTGAAATTTTTTCGAAGTTCAAAAAGCTGCGAAACTCTCTGAAGACTTGAAGCAGTTAGTAGTATTGTGAAGCTTCAAAAACATGGATACTTGGTACATCAAGTGGGACAATACTAAAAACAAATGAAAACATAGAAAGCTCAACTTTTTATCCATATAAAACACGTTTACTAGTAAGGTTGATCAAGTCTTACCAACAAACAAGCGATATATAGAGCAAAAAGTATCACCTCCTACAGAGTAATCACTGAACTTTTACCTCGATGGACATCATCCCTACCATGATAGTTTTGTATTTGTGAGGCACATGTAGTGGACAGTCCCATTCTCCAATTTTCACGATCTCGATATTCTCTATAGAGTTGAGGGCATGCCTCCTGTCGGTCTTCTTCGGAAAATATACCGTGTGTTCTTTATCATTCACATGAAAGGTGACCTTCCCTTTGTTGCAATCAATAATAGCACCTGCGTTGTTAAGAAAAGTTCTACCAAGAATAATGGACATGCTCCCATCCTCGGGCATGTCAAGCACAACAAAATCAGTAAGAATTAAACAATTAGCAACTTCAACTGGAACATCCTCACAAATACCTATCGGAACAGCGGTTGACTTGTCAGCCATTTGAAGGGAGATATCTGTAGGAATTAGTTTCTCTAAACAGAGCCTCTCGTAAAGAGAGAGAGGCATAACACTCACTCCCGCTCCAAGGTCACATAAAGCAGTTTTGACATAATTATTCTTTATGGAGCAAGGAATGGTGGGTATACCTGGATCACCGAGCTTCTCAGGAACCTTTCCGCTGAAAGAATAGTTAGCAAGCATAGTAGATATTGCATCATTAGGAACTTTTCTTTTGTTAGTGACAATATCTTTCATATATTTTGAGTAAGGGAGTAACTTAATAGCATCAGTCAAAGGGATTTGAAGAAAAAGAGGTTTAATCCATTCACAAAACTTATTATAATGCTCTTCTTCTTTAGATTTGTTGGACTTACATGGAAAGGGCATGGGTTTCTGTACCCATGGTTCTTTCTCCTTCCCATGTTTCCTTGCGATGAAGCCTTCTTTAGTGTACCTCTTACGTTTGTCAGGTGCTTCTTCTTCTCGAACTTCAGGCGGATCATTCTTCTCATTATCATTACCTTTAGGTTCAGCACCGTCTTTAGTCTTAGCATCGGAAATAGATACACTGTTGGGATCAATAGCTGGCTCTTCATCTGCGATAGGATCATTAGAATTGTCAGTCTCTTTATGTTTCTTTTTCTTATTTGGAGAGACAACAATTTCTTCTTCCTGCATTTGAGAATCTTGCTCGATTCTCTTGGGATGTCCCTCTGGATAAAGAGGATCTTGAGTACTAGTTCCTCCTTGGGTCTTAATCCCAAAAGCCTGCAATTTATCTTGTTTGGCATTGTTAGCGAGCAAATCTCTTTGCACATTAGAAATTTGATCAAGCTGACTTTGAACCATATGAAAATGCTTCACAAGACATTGAACATCATTAACTGTTCTATCTAAAACACCAAGCAATTTTTTGATAGCAAGGGAATTATCATGCAACTGACTTTCTATCCTCTCATCAAAATGATTCTGTTTCATAATAAAATTATCAAACTCATATAAACATTGATCAGGAGGTTTACCATGAGGGATTTCACTTGCGTTGAAATCTAAAAGAGAGTGTACCTCTACCATAGGAGGGTGAGTGGTAGGCTCACACAGCTTCTCAATAGGGGGTAGATTCTTCACGTCTTCAGCTTTAATACCTTTCTCTTTAATAGACTTCTTTGCTTCTCGCATGTCCTCGGGGCTCAGAACAAACATGCCCCTCTTCTTTGTTGGTGGAGGTGGTTCAGGGACGGACCAATCTTCATGGTTTTTGGCAATCCTGCCCATTAGATCTTCTGCATCGTCCGGTGTTCTTTTCCTGAAAACACAACCAGCAAATCTGTCCAAATAGGACCTAGATTCATCAGTTAAACCAGCATAGAATATATCAATCAATTCATTCTTAGGAACTCCATGTCCTGGTCTAGCCTGAATCAAACCACAGTACCTCCCCCAAGCTTTAGGGAGGGACTCATCCTGCAACTGTTTAAAATTATAAATTCTTTGTAAAGCAGCATGTTGCATATGAGCAGGAAAGTACTTATCAACAAAAGAGTGAGCTAAGTCCTGAGGACTCTTAATGGAACCGCATGGGAGTGAATCATACCATGCTTTAGCACCTTCCTTCAACGAGAAAGGAAGAAGCTTGGTCACATAAAAGTAGCGTATCTTCTCATCTGTGGTAAACAGGCTACCTAGTTCACCAAGTTTAGTTAGGTGTGCAATAGCATCATCATTTTCTCTGCCATAAAAGGGGTCAGCTTCAACCATAGGTATAAGTGAAAGATCAACAGAGAAATCAAAATCAGGATCATCAATGCATATAGGAGATGTAGCAAACTCAGGATTAGGAACGGTTTTGTTTTTCAAAGAGTGTTTTTCAAATATTTTCTTAATAGTTTCAGGGTCAGAGCCGGCAAACTCTGTCAGTTCCCTGCATAAATCTTCATCAAGTATATAATAATCATCATCAAGGAGCCTCTCCTGGAGTTTACTCAATTCAGGATAATCATAAGTTTCACCAATAGGGTAGCGAGTAACAGGAAGTAATATCATCATCAAAAGTAGTAGAAGCATCATCAAGTGTATCAGACATAGTAACAGATTCAGTAGGAGCATCATGTGGTGGTGGTGAGGCAAACTTACTCATAACAGAAGGTGAATCAAGCGTAGCACTAGTGCTCAGAGCAGTACCTCTTCTTGTAGTGGATCGTAAGATCGGAACCTTGGGGTCTCCTTTCTTACCCATAGTGAATAAAGTGTAGCAGGTAGGATACCTCAAGTAGACTTGTAAATATTGCTATGCTCCCCGGCAACGGCGCCAGAAAACGGTACTTGATAACCCTCAACCGTAAGGGATCGAGATAGTCTTCGCGGGTAAGAATAACCCAATTTATTGATTCGACACACGGGGAGCCAAAGAGTATTTATAAGCTTTAACAGTTGAGTTGTCAATTCAACCACACCTGAAATATACTAACTTGCAACAAAAGATAAGTGGTAACAGTGATATGATAGTGATGATAGTAATAGTAAAAATAAACAGCAAAAGTAAATAGCAGTAGTAAATGGCAAAAGTAGCAACTAGTGACAAGCAGGATTTAAATATTGTAGGCTAGGGAGATGGATGGTTGGGTGTTGCATGGATGAGATAGTTTCTAACTCGAGGCACGGCACAAGGAAAAGTAATGATCATCTAGGCAAATATCAAACATTAGGCATGTATCCCGTAGGTAGTTGTACGTGCTTGCAATAAGAACTTGCACAACATCTTTTGTCCTACCATCCCTCTACGAACGGGGCCAAAAGGAACTAATGGATATTAAGATGCTCCTGTCAAAGAGCACCGGAACAAAGCAATGAACTCAATGGATACATGTAATCCTCAAATTACGGACCATCCCCTTTGGTGTCCCAAGCTGTCACTTTTGGGATCGCCGGTTCCGAACCGTAACAGGTGCATACAACTCATAGATAGGATCAAGAACACAAATATATTCATGCAAACACATATGGTTCAGATCTGAAATCATGGCACTCGGGCCCTAAGTGTCAAGCATTAAGAATAACAAGTTGTAGCAAAGATGATAAACACCATACTAGATGATAGGCAGCATGCCCCCAACAATCTGACGAACTATTACATGATCTAACTCATCCAATCCTTACTATCGCCTTCGCCTACAGCAGGGGAATTACTCACACATGAAGGGGGAAGTCATGGAAGGATGATGGAGTGGTGATGATGATGATGATGATGGCGACGATCTCCCCTCTCCGAAGGCCAAATCAGCCTCCAGATTAGCCCTCCCGAAGAAGAACAGAGTGTGGCGGCGGCTCCGTGACGAAAAACAGCGAAAGGACTTCCGATCTGGGGTTTTTTGCATCGCGAGGAAAAATACGGGCTAAAGTAGGGCACCAGGGGGTGTGGGCCCCACCCAGGCGCCCCCCCGGCACGGCCCAGGGGGGGGGCGCCCACAGGGCGCCTGGGCACCCCCTGGCCCCCCCTCTAGCCCCACTTCTGGTATTTGGTTTCTTCAGGTGCGTGGATTTTTCGTGATTTTTCGTGGATTTTTTTGAGATGCTTAAAAATCCGTTTTCCTGCACACAAATAAACCATACAGGCAGCTCTGCTGAAAACAGCGTCAGTCCGAGTTAGTTTAGTCCAAATCATGCAAGAATGAGGTCAAAACAATATCAAAAGTGTTTGGAAAAGTAGATACGTTTGAGACGTATCAGCGGAGGCTCGCGGGCCGGGGGGCCCGATCCTGGCCGCGGCAGGCCCGGTCGGCGTGGTGGAGTACCCGGTGGCGGGCGGCCACGTGGCGCCTCCTGGTTGGCCGAGGGGGCGACGGCGGACGAGTCCGGCCCGTCCGGACGTGTCCGGCGGCCGGAGGAGCTGCGGGCGCAAGGAAAACGAAAAAAAAGGAGGACTAGGGTTTCGCCCGAAAATGGAGGGGTGTGGATGTTTTTATAGGCATAGGGAGCAAGGAGACTCCAAATGAGGAGCGGTTTTCGGCCACGCGATCACAATCCGACCACCGAGGGGATGGGAGTGGTTGTGATGGGTTAGTGGGCTGTTGTGGAGGGGGTCTTGGGCCTTAAAGAAGAGGTACTTTTAGCCCACTAGGTTAACCGTTGGAGTACCAAACGAACTCCAAACGCGATGAAACTTGACAGGTGGCCTACACGTACCAAAACAACAACGCACGACAAGTCTCACGTCATTCTGGGAACATTACACAGCCACACACGAAAGAAGGACTCGGGGGTGCCAGGGGCACGTGTGTGAGCGTCGGAACTCGAAACGGACAATGGGAAGAGACGAGTGGGACCGGGTGCAAGTGACAATACGAATGCAATGCAATGCACATGATAACAGGACATGGATGAAATGCACACACACACACACACGACAAAACGAAGAAACCCGAAATAAAAGAAGAGCCCAGAATGGAATTGATGAAGTCAAAGTTTCATATATTGCCAATATTGGAAAGTGTTACATCTAGGGCATTATAAACTCTCCTCTACTACGAAAAGATCTCGTCCCAAGATCTAGGACTGGAAGAAGGAAGGGTACTCGGAACGAAGGTGATCTTCTCGTTCCCACGTAGCTTCTCGATCGGTATGGTGTGACCACTTAACTTTCAAGAACTTGATTGACTTGTTGCAGGTCTTGCGCTAAGTTTCTTTGAGAATAGCAACAGGGAGCTCATGGTAAGACAAGTCTTGTTGAAGATCAATCTCCTCGAACGGAATGGTGCGTTCAGGTGTGTTGAAGCACTTGCGGAGTAGAGACACGTGAAACACATCATGAACATTTGCAAAGTTGGATGGAAGCTCGAGTTGATAGGCTAGATTGCCTCTTTTGCCAAGAATCTTGAAAGGGACCACATATCTAGGAGCAAGCTTTCCTTTGATACCAAATCTTTGGGTGCCTTTCATATGAGAAACACGGAGATAGACATGATCCCCAATGTCGAAAGCCAAATCACGATGCTTGCCGTCATAGTAACTCTTTTGACGCGACTGAGCGGCCTTCAGATTCTCACGTATGACTTTGCACATTTCATTGGCTTCTGAGATCAAGTCATTGCCAAGAAGTTGACGTTCACCAGTCTCAGACCAGTTGAGAGGGGTACGACACTTTCTGCCATAGAGGATTTCAAAAGGAGCTTTGCGGGCACTTGCTTGGAAACTGTTGTTGTAAGAGAACTCGGCAAACGGGAGACAATCTTCCCACTTCATGCCAAAAGAGATGACACAAGCTCTGAGCATGTCTTCCAGGATCTGGTTCACTCTTTCGACTTGACCACTAGTCTGAGGGTGAAACGCAGTGCTCAAATGGATCTTAGTGCCCATGGCTGACTAAAAGGAGTCCTAGAACTTGGATGTGAACAAACTTCCGCGGTCTGAGGAGATAACTTGAGGAATGCCATGTAGCGACACAATTCTGGAAGTGTACAATTCTGCCATCTGAGCTGCATTGATGTATTCTTTGACTAGAAGGAAGTGAGCTACTTTGGTTAGCTTGTCAATCACAACAAAGATAGCATCATTCCCCTTCTTGGACTTAGGAAACCCAGTGATGAAATCCATTTCAATGTGGTCGAATTTCCACTCGGGAATAGGAAGAGGTTGGAGGAGACCGGCTGGACGTTGATGCTCTGCCTTCACTCTTCTGCAGACATCACATTCATTCACAAATTAGGCAATCTCCCTTTTCATGCGAGTCCACCAGTAAGATTGCTTGAGGTCTTGGTACATCTTGGAACTTCCAGGATGAATCGAGAGGAGGGAGTCATGTGCTTCTTTCATTATGAGCTTCCTGAGATCACCCTTGGGAACCACAAGTCTGTCCTCAAAGAACAAGGTGTCTTTCTCATCAACGCAATAGCAGTTGTATTTGGGAGTACCCTTAGCATTACCATGTTTCACTTTCTGCACCATAGCATCACTGAGTTGGGCCTCACGGATCTGATCTCCCAAGGTAGGAGCAACTTGAAGATTTGCAAGAAAGCCTTGCGGAACAACTTGGAGGTTGAGCTTCCTGAGTGATTCACAAAGCTCAGGCTGTAGCGGCTTGAGAAGGAGACTGTTGCAATATGCCTTTCTACTCAAGGCATCTGCAATGACATTGGCCTTGCCAGGTGTGTATTCGATGCTTGGATCATACTCTTGCATCATCTCAACCCAACGAGTCTGGCGAAGGTTCAGGTTCGGCTGTGTGAAGATGTAATTCAAGCTCTTGTGATTGGTGAAGATGTCCAATTTTCTGCCCAACAGAAGGTGTCTCCACGTGATCAAGGTGTGTACCACTACTGCTAGCTCGATATCATGTGTGGGGTAGTTCTTCTCATTTGGCTTCAATTGACGAGAAGTGTATGCCACAATTTTCTTGTCTTGCATTAGAACACCACCAAGTCCTTGTAGAGAAGCATCACAGAATACTTCGTAGGGCTTGGACTCATCCGGAGGAGTAAGAACCGGAGCAGAGATGAGCTTTTCTTTGAGTGTTTTGAATGCCACATCACAATCCGGGGACCAGTTGTACTTGACATTCTTCTGCAGCAAGTTGGAGAGAGGCTTGGCAATCTTGGAGAAGCTCTCAACGAACCTTCTGCAATAGCTAGCGAGACCAAGGAAGCTTCGGAGTTGCTTGACGTTCTGAGGGGATTCCCAGTTGACAATCGCTTCAACTTTCTCGGGGTTGACAGAAATACCCTCAGCATAGATGATATGGCGAAGATATAAGACCTTATCCAGCCAGAATTCGCATTTAGAGAACTTCGCATAGAACTTGTGTTCACGGAGTCTGTCCAGAACCAAACGGAGGTGCTTGGCATGGTCTTCTTCATTCTTGGAGAATACCAAGATGTCATCCAGATAGACGAGAACAAATTCATTGGTGTAGGGGTTGAATATGTAGTGCATCATTCGCGAGAAGGTGGGTGGAGCATTTGCGAGGCCAAAAGACATGACTGTGTATTCATAGGAGCCATTGCTTGTTCTGAATGCAGTCTTATGAATATCTTCTTCACGGATACGGATCTGGTGATAACCCATCCGGAGATCGAGCTTTGAGAACACTTTTGCTCCTTTGAGCTGCTCGAACAATTCATGGATATTGGGGAGCGGATACTTGTTCTTTATGGTCTTCTTGTTCAATGGTCGGTAATCAACGCAAAGGCGCTCCGTGCCATCCTTATTATTGACAAATAGAACACCACAGCCCCAAAGAGAAGTACTAGGCCTGATTAGATACATGCGCTCTTGTTCATCAAGTTGTCTCTTCAGCTCCTTTAACTCTTCAGGGGAAAGCTTGTACGGACGCCGACATGCTGGCTCGGTACCGGGCTCGAGTTCAATGACAAATTCAACTTGACGATGCGGAGGCATGCCTGGAAGCTCTTCAAGAAAAACATCTTCATATTCATTGTCCACCGGAATCTGAGAGATGGCATTAATCTTGCCCTTGTCATTGAGAGAGAATAGCCTGATTGTGTTATCTCGAGAGGCGAAGATAATCACATCTTCGTCAGGATGAGTAAGCTTGACTTCCTTATTTGCACAATCAATGTGAGCATCATGTTGTGAAAGGCAATCCATCCCAAGTATAAGATCAATGTCGGAATTGCCAAGAATAAACGGAGAAGCCAGAAAGCGGTAATCACCCATACGAATAGATACATCCGGAGCCTTTGAGGTGGAAGTCATGTGTTTGCCCGGAGAAATAATTGATAACTTCTGTGGTAAGTCCACTATGCCCACGTTGTGCTTGGATGCAAATGGACATGACATGAATGAAAGTGATGCACCAGAATCAAACAAGACTTTTGCAGGAATTGAGTTAACCGGAAGATTACCAATTATCACATCTGAAGAATTATCTGCTTGAGCTGCATTCATCAGGTTCACTCTTGCATGCTTGGGATTGTGCTTGACAATAGCAGTGCTGACAGGTGGAGGAGGCGGAAGGCGCCTTTGAGTACACTTGTTTACATAGTGACCTTTCTGCCCGCACTTGTTGCAAAGCACTTCTGAGAGAGGACGGTAATAAGGAGCACTTGACTTCGAAGCTTGAAAGTGATTCTTGGACTGATTGCTTGGGTTGGGTGGGTGGGAGAAACCACGGCCACCAGAGTGCTTGTTGTTGTTGGAAGGTCGGATCACTGGAGGAGGTGGAAGCCAAAACTTCTGCTGCTTTGCGACCACTTTGGAAGAAGAGGAGGAGTTGACAGCATCTCCGATTCTCTTTTTGGAAGCTTCCATCTTGAGCTGGGCTGCCTCTTGCTTAAGTGCCATGTTATAGAATTGATCAAATTCTTCCGGCTCAAACAAGGTGAGAGCTAGTTGGAGTTCATCCTTCAGACCACCACGGAACTGATAAATCTTGCTCTTGGCATCTGGGATGTCTTGCTTGGCATAGCGGGCAAGGTTCTGGAACTTGACATTGTATTGATAAACGGACATGGTGCCTTGCTTCAGGTTACAAAATTGCTCATGCATATCTTCGATGACACTAGTTGGAATGTGGTGAGAGCGGAAATCCTTGCAGAAGTCAGTCCACTAGATTTCACGTCCTTCTTTGGAATCTTTATACTGCTACCACCAATGAGCGGCTTGGTCCTTGAGTTGGAAGGCGGCAAACTTGACATAATCCTCAGGTCTCACGTTACTGCATTTAAAGTGCTTCTTGATGTCTGTTATCCAGTCTTCAGCATCTAGCGGGTCCACACAGTAACTGAATGCCTTTGGTTGGTTTGCCAGGAATTGGTTGAGAGTAGCAAAGTGAGGTTGGTTGAACAAATGCCTTGGCCTTGGTTCCCATGACCACCTTGATTTGCTTGAATGTTCTGCATCATTTGTATATGCATCTGGGTGTTCTGGTTCGTCGCTTGCATAATTGCTCTCCAGGCCTCAGACGGAGGAGGAGGGGAAGGAGGACGATCAAGAACTTGTTCACCCTCTGGGTTAGCATTGGGAACCCTTTTAGGAGCCATCCTGAATGAGATGACAACTATTAGCCATTGATAGAGAGAATATATAAGCTGAATCAACGGCTAGAAATTGCAACATAAGTCTTCACAAGAATCATTCGAACAAAATGAATGAATGTAATCCACAGTTTAATGGTACGACAATCTTCTCGAGAAGCCACTTGGGAGAACAAAAGGTAAATAAAAACAAAAAGGAGCAAATAGAACAAATACAAGATCGAAGCTTCGTTCGACATATTCATGCTGAAAGCTTATGGAACGTGTTACAAAAGGGTTTTGCAATCCCCGGATCAGCATAGCCAAGGACCCTTTAAGATGCAACTCCCGATCGGAACAACGCCCATAAACTACTTCACTCAATGTAGAACCCCGAACTCCATATCGTGCATTCGTTGGAAGAATGCCTACGAGCTCCTAGATGAACCCACCTATTAATTTCCGAAAGTTTCCAGTTATGCAATCAGGTGTTGGGAATACAGGGGAAGCATCGCGCACTCAACTCTAATCCTACATCCAGCTGTATCCATCCTTCAACACATAACTAGTTATTTCCGGAAACCGTTTACCTCGGACCTTCGAAACGCATCTGCTATACAAGCTATGGCAATACTCCCGAACTACCTCCCCAGTACTGGGTGATGTCGGGGTTATCTTGCCACTAACCGCATAGGAGAGTTTTCGATGTCGGCCGTCTTAAATATTCCAGAACTGCTGCGATATATTTGTGACGACAACACCTCGGAGCTCAACTCCCTGAGACACTGCCACAACCCCTAGATGACAGGAGGCATCGAGAACAATGTTCTCGTCACAAAGACATCGGAACAATCCAAACAATACTCGCGTGATCCTAAAAAAATTGTGAATTTTTGAGAGTAGAAGAGATAAGTAATCGTCAGGAGTCCTCACTAGAGTTAAAAGGGATGAGGAGCAAAAAGAAATCCTACTCTCCGATATATATATAGGACTCAAAACATTTTCAAGTGTGTGCCTAGACTCAACCGTCAACGATTCGATCAATCAGTGGGGGCTTCTAGGTCGGAGAAGGCTCTGAATACCAACTTGTCATGCCCAGTATGAGATTATACCTCCTACGTGTCGAGGCACGACTTAAAGGTATAAGCTCATACTAGAATGATCTCAAGTATGGTATCTTTGCACGACTCATGTAAAAAAGGGATGAAATTGCAAAAGAGTAGTTGGCTTACACTCGCCACGTCACACCATACCTTACATAAGCAATCATCATCCAAATAACATCACAGTCCGACTACGGACAAAGATCCAAAAGAAAGATACCAAATAAATAAAGCCACGAGGTCCGAATTGCCCCTAGTAGAAGCCACTACTGATCATCGGGATAGTACACGTAGTATCACCCACGTTCTTCATCGAACTCCCAGTACAGCTCTGTGTCGTCACCTGTGTAGTTCATCATAGTACCTGCATCTGGTGTTGTGTAGAATCTGTGAGCCACGGAGGACTCAGCAATCCCATTCCCGGGTAGCAAAACTATCTAAGCCTTGGGTGTCGAACAAGGCTGAAGAACAAAGGTAGCAGCTGCACTAGCACTAGCTTACCTGTTTAGAGCGAGAAGAGATGTGCCACGAGCGTCAAAGTGATCACAAAGTGATGCTAACTAAGCACATCAAACATAACCCCACCGTGTTCACTTCCCAAACCCCTTTCGAAAAATGACCATCACAGTTACTCACGCTGGTAGTGTATTCTGAACATGGTATCAAGTTTTCTACAACCGGATATTAACAAATTCCCATCTGCCACATAACCGCAGGCACGGCTATCGAAAGTTCAAACCCTGCAGGGGTGTCCCAACTTAGGCCATCACAAGCTCACGATCTGCGGAGTCGCAACTCCAAGGTGGGAAGGCCCGAGTATTCTCGGAATCCCGTGCTCAAGATATTCCGACTAAGGTAAAACTAATCCAGCAAGACCTCCCGGCGTGCCGACACCCTGACAGTAGCCGCACGTATCTAGTCTCAGGCCACGACCGGATGAGACAGCCTATAGGAAAATACCAAATACGTCGGGTTTCCCCTAGGCGGCCCTGCACTCTGCTCGATTGGACCAACATTCATGTGGAGCACTGGCCCGGGGGTTGTTAATTAAGATCACGGTATAGCTAGTCCCTATGCAAGTTTTAGTTATTAGGCAAATGGAGTACCAATGTCGGGCCTTGCTGGAAAAGCTTTAGCGCTAAGCGGGTTATCGAGCGGGGCCCATAAACCCCAACCGTGTTAGGGACACATAATCAAGGAACATAACACTGGTTTATATGGTTCCTAGGGCGGCATGAGTGGAACAAAACACCAAGCAAGAGGCTTAGCCTTCCATCCATTACCAATATATAGATGATTTGGTTGACATATTATATAGTATGATATCCCAACAATAACTTCAACATGAAGCAAGAATCTTCAAATCTTCTCCTGCAACTAGCAATGCTATAAGAGGGGCTCAGCGAAGCTTACGTAGCCAAACAAAGGTTTGCTATGTTGGGTGGTTAGACAAATTCATGGTTACAATAGGAGGCTGGCAAACAAACATGGGCATCGAGGCAATAAGCTAAAGAGAGAGACATCTAGCAATAGGCAAAGATAGTAATGATATCTGGGTCAGGTCATCTTGCCTGTCGAGTCGTCGATGGGATCGTAAGACGGCTCCTCGTACTCAACCTCGGTGGTAACCTCGTTCTCGGTCTCGACTCCCGGCCCTACTCAATACAAGAACACAACATGACACGATATCAAACAAGGTGCAATGCACAATCAACATGATGCAAGTATGATGATGCGTATGCATGGCAAGGGATGAAGCACACAAGAACAACACAAAACAACAAGTTTAAATGAGGCCGGAATCAACATATAGCAAATCCGGTAAGCCCTCATATGCATATTTTGAAATTGGTCCAGATCTGAACAAACCTTAAGTTAAAGTTGTTAAACATCAATTTACCATGCACCATGAAGATCTACACGAAATTCTAGTCAAGTTTCATATAAAGTCTGTTTAATTCGGAGCTACGGTCTAGAAGATATGAGCAAAACAAGACAAACATGGCAACGGTGCAAGACGCACCCAAACATCAAGCAAAAACACTCCAAACATGTAAACAACATGATATTATGATTCTACATGCAAAATCACACAAGTATCATATAGGGCACGCTCAAAACGGAGCAACAGTTCAACACATACACACGAAACAAGATACAATGCAAAACTGAAGTTAACAGCCACATAGCAACTTTGGAGCAAGAGATATATATATGCTACAACACCCAAACATGATGACAATAAGCATGGACATGAAGTAGACATATCCTACAGCAAACAACTCCATTGGAGCAACTCCATAGGAGGCATGGATCAATAGCAACAAGCTACACCAAATTGATCATGCTGTTAAAAACCTGACAGGCATAATTTATAGCAACTTGAGACCAAGCACTACTAGGAAAAGGCCTACTAATGGCGCACCTAATTTGGCCATTAATGGCGCATTAGTGGTGCGCCATTAGTGCCACACCATTAGTATATTTTACTAATGGCGCACCGCCGGTGCGCCATTAGTATCTGGTATACTAATGGCGCACCACAGATACGCCGTTAGTGTGCACAGTAGTGCGCCATTAGTATGCCTCCCAGGGGCCATGTATACCCAGGTGCTTTGGCATACTAATGGCGCACGCCAGAAGGATGCGTCATTAGTAACTTCGGCATAGTAATGGCGCACTTCGCAATGATGCGCCATTAGTATCCTTTGGCATACTAATGGCGCACTGTGATGTGATGCGCCATTAGTATGAATATTAGGTTTTTTTTATTTTTTTATTTTCTGTTTTGTGCACAGGTTACAAAATGTATAATTGGAATATAGACATCACACATCAACAACAGATTCATCGAATACAATAGAAGATTAGTCTCTGAATACAATTCATCATATTAGTCTCCGAATACAATTCATCATATTAGTCTCCGAATTGAAAAGACCGAACAAAGATAAACATTATATTACAAGTCTCGAGACCGCGAGTAGCGAGTTTGTCTTCACATTACAAGTCGATATCGATCATCTAAACTACTATCACATAGAAGAGAGCTGCGGTCATCACAATGAGCATCATCACGATGAAACTCGTCTTCATCCGGTTCCTCCAACGCTCCCTCCCCTCTCCTGCTAGATACCGGGCGTATCTAGATTCCGCCTCGGCCCTAGTGGTGTACCCTTTGTAACTGTTACCGCTGAATCGGTGAACCTGTCTCCGACACTCCTCCCAGTTGTCGTAAACTCCGGGAACCTTATCCTTGTACACGACATACGACGGCATCACTATGCACTAGCCAAACGAAACGTTAGTACCAATTCACAGACAATACATAAGCAATATATAAGTATGCAACAGAACGATCGAAAGAGAAAAGCAAGACATTAATAGCATCGATTACATCTAAGTTGAACGAATCTCGAAACCAAAGAGACATACTACAAGTTCATTAAAGTTTAATTACAACATGAGCCAATCGATGTTCCAGAACTAGACACAGCATCACTGCGTTCGACTCGACTCAAGGGACCGGAGCATGGATGAAGCCGCCGTCTATCGTGGGAGTCATGAATTCACGGGCGTTGTCAGCCTGCATTTGTAGCATTGAGTCAATGTCACTGTTGGATGGTTGGTTCCTGAGGAAGACCTGCCCCGAGGTACGAAGGACATCTTGATGGATGATTTCCGCAAACTCGGACTCGATGCGAAAGAATTGTTGTCTGATGTCCGCGTCCTGGATTGCCGACATGCTCGTGGCCCAATCTTTGAGTTTACTCGGTAGCAGAAGTTGATGATGGTCCCGTACGATCGCCCGCATGTGATGTATGGCGTTGTAGGCTCCCTTCTGACCGCTAGGCGGCTGCTTGACGCAGCAGAACGTCGTATTGTGGGAGAACACGTGCTTGCCGTACTTACGAATAGGCATGGTGAAGGTGCCTCCAGATTTGGCGTAGCCGGGGAGAACATCAGCAAGAACCTTCTTGACATTTGTGTAGTCTACGTTCGACTGACGGTCCGGGTCGAAATACCTGGCCATGGAATATTTGGGGCTTAGGAGGATGAGCGTGCAATGTGTGTCACTGCAGAAAACACGGTATGTTAAAAGAAAAACGATCGAAATCTAAGAATTCATATGTTACGGGGCGGTTGAGGGGGAGGACATACTCGGGAAAGTAAGGCACGAGGAAGTTATCCTTATCTGGGTTTGACAGAATGACGCCTTCGAGGTAAGAACTCGCGACTTGCCGGTCCCCAGCGCTGCCCAAGATCTTGGCACGCATGTAGAAGGGGTCGACTATCACGATGTCCGGGGTCTTGTCGCGAATGATCCGCATCTCCATACTCAGCGAAAATAGCCGAACGAAGGTGTAGTGCAGCGGATGAAGGATCGACATAGCGTGGATGTCATCAAACCGCAGGGCGATCGTACCCCCGATGGAGTTATCCACAAAGCCCTTGCCCTCTGGCACCTTGGCCGCGAAAACCGGGTATGCCACATCCTTCTCTCTGAGATGCCGCTTCTCCAAAGAAAGAACACTATCATGCAGACTCCGCATAGCACCGGTTGCAGCATCGAGCATATTTGTCGGTAGCATCGGCCTACCCGCCACATGCACCCTCCTCATTAGATCCTCAGGTGAAGGTGGCCCGTCCTGAGCACGGATCGTACTCGGTGTCGGCTGGCTCGCACCCTTGTTAGTTTTTCTTTTGCGTGCCTTCTTCTTCTCCTGAATTGGTACCGAGTTCTGCTCAGAGACCGCCTTCTTGAGTGTGTTGGGGCTGATAATATTTCCCACCTCGCCTATCTGAGGCTCGGTGAAGTCGGTAGCTGGAGGCGTCTCCTGAGAGCTGAACGGCAGACGACGCCTGTTGCAACTTGGCTTCTCCGCGGTACCAGCTAGATCGCGCACGTCTTTTGTTGGGTTGGGTTCTTGAGAAGGAGGCCCCATGAAGTCGGCACCGTACCCATGATCGGCAAAGTACTGATCGACGTTGCCAAATGTATCGTCGTCATCGTCGTTCTGATCCTGTGCCATATGCATGTTTGGATCCAGTGGCATAGGGATATCCGGCACCGTTGCGGCGGTCTTGCCATGGGGCCGACTTGGCGCCGGCACGACTAGCGGTGTTGTCTTTGGGGTGGTGTCCCCCGCCCCCAAACGAATCTGGCTCTTCGGCCAAAGCAGGGGCCAGATCAGGCAGGCGCTGAGGGTCATCACGTCATCATCGTCGGCCCAGACGGGTCGAATCGGAGGTAACACCTCGTCGTAGCCTGGCAACACCCGAACCAGTTGAACTCTAAACAAGCTGGGTGGCATCTGGGTACTGTGGAACAAGGGGTTGCCCGGTTGAACGATTTTGCCCTTGGCGACATCAACCAACGACTTGTTGTTCACGAAGTGCAGGAGAGTGCACGGAACGACGGCGGCGCCCTACGAAAACATGTAGGGCGTCATCAGGGATGCCCGATCAAAGGCAAGGAGATGAAGTCCTCGTCCGAGAGAGGCTTAATTAGTTACCGTGATGATGGCGTCGAGCTCGGCTAATGTCTTGGCACCACCAACGGCAGGTGTGCAGTTGACGGAGGGGCCGCTTGCTGCAGAGGTGCCGGCAGGCGCACACCCGGGTGCATTAAGCTCCCATGCCGGCGTCGGAGACACCAATGCCGCCTCCGCCGGAGACACCAATGGCCCCGCCATCGCGTTCTCCGAGTTGCTAGCCGTGAAGCTAGGAATCGGGGGCGGCCCCTGTTGGCCGTCCACAATCCACGCACTCAACCCCTCGATCAAGGTAGGCACAATGGCGGTGATCATCGCTCCGAGCTATTGTTGCACTTGCTCTTGGACAATCTCCGGAATCCGCGCCACCTGCAATTTGAGTTCGTGAACCTCGCGCGCCTGGCTTTCCGAGCTGGTCTTTTTCTCCTTTCGCCCACCAGCGTTATAGTATGACGACCATTTTGTCGACAAGCCTTTGCCGGCCACACGACTAGCTGATGTCGGCTTACTGAGCTTAACCTTGTTCTTCATTACATTAAACGCCCTATTTAGAGTTGTGTCCCAAGGGTTGCTCTTAATCGACCCCGCGCTACTGCTTTCAGTCGCCTGCGGAAGGAATGTAAACCATTTAGAAATTTGGCTTCATTAATTAGAATGCAACCATATGGAGCTAATTACGCGGGGGTGTATTCCTTACCAGAACAAGCTCAAGCGCCCTGGTCTTCGGATCCGTGGTAAGCTCCTTTGTTTTCGGGTCCTTCTTGTACCGGGCCCTGACAAAGTTCCTGGTCTGCTTGTCACCGTATTTATCGAAGAGGGGCGGTAGGCCTTGCTCGGCACGGTCCGCCTCCTCCTTGTCCCATATAGGCTCCGCCACTCTGTAACCGCCGGGACCGAGTGTGTGTTCCCCTAAGTTCAGCTCCCGCATTTTTCCCCCACTGACTTGATTCGGAGTGTGCGGTGCTCAAGCAATTGATTTTGAAGTCGTTATAGTCATCTTCGGTGATCGAAGGATTTTTATCCTTGATCTTCTCATAACTCTCACCTTTCTCCATCATTCTCTTCACATTGCTTTTCCAAGTAGACAGGGCCTTGCTCATCTTCGTGAGGGCAGCATTGTTCACTTTATTCCCTTTGAGGCTTGTGTTTTCAAATTCAGTGGGGAACTTCTATCGTTCGTGGACCTTCGTGAAGAGGAGGTTGCGCAAATTCCCTCGGTCAGGATGCCTCAGGTTCTCGGTGTTGATCGAGACGGTGCTCCAGAGAATGCACCTGAGCTGAAGCGAGTACCCCTTGACTATTCGTTCGGGCGCCGTTGGATTCCCGTCGGAGTCCACTTCAGTAAGTTCCTCCTTGAGGGTGCGGAGCACGGTCGGGCGCCGGTCCTTCCGTTGCCTCTTTGGTTGGCTGCCATCTGTGCGTGCGCCGCCATAATCAGTGGTGGCATCCTCGGCGGCACCATCAGTGGTGGCATCAGTGGGGTCATCCTCGGCGGTACCATCAGTGTTGTCAGGATCGGTGGGGAAGGCGGCGTCCTCATACAAGTGAGGTTGTTCCTCCATCTCCTGGGACAGCTCCCAGAATGCCTTGCCGCCCGAACCCCCGGCCTCATCGTTGTTGGCCATGTTTCTCTCTAAATAGGAACAAAGTTTGGTCAAAAAGTTGGTTATTGTCAAGGAACAAGATCATGGTGTCATCATTTAGGGTTTGTCGACACCGAGGCATCCTAAAAGCTAAGCTGGGAAGGAGAATTCTAATTTGGGCCTAATCACTAGCTTGGCTCTATTTCCGCCTATGGTTTAATGCAGCTAGAATAAAGGGGCACTTGATCCTACTTAATTAACTACTAAGATACCACGGCCCATGCATTAGTCACAAGTACCCCATATGTCCTATTTTTAGCAAAGTCATGCTGAAATTCACGGAAAATTTCAGCATGACCTTTGCTGAAAATAGGACATATGGAGTACCCGAATTTGCCGGAACGGAAGTTAATCGACATTCCTGCAAACTCAAGGGCCTCTCGGGGTACCTGCAAAATCTTGTAGCATGTCTAGCATGTCTAATACCAGCAGCTAATTGTAGCTTTTGCTTTTCAGTGCCAAATTCTAGCTAGTACCAGTAGTTTTTCTCTTCAGGTAAAATTAACAGCTAGCAGCAATTATTTTCAAATATATATACAAGACAAGAGAGACAACAAAATATATAAGAGAGACAGACACTTGCTGTAATAAAATGAGCCAGATTTGCATTACCTTCCAAAAATAAAGTTGTATGCGTGGACTTATTATTTATCAACCAAAAAAGACACGCGCATATATAGGGTAGCTGCTAGTGTATATACACTTAACTTAATTTGACAGCTCCATCATGCATCAGCTGTAACTCAACTCTAACAGCAATTAAGCTAAGTAATTAACTACTAACTGTAACAGCAATTAAGCTAAGCAACTAGCATGCCAGGCCAGGCACCACCTCCAGCGAGCAAGTTTGTTTCTTGCAAGGGTTCATATAGCAAGCAAATTAACTACTAATTTGACCTAGTTAACCTAGTTAATTAATTCGAGAGGGATTTGACCTAGTTAACCTAATTAATCCCTAGCAGTTAATTAATTTGACCTAGTTAACCTCCAACAAGCAAGTTTGAACATAATTTGACCTAAATTCGAGAGGGATTTGAACTAAACCTAGCAAAAGAGAGAAGAAGAGGGCATGGCCGGGAGGGAGGAGAGGAGGAAGAGAGGAGAAGAGAGGCAGAGGGAGGAGGGTTACCTGAGACGGCAGAGATGACGGATGGCGGAGACGGCGGGGAGGTCGCGGGCCTGCTCTCCTGGTGGACGTCCTCCCCGCGTGAAGGCGACGACGGCGAGCGGAGATAGTGGAGGGGGCGGCGCGTGGCGGGTGGTGGGGGGCGCGGGGGCGCGGCGGCGCGGGGGAGCTACGGTGGTGAGGGGCGCGGGGGCGCGGCGGCGCGGGGGAGCTGCGGTGGTGAGGGGTGGAGTCGGGGAGAGAGAGGGGATCGATAGCTAGGTTGGGGATGGCCGCGGAGGAGATATGGATGGTGGGGGCGGCGCAATCCTAACGGCGCACCAACCCTCGGTGTGCCATAAGTGCATACATACTAATGGCGCACCTCACCCTGGTGCGCTATTAGTATTTTTTTTCTGCTCGAGCCAACAGGTTATCTTCCACCTGACCTGATCCACATCAAGTGTCCTCTACTAGCTCGACTGGTCAGCAGCCAGTTCTCACACCAGGAGGTCCTGGGGTTCGATTCCCAGGCTCCACAAATTTTTTATGCATTTCAAATGCTGTTTGATACTTATTTGTGTTTAAATATCTTCAAACTTGTTTAAATGACACCAGGAGTAGGGGAATCGAGGGTGCGGGGGGTCGGCGGCGGCGGCCGGTGGACCGGGGGGTGCTCGGCGACGGCGGTTAAGTAGGGGAATCGAGGGTGCGGGGGGTCGGCGGCGGCGGCCGGTGGACCGGGGGGTGCTCGGCGGCGGCGGTACAGTAGGGGAGTCGAGGGTGCGGGTGGTCGGCAACGGCGGCCGGTGGACCGGGGGGTGCTCGGCGGCGAGGGGGACCGGATCTGGCGAGGTGGGATAGCGATCGAGATGGAGTGGGGGGTCGCGATCGAGTGTCCATGAAATTTAAAAATATTCATGATAGTTCAAAAAGTGCCCATGAAATACAATCGAGAAATGAAGGCTACGATTTAAATATATACAATCGATCTTAGCTAGCTATCTGTTCACAATCTTCTTGCCCTTCTTTTTCGCAAATGGAGTTCTTCTGTGGAACGGACGTCCTTTAGGTAGGGTGGTCCTGCTTCTTCTCATGGTGTATGCTGCTACTTGATCATCGTCGTCATGTTCGATCCTCGGGTCGCCGTACTTGTCGAAGTCTTGCTCATTGGCTACTCCATCCATTCCGATGATCTTCCTTTTGCCTCTCCTCACGACAACACGACTGGGCTTCGACGGGTCGGTAATGAAGAAGCATTGGTCAACTTGGGAAGCCAGTACCCATGGCTCATTTTTCGCGGTGACGTTTGCGCCCGCGGTCTTGGATTTGGCTTCGGGTATAACCATGGTGGTGAAATACCGGTCTTCTTTTAGGATGCTCTTGGCCCATCTGACATGTATCATCGGGACCTTCTCTCCAGCGTAGCTCAGCTCCCAGATCTCCTCGATCCTTCCGTAGTATCTGTCCTTGTCATTACCGGTGTAGGATTCCATCAATACCCCGGAGTTCTGATAACCATCGCTCTTTATGTCCTTGGCCTCGGTGTAGAATGTGTAGCCATTGATATCGAACGCCTCATAGGTCATCAGGTTGTGCTCGGCGCCCTGTGATAAGGCGAATATGAGTTGTTCTTCCGCAGAAGAATCCTCATGTAAAGGGTACGACAGAAGCTTCTGCTTGAACCAACGCGTGAAACATGAGTTGTCCTCTTTGATTATATCTCCGCCCATCCTCTTTTTGCCTCAGTCATTGTACATCTTCTCAATAAAGGTTTTGTGCTCTACCACCCAAGGATCGACCACGTCTCTGTGTTGTAGCGCGACTAGGTTTGCTCTTTCAAAGTCGGCGAGTCGACCCTCGAAGTCGACATGCATTTCGCGGCGACCATCACGGTGACCCCATCCAGCGAGCCTGCCGAGGTGCCTGTTGACGGGCAGACCAACGGGGTTCTCGATGCCTAGATAATTCGTGCAGTAGGTGATGCACTCTTCGGTCAGAAAGCCCCTGGCTATGCTTCCCTCTGGACGTGACATGTTGCGAACGTATCCTTTGATGACACCATTCATCCTTTCGAACGACATCATGCTGTGCAGGAATGTCGGCCTGAGTTGGATGATATCGTCCATGATATGGACCAGCAGATGCACCATAACGTCGAAGAATGCGGGCGGGAAGTACATCTCAAGTTCGCATAGTATCACCACGATCTCTTCCTGTAGCCTTCTGAGTCGCCTCACGCCAACAGACTTCCGAAAGATGACGTCGAAAATGTTGCATAGGCCAAATAGGGTTTCACGGACGTGCGCGTCCATGATCCCACGGATTGCAACTGGAAGTATCTGCGTCATCAGCACACGACAGTCGTGAGACTTCATCCCGCTGAACTTCAGCTTCGCCCGGTCTAGGTATCTGCTTATCTTCCCCGCGTAACCGTAAGGAAGTTGTACTCCTACGAGGCAGGTGAAAAACTGCTCGATCTCCTCCCGACTTAGAGTGAAGCACGCGGGAGGGTAGTCATTTTCGGTCTTCTTGGCCTTTTTGCCTTTGCGACGACTTTCCGTGTCCTGCTTCGCCTCATCATCATCATCATCATCATCATGATCATCATATATAGCGTGAAGCTCCTGCCTGATGCCCATAGATTTCAAGTCTGCCCTTGCTTTCGGCCCATCTTTGGTCCTCTCTGGCATGTTGAGCAGGGTACCAAGCAGACTCTCGCACACGTTCTTCGTGATATGCATTACATCAAGGCTGTGAGGCACACGGTGGATCTTCCAGTACGGCAAGTCCCAGAAAACAGACCTCGTTTTCCATACCTTCAGCAGCGGCTCTGGCGCCTTTCGCTTCTTTCCCGGCTCTGGCGCCTTTTGCTTCTTTCCCGGCAGTGGGCAATCTTTCCAATTTTTCAACAGCTCGTCTATTTCCTCGCCGCTCCTCGTACGCGGGCGTCCTCGGGGTTCGGTTTCACCATCGAACAGATCCTTGCGTTTTCTCCACAGGTCATCGTCGCGAAGCCACCTTCGATGTCCCATGAACACGGTTTTCGAAGACCCGGGATCTCTATCTAGCTGGCGATATGTTGTGTCATCCATGCACCTGACGCATCCAGAAAATCCGTGGACCACCTGCCCCGCGACATATCCGTAACCGAGATAGTCGTGCACCGTTGTGAGCAGCGCGGCTCTCATAGGGAAATATTCTTTCTTTGCGGCGTCCCACGTATTGGCTGGCGTTTTCCACAGCGTGTCTAGCTCCTCTTTCAGCAACCCCAGATACAGATTGATGTCGTTCCCTGGTTGTTTTCGTCTTTCAATTAGCATACTCATGTGAATGTACTTCCTCTTCATGCACAACCAGGGGGGAAGGTTGTACATCCTCACAAACACAGGCCAGGTGCTATGTGTGCTTCTCTAGCTGCCAAACGGACTGACTCCATCGGTGCTCGCGCCCAGCACGATGTTCCTTGGATCGTTGCCAAATTCTAGGTCTTCGAAGTTCAACGCTTGCCACTGGCTCGCATCCTTAGGGTTACTCAGCATCTTATCTTTTTTATCGATCTCTGGATCATTTGCGTCATCTTCTCGCTTCTTCTCCTCCCTACCCGCGTGCCAACGCAGGAGCTTTGCTACCTTAGGGTCCGCGAAATACCGCTGCAGACGAGGAGTGATCGGAAAGTACCACACCACTTTTCGAGGAGCTTTCTTCCTGTTCTTGTATCGAGTGATGCCACACACCGGACATATGGTAGACTCCGCGTGCTCGTCCCGATAAATGATGCAATTGTTCATGCACACATGGTATTTCACGTGCGGTAAATCCAGAGGACACATGATTTTCTTCGCCTCCTCCAAACTGGTCGGGCACTTGTTCCCCTTGGGAAGACGTTCGTGCCAGAATGACATGTTCTCGTCGAAGCATGCGTCGGTCATTTTGTGTTTTACCTTCATCTCCAGAGCCATGAGCGTTACTTTCAGGCAGGTATCCTCGGGCCTGCATCCTTCATACAATGGAGTAACCGCGTCTAACTCAAGTTGATCCATCTTGGCTTTCTCTCGGGCGGCAGCTCTTGCGTTATCGGTCTGCTTGAGAAGCAGCTCTTGAATATGAGGGTCCTGCACCCAGCCCATCGATGGTCCAGCGTCGTCTGCTCCGCCGGCATCATCATCTTCATGATCATGCCCGTCGTCTGCTCCGGCATCTTCCTCATCATCATGTCCTGCATCTTCTACATGATGACTGTGTACAGCATCACCGTCGTGATCATCTCCTGGGGATTCTTCGTATTCTCGCCCGCCCGAGCCGCGGTGGTTGTCTTGCTGCCCTTCCTCATTTCTTGCCCGGCCCCCATGGACGACTTCGTAGTCATCTTCATCACCTTGCCACCGATAGCCATCCATGAAACCACGCAAGAGCAGGTGGTCCTGCACCTGCCCGGAATCTGGGTCCGCAATAAGGCTCTTCAGCTTGCATCTTCGACACGGACATCTTATCTCCGTCTCGTTCTTTTGAAGCATCTCCGCCTTCGCGAACCTCAAAAACCTATTCACGATGCCTTCGGTCCTCGTGCGCACCATGGTCGCTTGCGGTGTAGAGCAAAACGATATTTTAGAACCAAGAAAAAATTTTCCATGACTTTCCCTAAAAATAGGACAAAAAAGAATGCTTAATGCCAAAATTCTCACCGAAACGGAAATGAATCAACATTCCGGGAAAATATTGGCAACTATCGCATTTCAAATACCGGTACACCTCCAAACACAAACACATATGCAACACAACAAACATATGCAACACCACGAACATACATAGATCTAGCTAGGCCATAAAAAGTGCATGTGCACATTGTTGTATGGAGAACAACATAAATATAGCTTCCCCCCTTACTTACCTATCAAAACAAGGTAATTTAACCACTTAATTTGAATAAATCTATGGTGGAAATGAGGTGAAAAAGAGGAGGGACCCGAGACAAGGAGGAGGTTGAGAGAATGAAGTGGGGAGAAAGTGAGTGTGGGTAGGAGCGGCTGTCCAAAATATCTTGTTGTTGCCCACTTACTAATGGCGCACCTTCTATAAATGCGCCATTAGTAATCAAGGTTACTAATGGCGCATCTTCAGTTAGTGCGCCATTACTAGTTTTGAAAAAAAAACATACTAATGGCGCACTACGGAACAGTGCGCCATTAGTAGTTTTGCAAAAAAAAGAATAAAAAATATACTAAAAAAGAACATGAATGGCGCACTTTACTGCTGGTGCGCCATTACTAGTTGCAACTAGTAATGGCGCACTTTGTCTGGATGCGCCATTAGTATGTTTGGACAGGCGCACTAGTTCAAAAAAAAAACTTTTTGATACTAATGGCGCACTTTTCTGCTGGTGCGCCATTACTAGTTACAACTAGTAATGGCGCACTTTGTTTCGATGCGCCATTAGTATGTTTGGACAGGCGCACTAGTTCAAAAAAAACTTTTCGATACTGATGGCGCACCCTGGGCCAGGTGCGCCATTAGTAGTTTGAACTCTAATGGCGTATCAGATGTTGGTGCGCCATTATTATATACTAATGGCGCACTGCTTTTCTGGTGCGCCATTAGTATCAATTCCATCTATATCCCTTTTCCTAGTAGTGAAGAAATAAATAAGCTACAACAAGCCATATGTGCATGTGAGGGCATGGATGGATAAACAAAATTATGGACAACAAGGAATGGTCATTGGCCACTCCAAAGCAAGCATGTATTTGACTAGGGCATCAAGCAAACATAGCATCAGGTTAAAACAGATTCCATACTTAGCAGTTTTTTCATCAAGTATAAAACAGTTATGTTGGGATGGCATGTTTACAAGCTTGTTTAAGTCACCTCAAGGCATATCATGGAAAGTGGTTTGCACCACAGCAAAGACCCTATGATGGAGATTCTAAAACATATTGACATGTGACACGGAGACAAACACATCAATAGCAACGAGCACTTCAAATCAGCATCTCTCAACATGTTTCATAACTTAACAGCCACAAGCACTTTTGCAACACAGATTAACATGGCAATATGAAACCTAACATGAATGCTACAGCAACCGTCATGTTGAGCACTTCACAATGAATATTTTGACATATCATATGCTCCATTTGGATAAACATGCACCAAGTTACCACATCTCAAACATGGCAACAAAATAACAAGTAACAGCAGTTTATAACAAGTAGCACTCTTGTCACGATGATTAGGACCTCTAGATGAACTCAAACAAGCATGCCACAATGGAACAAAATGTAGAGCACATCACCACGATCATTTTGATATATCACACGCCTGAAATGGATCTACGAGCACGAAGTTATAGCCATGCAAAGGAGGCAACAAAATGTTGCAGACCTGGGACTTAGTGGTTTTATACCTCACAAAAAGTCAACCCGGGACGGAGTGGATCGGGACGCGGAGGGACATTTGGTTGGGCGCGTGGGTGGATCTGGTCCCGTTCTTCCAGATCGGGACGAAGGGGACCGAGCTCGCCGGAGAAGACGACGGGGCCGGCCGGAGGCGGCTCGCCGGAGGGCGCGGAGGAGGTCGGTGGCGGGAAGGTAGAGGCCGGTGGTGGAGGCGGCCCGTGGTGGGCTCGGCGGCTGCGGAGCGAGCCACGGTGGCACCGGCGGTTGGTGGCGCGGCGGAGCCCGCGGGGATAGGCGGCTGCGACCGGCAACCACGGCGGTGGGGACGGGGCCGACGTCGGGTGGCGGCGGAGTCGGAGGGGTTGGCGGGGTCCGACGCGCGGGGTGCAGAGGCGCGGAGGCTCGCGGGCCGGGGGGCCCGATCCGGGCCGCGGCGGGCCCGGTCGGCGCGGTGGAGGACCCGGCGGCGGGTGGCCACGAGGCGCCTCCTGGTTGGCCGAGGGTGCAGCGGCGGACGCGCCCGGCCCGTCCGGACGTGTCCGGCGGCCGGAGGAGCTGCGGGCGCGGGGAAAACGGAAAAAAGGAGGACTAGGGTTTCGCCCGAAAATGAAGGGGTGTGGACGTTTTTATAAGCATAGGGAGCTAGGAGACTCCAAATGAGGAGCGGTTTTCGACCACGCGATCACGATCCGACGATCGAGAGGATGGGAGTGGTTGTGCTGGGTTAGTGGGCTGTTGTGGAGGGGGTCTTGGGACTTAAAGAAGACGTACTTTTAGCCCACTAGGTTAACCGTTGGAGTACCAAACGAACTCCAAACGCGATGAAACTTGACAGGCGGCCTACACGCACCAAAACAACAACGCACGACAAGTCTCACGTCATTCCGGGAACGTTACACGGCCACACACGAAAGAAGGACTCGGGGGTGCCAGGGGCATGTGTGTGAGCGTCGGAACTCGAAACGGACAACGGGAAGAGACGAGTGGGACCGGGTGCAAGTGACAACACGAATGCAATGCAATGCACATGATAACATGACATGGATGAAATGCACACACGCACACGACAAAACGAAGAAACCCGAAATAAAAGAAGAGCCCAGAATGGAATTGATGAAGTCAAAGTTTCATATATTGCCAATATTGGAAAGTGTTACATCTGGGGCATTACACTTATGCTCCATGGATTATGTGATTCATCAGGACAAGGTCTTCAGTGAGTTACAAAGCTGACACTCTCAATCATTGCAGCTACTTGCCCCCAATTGAAGTCCTCAAACGGACATTTTCCTCAGCTGATGACAAGGGCAAGGCCACTGCTGTTTTTGATGAAGGCACTCGTCCATTGGATGGACAGTTTTGCAAAGCTGCATCTTATTCCACCAATGACAACTCTGCCACTCATGACTCTGCCACCAACGCTCCCAAGCAAAATCCTCAAGGCACAGCTCCCAGGGTAATGACTGATCATGAGCGTCTCCTAAGTCTTCATTAGAAGGTTGATCGCAACCACAAATGGGTCAAGCGTCAGTTTGGTTCAATTCTTCACAACATGACCTCAACACACAATGAAGTGAAGAAAAACCAGTACTACCTTCATGAAACCCTCAACCGCACCTGGGCTGTTCTATCTCATCTTTATGGCGAAGAAGATCTGAAGAAAATGGGTCTCAAGGATGCCTTTGACTAGTCTGCTCCTCCACCGAAGAAATACAAGAAGGTCAAAGTTCCTCCCTTGGTAGCCAGCTCTTATTCTTCATCGCGCGAGACCGACGAGTATGAAGACCCGGACGACACTGCGGCAGGCCCTACTTCAACCATCGACCCCAACAACGCTAGCGCTCCTTCATCATCTTGAGATTCTTCAGGGGCGTTAGTCCTCTGTTTCAATCCTTTTGGTCATTCGATGATAAAGGGGGAGAAATTTGAGTTAGTCTTCAAGCGGGTCTATATATATGGGCGTTTTTGCTAAGTTACAACTCTCATTCTTTTGATGACTTTGTGGATCGAGTTGTAAACTAAAACTCTATGGTGACCTCATACTTTTGTTGTGGTGTTTCTGCATGCTTATTCCTCATTAATGTTATGCAAGCATGCTGAATTACATCAGTCACCATATTTCATCATGCATTTCAAATTCTTCATATTATATGTCAAATGCGTGTATGAATTACAAGATATAGGGGGAGATCTCCATGATTCTACTCTTCAAGTGTGCATTGCTTCAAAAGCAAATTCCACACTATGCACAACTTCAGGGGGAGTTCCTCTATATCTTGCAATCAAATTCCTCAACATCAGTATTTACACTTCATATGTTTATCCCCGTTTGAAAACTTAACCTATATTGTCATCAATCACCAAAAAGGGGGAGATTGTAAGTGCATCTAGTGCCCCTTAGCGATTTTGGTGTATTGAAGACTTATAGGTTAAGGGACTAATGTATTTGTGAGTGTACACAGGTCTATAAGTCTATGAGGAGTTTGAGAATTACGGGGAAATTTGACCCCTAAAAATGAAGTTCTTCGACTTAAGACTTTGGATTTCTAAAGACTTTCTGAAGACTTTGAAAGTGAAGAAATTGGTGTGACCCTGAAGTCTTGATATTCATTTGAGGAACATGAAGCGTGAAGAGTTTTGTTTTTATAGTTTCATTTTTTTTTCTTGGGTCATAGGAAACACCGTACTGTTAAAGGGGGCCGAGGAAATACTAAGGAAAAATTTCCATGTGATGCTCAACTCAAAATCCTACACCTACCAATCCCTTCGAGTGAAGCCATTGGAATTCTCATATAGTTCAGTCATATTCTTCAGTGACAGAGACGAAGTTCTTCACGTCTCTGAGGAATTTACTCTGACTAAGGAATTAGGAATTCACCAGTGCGAGTTGCCTACACAGTGAGGAACTTGATAGCCCTGGGGAATTTGATACTCAAATTTCCGACCGTTGCTGTGCTACGCGACAGCTGTCCCAAAATATCTACCTACCTAACGGTCATATCATTAAAGGGCATTTATGTCTTATCATGTCGGGATCCTCCCTGGGCTATAAATAGCCGCCCCCTACAACCACTAGCTGGTTGGCTGCTCCGAGAGAAACTAACACTTGTCATAAGAGCAACCCATCCTCCAAGGACTTTGAGCGAAAATCATCAAGTGAGGAAAAACCCGAAACTAAACCCAAAAGTGATTGAGCATCACTGAAGAGATTGATCCTGCGTGGATCCGACGCTTGTTACCGTTGAAGACTGTGCTTCTTCCAGACGGTTAGGCGTCATGGTCTAGAGCATCCAAGAGGAATTGTGGATCGCCGAGTGACCAAGTCTGTCAAGGTTCGGAAGTCACTTGAAGACTTACCACGAGTGATTGGGCGAGGTCTGTGTGACCTTAGCTCAAGGGGAATACGGTGCGGACTGGGTGTCTTGGACTGTGTGTCCTCAGGTTTAAATACCTAGCCGCCCTAACCAGATGTACAACTAAGACAACAGTTGGAACTGGTCTAACAAATCATTGTCTTCACCAAGCTTACTGGTTCTATTTCCTCAAATCTTTCAATTCCTCGTATCTGTGTTGCGTGCTTGTTCATATCTGTTTGAAGACTTTGACTGAAGACTTTCTCAATTTCCTCAGTTCAATTTCTTCAGTTTGTTTGTCTTCATTCTGTGTTATCCTGTGATTATGCTTTATGTACTCTATGTTTATCTTCATTTCATCATGATGACCATGCTTGTATTCTGTCATGTTTACTTTTGAGTACTTATTCTGCTACAAGTAGTTCTTCGCTAAGGAATTTCCTCAACAGCAATTTCCTCAGTGAAGAATTCATAAAAATCGCGTATTCACCCCCCCTCTAGTCAATATAACGCACTTTCAGATCTTTCGGTGTGCCATTGAGAATAATTAACCATAATATTATCTAGGAGTTTGATAGCTTCTCCTAAGGTAGATTCCATGAAAGTGCCTCTTGCGGTCGAGTCTAAAAGATTTCTAGAAGCAAAATTCAAGCTAGCATAAAAGTTCTGAATAATCATCCATAGATTCAAACCATGTGTAGGGCAATTACGTATCATTTATTTCATTCTCTCCTAAGCTTGTGCAACATGCTCATGATCTAGTTGCTTAAAGTTCATAATATCGTTTCTAAGAGAGATGATGTTAGCAGGAGGGAAATACTTAGAGATAAAAGCATTTTGCACTTATTCCACGAATCAATACTATTTCTAGGCAAAGAGGAAAACCAAGTTTTAGCACGATCTCTAAGTGAAAATGGAAATAACTTCAATTTAACAATATCGTTATCCGTATCCCTTTTCTTTTGCATATCACACAAATCAACAAAGTTGTTTAGAGGGGTAGCGGCATCTTCACTAGGAAGGCAGGAGAATTGATCTTTCATGACAAGATTCAACAAAGCAGCATTGATCTCACAAGATTCAGCATCGGTGATAGGAGCAATCGGAGTGCAAATAAAATCATTATTGTTGGTGTTGGAGAAGTCACACAATTTGGTATTGTAAGCCATAGTGACAAGCAAGCAATCCAACACACACAAGCAAACAAGAAGCAAGCGAACGATAAACACACGCCAGAAGAAGGGCAAATAAAATGGAAAGGGTGAAGTGGGGGAGAGGAAAACGAGAGGCAAAAATGTAATGCAAAGGATAAGGGTTTGTGATAGGTACTTGGTATATGACTTTTGAGTAAGCCTCCACGACAACGGTACCAGAAATTCTTCTTGCTACTTCTCGAGCTTGCGTTGTATTCCCTCGAAGAGGAAAGGGAGATGCAGCACAGTAGCGTAAGTATTTCCCTCAGTTTTTGAGAACCAAGGTATCAATCCTGTAGGAGACCACGCGCGAGTCCCTCGCACCTGCACAAACAAATAAGAACTTCGCAGCCAACGCGATAAGGGGTTGTCAATCCCTTTACGGTCACTTATGAAGTGAGATCTGATAGAGATGAGAGTTTATATTTTTGGTATTTTTATTTATAATAACAGAAAGTAAAAGTGGAAAAAGTAAAGTAGATGTAGATTGATATGTTGAGAATAGACACGGGGGCCATAGTGTTCTCTAGTGGCTTCTCTCATGATAGCGATATTCTACGACGGGTAAACAAATTACTATCGAGCAATTGATAGAAAAGTGAATAATTATGAGACTATCTAGGCATGATCATTGTATATAGGCATCACGTCCGAGACAAGTAGACCGACTCCTGCCTGCATCTACTACTATTGCTCCACACATCGACCGCTATCCAGCATGCATCTACTGTATTGAGTTCATAAGAACAGAGTAACGCCTTAAGCAAGATGACATGATGTAGAAGAATAAACTCAAGCAATATGATATAAACCCCATCTTTTTATCCTCGATGGCAACAATACAATACGTGCCTTGCTGCCCCTACTGTAACTAGGAAAGGACACCGCAAGATTGAACCCAAAGCCAAGCACTTCTCCCATTGCAAGAACTATAGAGCTAGTAGGCCAAACCAAACCAATAATTTGAAGAGACTTGGAAGGATATTATGAGCACACATAAAGAGTTCAGAAAAGAACCAAATATTTCTCATAGATAATCTTGATCATAAACTCACAATTCATCGGATCTCGACAAACACACCGCAAAAAGAGATTACATCGAATAGATCTCCTTGAAGACCGAGGAGAACTTTGTATTGAGATCCAGAGAGAGAGAAGAAGCCATCTAGATACTAGCTATGGACCCAAAGGTCTGTGGTAAACTACTCACAACTCATGGTGAAGGCGATGATGATGGTGTAGAAGCACTCAATGATGGATCCCCCCTCCAGCAGAGCTCCAGAATAGGCTCCAAGATGGGATCTCACGGGAACAGAAGGTTAAGGCGGTGGAATTAGGGTTTTCTCTCAGTTTTTGATGGTTTCGAGGTACGTAGGCTTATATAGGAGGAAGGAGGACACCGGAGGACTCACAAGGGGCCCACGAGGCAGGGGGCGCTCCCTGGGAAGGGGGCGCGCCCCCACCCTCGTGGGCACATCGTGGCCCCTCTGCCGTGGTTCTCAAGTCTCCCGTGCGTGATTTTCTCCAAAAATATCTCTCCCAAAGGTTTCATTCCGTTTTGACTCCGTTTGATATTCCTTTTCTGCAAAACTTTGAAACAGGCAAAAAATAGCAATCTCGACTGGGCCTTTGGGTTAGTAGGTTAGTCCCAAAAATGATATAAAAGTGTATGACAAAGCCCATTAAACATTCAAGACATCATAAATAATAGCATGGAACAATCAAAAATTATAGATACGTTGGAGACGTATCAGTAACTTGGTCCTGAGGCGGGTCCTCTGCAGGGAGGGGTTACACAAAGTCTCGCCCATGTGGGAGGGCCCGTTCAGAATCGCCCGTGTCTCTCGACCTGGTGTTGTGTGCCTGGAGACGCAGCATGGGGTACCTATCTAGAATTCCTGGAACATTGAGCACCTCAGGAGGTTCTATCCGTATTCAAGGCTCCGTGCCCGTGAAGGTATCCGCTCGTGACACTCTCACGTACTAATGAGTTGGGGCTGTACACACCTCAGAGTCTCCTGAGTGTTGCCTGCAGGCCATCAGACGGGTCTCCCACCCACGTCCCTATGGCAATCCTTAGCTCCACGCTAGGAAGAAGATGTAGTGTAGGGGTCAGAGGCGACCTTTTTTCCCTTTTTCGGCTTGGTGTTTGGTTGCCAGCCATTTCTACTTCCTTGGCTATCAGCCCTTCCTCTACACCATGCTATGAAATTCTCGTGTTTCTTGCATTTGGTTGGAAGTCTTGCTTGGGATTTTCTCGCCGGTTTTAAGTTCAGCTTGTTAAGTGATATGTCTCCAACGTATCTATAATTTCTGATTGTTCCATGCTATTATATTATCCTTCTAGGATGTTTTATGGGCTTTATTATATACTTTTATATTATTTTGGGACTAACCTATTAACCCAGAGCCCAGTGCCAGTCTCTGTTTTTCTCCTATTTTAGGGTTTTACAGAAGAATATTAAACGGAGCCTAATTGACCTGAAAATCAATGGAGGCTATTTTTGGACCTAAAGAAGCCCAGGAAGTGCCGGAGGGGGACGAGAGGACCCACGGGCTGCCTACGAGGGTGGGGGCGCGTGCCCCCCTCGTGGACAGCCCGTAGCCCCCCTTTTCTTGGCCCCGACTCCAACACCTCCTATATATGCTGAAACCTCCAGAAAGAAACCTAGATCGGGGGTTCCGCCGCCGAAAGCCTCTATAGCCACTAAAAACCAATCTAGACCCGTTCTGGCAGCCTGCCGGATGGGGGGAATCCCTCTTTGGTGTCTATCTTCATCATCTCGACGCTCTCCATGATGAGGAGGGAGTAGTCCACCCTCGGGGCTGAGGGTATGTACTAGTAGCTATGTGTTTGATCTCCATCTCTCATGTTATTGAGATGGCATGATCTGGATGTATCGCGATCTTTCCTATTATAGTTGGATATTATGATGCTTCTCCCCCTCTACTCTCTATTAATGGATTGAGTTTTCCCTTTTTAGTTATCTTATCGGATTGAGTCTTTAAGGATTTGAGAACACTTGATGTATGTCTTGCATGTGTTTATCTATGGTGACAATGGGATATCACGTGATTCACTTGATGTATGTTTTGGTGATCAACTTGCGGGTTCCGTGACCTTGGGAATCTATGCATAGGGGTTGGCACACATTTTCGTCTTGACTCTCTAGTAGAATCTTTGGGCCACTCTTTGAAGTTCTATGTGTTGGTTGAATAGATGTTTCTGAGATTGTGTGATGCATATCGTATAATCATGCCCATGGATACTTGAGGTGACAATGGAGTATCTAGGTGGCATTAGGGTTTTGGTTGATTTGTATCTTAAGTTGTTATTCTAGTACGAACTCTATGATAGATTGAATGTTACTACGGACTCTTGAATAGATCGATCAGAAAGAATAACTTTGAGGTGGTTTCGTACACTACCATAATCTCTTCATTTGTTCTCCGCTATTCGTTACTTTGGAGTGACTCTTTGTTGCATGTTCAGGTCTAGTAATATGATCCAATTATGTTATACTTGTTGAGAGAACTTGCACTAGTGAAAGTATGGACCCTAGGCCTTGTTTCCTTTCATTGCAACACCGTTTATGCCCACTTTTACCACTTGCTACCTTGCAGTTTTTATATTTTCTTATTACAAAAACCTATATCTACCATCCATATTGCACTTGTATCACCATCTCTTCGCCGAACTAGTGCACCTATACAATTTACTATTGTATTGGGTGTGTTGGGGACACAAGAGACTCTTTGTTATTTGGTTGCAGTGTTGTTTGAGAGAGACCATCTACAACCTACGCCTCCCACGGATTGATAAACCTTAGGCCATCCACTTGAGGGAAATTTGCTACTGTCCTACAAACCCCTGCACTTGGAGGCCCAACAATGTCTACAAGAAGAAGGTTGCATAGTAGACATCAAGCTCTTTTCTGGCTCCGTTGCCGGGGAGGTTAGTGCTTGAAGGTATATCTTTAGATCTTGCAATCGAATCTTTTAGTTTCTTGTTTTATCACTAGTTTAGTTTATAAAAGAAAACTAGCAAAAAAATGGAATTAAGGTTACCTCATATGCTTCATCTTTTTAATATCTTTCGTGAAAATGATGGGAAGGAAAATTGTGCTCAAGTACTAGAAGAAGAATTACATAGAATGCTTGGCATAAAATATGTGCATGATGAGCATGATTGCAATTTTTTTAGTATGAATTCTTTAAATACCGATGATGCTAATGATATGCAAAGCCACAAGCTTGGGGATGCTATGTTTGATGAAGATGATATTTTTTATCCCCCAAGTTTTGATGAGAAAATTTATTATGATGAAAGCATGCCTCCTACTTATGATGAGTATATTGATGAAAGTGGATTTGGAGAGGTCATGACTTTATTTAGTGATGAATCCACTATTTCGGAAGAGGTTCCAATTGATTATCAGAACAAAGTTGCTATCTATGATGATTATTGTGATGACTTGTATGCTATTAAGAACAATGATAACCATGAAACTTTCATCATGATTTTAGTTTTCAATTGGATTATGCCTCGCATGATAATTATTTTGTTGAGTTTCTTCCCACTATTATTCATGAGAAGATTTTTGCTTATGTGGAGAGTAGTAAAATTTCTATGCAAGTAGATCATGAAAAGAATGCTTTGTGTGCTGGTTATATTGTTGAATTCATTCATGATGCTAATGAAAATTCTTTTGAGGGAGGAACATATACTTATAGGAATTGCAATAATATCAAGTTTCCTCTCTATGTGCTTACAGTTTTGAAGTTATGCTTGTTTTGCCTTCCTATGCTAGTTGATTATTGTTCCCATAAGTTGTTTTCTCACAAAATCCCTATGCATAGGAAGTGGGTTAGACTTAAATGTGCTAGTCATATTCTTCAAAATGCTCCTTTTATGTTTCAATTCTTATCTTTTATGCGAGCATCATTGAAATCAACATGCCTAGCTAGGGGCGTTCAACGATAGCGCTTGTTGGGAGGCAACCCAACTTTATTTTATTTTCTGTGCTTTTGCTTCCGTTTAGGAATAAATATTGTATCTAGCTTCTGTTTAGATGTGGTTTTATGTTTTAATTAGTGTTTGTGCCAAGTAGAACCTTTGGGAGGACTTGTGTGAAGTTTATATGATCTTGCTGTGAAAAACAGAATCGTTAGCGCTCGCTAGAATGGTCATCAAATTTTACTGGAGCGTGCTATTTAGTTGATTCTTTTTGCAGATGATTAATAGACAAATTCCTCACGTTTACAAATTTAGTTTCAAATTTTTGGAGTTACATAATATGCGAAACCTGCAGATTACTACAGACTGTTTTGTTTTGGACAGATTCTGTTTTTCGTGTGTTGTTTGCTTATTTCAATGCATCTATGAGTAGTATTGGGAAGTATGAATCATAGAGAAGTTGAAATACAGTAGATTTAACACTAATATAAACAAAGAATGAGTTAATTACATTACCTTTGAGTAGTGGTTTGTTTTCTTATACTAACGGAGCTCACAAGATTTTTGTCTAAGTTTTGTGTTGTGAAGTTTTCAAGTTTTGTGTATTGCTTTGATGGACTATGGAACAAAGAGTGGCAAGAGCCTAAGCTTGGGGATGCCCATGGAACCCCAAAGTCAAATTCAAGGACAACCAAAAGCCTAAGCTTGGGGATGCCCCGGGAAGGCATCCCCTCTTTCGTCTTCATCTATCGGTAACTATAGTCGGAGCTATATTTTTATTCACCACATGATATGTGTTTTACTTGGAGCGTCTTGTATAATTTGAGTCTTTTCTTGTTAATTTGCCACAATTATCCTTGCTGGACACACCTATTTGAGAGAGTTAAATATGTCATATGAATTGTTAGAACACTCTATGTGCATCACTTATATCCTCTGAGTTGAGTAGTTTTTCCTCTAGTGCTTCACTTATATCTTTTAGAGGACGGTGGTAATTATATTTTGTTGAAATTGTTGATCTCTCATGCTTCACTTATATCCTTTTGAGAGTCTATTAAAACAGCATGGTAATGTGCTTGGGCTATAAAAATAGTCTTCACATGATAGACATCCAATATCAATGTAGTAAAAACTTTCACACTAAGTGCATTGAATATGATGAGAAGTTGGATGCTTGATAATTATTTTGAGATATGAGGATAGTGATATTAGAGTCATGCTAGTGGAGTTATTATGAAATTGAGAAATACTTGTGTTAAGGTTAGTGATTCACGTAGCATGCATGTATGGTGAACCGCTATGTGACGAAGTTAGAACATGAGGTATTTGTAAAGTGTCAACCTTTGTGTGGAAGTCGGGGGCGCGCGATGGTTAACTCCTACCAACCTCCCCTCTAGGAGCTTGCGTTGATTGCTTTGTTTGGATGACTCGTATGTTTTTGCAATAAGTATATGACTTCTTATGACTAATGTTGAGTCCATGGATATTAGGCACCCTCACCCTACCACCATTGTTAGCCTCTCTTGTACCGCGCAACCTTCGCCGGTACCATACACCCACTATATATCCTTCCTCAAAACAGCCACCATATAACTTCCTTAAAACAGACACCATACCTACCTATCATGGCATTTCCATAGCCATTCCGAGATATATTGCCATGCAACTTTCCACCGTTCCGTTCATATGACACACTTCATATTGTCATATTGCCATGCATGATCATGTAGTTGACATCGTATTTGTGGCTAGGCCACCATGCATAATTTTTCATACATGTCACTCTTGATTCATTGCACATACCGGTACACCGCTGGAGGCATTCATGTAGAGTCATACTTTGTTCTAGTATCGAGTTTTAATGAAAGTGTGATGATCATCATTATTAGAGCATTGACCCATGTGAGGAAAGGCTAAATCAATAAAGCCCATCCAAAAAAAGGGAAAAAGAAAAAAAAGGGAAAGGCCAAAGAAAAAAAGCCAAAGAAAAAGAAAAAGGGACAATTGCTACTATCTTTTTCCACACTTATGCTTCAAAGTAGCACCATGTTCTTCATGACAGAGAGTCTCATGTTTAGTCACTTTCATATGCTAGTGGGAATTTTCATTATAGAACTTGGCTTGTATATTCCAGCGATGGGCTTCCTCAAATGCCCTAGGTCTTCATGATCAAGCAAGTTGGATGCACACCCACTAGTTTCTTTTGTTGAGCTTTCATACATTTTTAGCTCTAGTGCATCCGTTGCATGGCAATCCCTACTCACTCACATTGATATCTATTGATGGGCATCTCCATAGCCCGTTGATACGCCTAGTCGATTTGAGACTATCTCCCTCCTTTTTGTCTTCTCCACAACCACCTCTATTCCACCCATAGTGCTATGTCCATGGCTCACGCTCATGTATTGCATGAAAGTTGAAAGGTTTGAAAGAATAGAGTATGAAACCAAGTGCTTGGCTGAAACTGGGGTTGTGCATGATATGAATATTTTGTGTGGTGAAGAGGGAGCATAGCCAGACTAGATGATTTTGTAGGGATAACTTTCTTTATCCATAGTATTTTGAGAAGACATGATTGCTTTGCTAGTATGCTTGAAGTATTATTATTTCTTATGTCAATATAGACTTTTGTCTTGAATCTTTCAGATCTGAACAATCATGCCACAATTAAGAGAATTACATTGAAAAACTATGTTGGTTAGCATTCCACATCAACAATTCTGTTTTTATCATTTACCTACTCGAGGATGAGCAGGAATTAAGCTTGGGGATGCTGATACGTCTCCAACGTATCTATAATTTTTGATTGTTCCATGCTATTATATTATCTTTCTAGGATGTTTTATGGGTTTTATTATACACTTTTATATTATTTTTGGGACTAACCTAACCCAGAGCCCAGTGCCAGTTTTTGTTTTTCTCCTGTTTTAGGGTTTTATAGAAAAGGAATATGAAATGGAGCCCAATTGACCTGAAAATCAATGGAGGCCATTTTTGGACCTAAAGAAGCCTCTAGAAAGAAACCTATATCGGGAGGGTGGACAGCCCATAGCCCTCCTTTGCTTGGCCTCGACTCCAACACCTCTTATATAAGATGAAACCTCTACAAAGAAACCTAGATCGGGAGTTCGGCCGCCGAAAGCCTCTGTAGCCACCGAAAACCAATCTAGACCCGTTCTGGCACCCTGCCGGAGGGGGGAATCCCTCTCCGGTGGCTATCGTCATCGTCCCTATGCTCTTCATGACAAGGAGGGAGTAGTCCACCCTCGGGGCTGAGGGTATGTATCAGTAGCTATGTGTTTGATCTCTCTCTCTCTCTCTCGTGTTCTTGAGATGGCACGATCTTGATGTATCGTGAGCTTTCCTATTATAGTTGGATCTTATGATGCTTCTCCCCCTCTACTCTCTTGTAATGGATTGAGTTTTCCCTTTGAAGTTATCTTATCGGATTGAGTCTTTAAGGATTTGAGAACACTTGATGTATGTCTTGCATGTGTTTATCTGTGGTGACAATGGGATATCACGCGATACACTTGATGTATGTGTTGGTGACCAACTTGCGAGTTCCGTAACCTTGGGAGTCTATGCATAGGGGTTGGCACACGTTTTCTTCTTCACTCTCCGGTAGAAACTTTAGGGCACTCTTTGAAGTTCTATGTGTTGGTTGAATGGATGTTTCTGATATTGTGTGATGCATATCGTATAATTATGCCCATGGATACTTGAGGTGACAATGGAGTATCTAGGTGACATTAGGGTTTTGGTTGATTTGTATCTTAAGGTGTTATTCTAGTACGAACCCTAGATTGAACGTTACTACGGACTCTTGAATAGATCGATCAGAAAGAATAACTTTGAGGTGGTTTCATACCCCTACCATAATCTCTTCGTTTGTTCTCCGCTATTAGTTCTATTAGTTACTTTGGAGTGACTCTTTGTTACATGTTCAGGGCTAGTAATATGATCCAATTATGTTATCCTTGTGGAGAGAACTTTCACTAGTGAAAGTATGAACCCTAGTCCTTGTTTCCTATCATTGCAACACCGTTTATGCCCACTTTTACCACTTGCTACCTTGCTGTTTTTACATTTTCTTATTACAAAAAGCTATATCTACCATCCATATTGCACTTGTATCACCATCTCTTCGCCGAACTAGTGCACCTATACAATTTACTATTGTATTGGGTGTGTTGGGGAGACAAGAGACTCTTTGTTATTTGGTTGCAGGGGTGTTTGAGAGAGACCATTTTCATCCTACGCCTCCCACGAATTGATAAACCTTAGGTCATCCACTTGAGGGAAATTTGCTACTGTCCTACAAACCTCTGCACTTGGAGGCCCAACAACGTCTACAAGAAGAAGGCTGCATAGTAGACATCATTAAGCAGGGGCTGCGCCGCTTGCTCTCCTTCGCGTGCCTCCCACGCGGGGGCTGGGACACGGTCGGTCCCGGCTCTCGTCTGTTATGGTCCCGTGACCTCGCCTAGCCAAGCCTGCTCAGGCTTTGGCCTCGGACATCTTAGTCCACGCGACCTATTCTACTGAACCAGCTCAGGCCTTGGCGCCTTAATCCACGCTCGACGCTCTCAAGCGAGCCCAAGGGCTCAAGCCCTCAGCAGCACACAGTGGCTCACTCATAATCGGGGGCTGCGCAGGTCAGGACCCCCCGAATTGAGCCATCCTCATGGCCCGTTGGGGGCTCATGACGCCAATGAGTCAGGAGCATTTCGCCTCAAGACGTCGCAACACATAAGCTAAGTAATCTCACCCAGACCAAAAACATGATAGCAAGTTCTCACTTGATACATATGTCATAGTCCATTACACGCCTTCTCGAGGCAACATAAAGTTTCGACATAGGAAGGAAATGAAGAAAAAGAAGAAGAAGAGGCCGACCCAACAAGCCACAGCACCGCCAAGCCGCGGCTCAGCACTGTTTCCCCCACTCAGTCAGAGTCTCCCAGCTCCTCCCGCTTCACCGAGCCATACCGGCGCAACGACCCCCTCCCCTCGCTGAGCCAAGCTTGGTGGCGCCGTGGCTCATTGCAGCCGCTGCTGCTGGAGGAGCTGCTGCTGCCACAGAGGGGGAACCCGCGGTGCCCTCCAGGGCCAAGATCGTCTCCAGAGGAGGAGCTGCTCCTCCGGACATCGTCCCCACCATCCTCTTTGTCGCCAGCCTCAGGACAGCACCCAAGGCGCCTCCCTTCCTCCGAGAAGACCCTGACGAACAACGTTGAGGCACCATCATACCTGACGTGGAGCATGCACGTCTCCTGCAGCTGGCGCGCGCGCGCAAACGACTGCCAGCCGCGCTCCAGGAACACGTCGCCAAGGGAGCAACGTCGACCTCCACCCAGGACGCACCACTGCAGCAACCGTCGGTCTGCAGCCAGAGGCCGCCGGGGCCTCCACCTGGTAGCACATTGCCAAACGAGCGTGGGAGCCGGAGCCATAAGCCGCCAGGCTTCTCCACCCACACCACAAACTCCGATGACACATCGAAGGATAGGAGCTGCGGGCGCGGAGGACGCACAACCGCCAAACACCGCCTCGCGCCTCCTCCCCCACCGCGGCCACGACCACCTTCACCGCAAGAAGAGGCACCGCATCTCCCACCAGCGACCGCGTCGGGACCCGGAAGGCCGCACCTGCTCCCTCGAGGAGCCGCTGTGGGCACAGCGGCATACTTGCGGGGGCGGCCGCAGCCCCTCTTCAACGACGGCGAAGCCAGATCCTTCGGGGCATTCCCCTTCTCCGCGGCGGACGGCTTACTCGGTGGCGCCATGAAGACCTTGCGGCAAGAAGAAGAGCGGTGAGCTAACAAGGAGGCCGACAGTGCTGGCTTGAAGATGGCTTGGGGGCTCCCCCCTAGTCCCATTTATAGGACGGAGGAGCCCAATCGCCAGGCACTGGCCTCACAGCCATAACGACCCCGTCATCCGTGCCGGGGAGTTGTCAAGTCCCACGGTTGCCAAGACTGCGTGGGGAGCAGAGTCGCCACGTCCCATCCAACCTTCATGCACTAGCCTGGCCCGCAGCCTTTTGGGGCCCGCGGCGCTTCGTCCTCGACTAAGTCTTCGCCCCGAAGCCAACTCCGCGCGCGCCTTGGGCCCGGGGGCTACTGTCGGCGTCCTGGGAACCAGGATACCCAGACTTGCCTGTCTGCGGGCTGCGACGCACTCCTACTATGGCTTGGTACGACCCAGCTGATCGACCAGCTGCTCAAGACCCTCGCGATGGTGCTATACCTCGTGAGGAGAACGACGGGAAGACCCCCTCAGGAGCGGCATTGGCTAGGTTGCTCCAGAGGGGCGGAGTATCCAAGGCCAAGCCTGCCTCAGGAGGAGGCAGTGACGCGAGCAGTGACGCACCGCGCCAGCAGGTGCCAATGCGTGCCAGCGGCGCAGTTGCCGTTTTGGTGCAAAGAAGACAGCACAGGTGCAGGTTCCCGAGGAGTGGGACAAATGTTTCCCTTTCGGTGCAACAAGACCAAAGACCGCAAGGACGACAGGGAGGATGTCACCACCGAGCCCACCACCACGTTATCGCCTGATCCCTTTGCAGGCGAAGACCGCTTTTGTCAGGATAGGAACGTCCTTGTGTTCCCGCTCAAAATGGCCGTTGTTGGATCCCTTCGCGCCTAAACATTTCGGGGGAAGAGGGCCCTGGCCGCTTATATAAGTAGCTAGGGTCTCCACTATGGAGGCATTCTGATCGGATCCAGAGACTCCGCCCTCACACAAAGGAGCAAGAAACCTTGCCTCCTGACCCTCCTGAGCTCAGGAACCACTGTACTCGTTAATACTCAAGCCCTCCTGAGGCTAATCCACCAAAGCAGGTAGCAGGGTTTTACACCGCAAGGTGGCCTGAACCTGGGTAAATTCTTGTGTGCTTTACTTGTTGTTCGCTTGAATCTCTTCATCGGACGAGGGAGAGACGCTAGGTAGACGTGAGTGGGAGAGATCTTCGTTCACGCCCCTATGTTCGAACTTCTTGGGTTTGCGGAGCCCGTAATCTGACAGTGATATTAGAGTCATGCTATTAGAGTTATTATGAAATTATGTACTTCTTGTGTTAAAGTTAGTGAATCACGTAGCATGCACGTATGGTGAACCGCTATGTGACGAAGTTAGAGCATGAGGTATTTGTAGAGTGTCATCCTTTGTGTGGAGGTCGGGCGCGCGCGATGGTTAACTTCTACCAACCTCCCCCCTAGGAGCATGCGTTGATTGCTTTGTTTTGATGACTCGAATATTTTTGCAATAAGTATATGAGTTCTTATGACTAATGTTGAGTCCATGGATTATACACACTCTCACTCTTCCACCATTGCTAGCCTCTCTTGTACCGCACTACTTTCGCCGGTAACATACACCCACTATATACCTTCCTCAAAACAGCCACCATATATCTTCCTCAAAACAGCCACCATACCTACCTATCATGGCAGTTCCATAGCCATTCCGAGATATATTGCCATGCAACTTTCCACCGTTCCGTTCATATGACATGCTTCATATTGTCATATTGCCATGCATGATCACGTAGTTGACATTGTATTTGTGGCAAAGCCACCATGCATAATTTTTCATACATGTCACTCTTGATTCATTGCACATCCCGGTACATCGCCGGAGGCATTCATATAGGGTCATACTATGTTCTACTATCGAGCTGTAATATCGAGTTGTAAATCAATAGAAGTGTGATGATCATCATTATAGAGCATTGTCCCACGTGAGGAAAGGCCAAATAAAGAGAAGGCCCCTCCAAAAAAAAGAAAAAAAAGGGACAATTGCTACTATCTTTTTCCACACTTGTGCTTCAAAGTAGCACCATGTTCTTCATGATAGAGAGTCTCATGTTTTGTCACTTTCATATACTAGTGGAAATTTTCATTATAGAACTTGGCTTGTATATTCCAACGATGGGCTTCCTCAAATGCCCTAGGTCTTCATGAGCAAGCAAGTTGGATGCACACCCACATAGTTTCTTTTGTTGAGCTTTCATACATTTTGAGCTCTAGTGCATCCGTTGCATGGAAATCCCTACTCACTCACATTGATATCTATTGATGGGCATCTCCATAGCCCGTTGATACACCTAGTCGATATGAGACTATCTCCGTCCTTTTTGTCTTCTCCACAACCACCACTCTATTCCACATAGTGCTATATCCATGGCTCACGCTCATGTATTGTGTGAAAGTTGAAAGGTTTGAAAGAATAGAGTATGAAAACAAGTGCTTGGCTGAAACCGGGGTTGTGCATGATATGAATATTTTGTGTGATGAAGAGGGAGCATAGCCAGACTATATGATTTTGTAGGGATAACTTTCTTTAGCCATAGTATTTTGAGAAGGCATGATTGGTTTGTTAGTATGCATGAAGTATTATTATTTCTCATATCAATATAGACTTTTGTCTTGAATCTTTCAGATCTGAACATTCATGCCACAATAAAGAGAACTACATTGAAAATTATGTTGGTTAGCATTCCACATAAAAAATTCTGTTTTTATCATTTACCTACTCGAGGACGAGCAGGAATTAAGCTTGGGGATGCTTGATACGTCTCCAACGTATCTATAATTTTTTATTGTTCCATGCTATTATTTATGATGTTTTGGATGTTTAATGGGCTTTGTTATACACTTTTATATTATTTTTGGGACTAACCTATTAACCCTAAGGCCCAGTCTAGATTGCTATTTTTTTTGCCTATTTCAGGGTTTTACAGAAAAGGAATATCAAACGGAGTCCAAACAGAATGAAACTTCGGGAGAGATATTTTTTGAGCAAAATAAGCATGGGAGACTTGAGAACCATGGAATAGGGCTGACGTGGCATCCACGATGGTGAGGGGCGCCCCCCCCCCCCTACAGGGCGTGCCCCCCAACCTCGTGGGTCCCATGTCTGGCCCCCGGTGCCCTCCTTCCTCCTATATATACCTACATACCCCGAAACCATCAGAAGAGGAGAGAAAACCCTAGTTCCACTGCCGCAACCTTCTATTCCCGTGAGATCCCATCTCGGGGCCTATTCCGGAGCTCCACCGGAGGGGGGGATCTACCACGGAGTGCTTCTAGATCATCATCATCGCCTGACCATGAGTTGTGAGTAGTTTACCACAGACCTTCAGGTCCATAGTTAGTACCTAGATGGCTTCTTCTCTCTCTTTGTATCTCAATACCAAGTTCTCCTCGGTCTTCGAGGAGATCTATATGATGTAATCTCTTTTTGCAGTGTGTTTGTCGAGATCCGATGAATTGTGTGTTTATGATCAAGATTATCTATGAGAAATATTTGGTTCTTTTCTCAACTCTTTATGTGTGCTCATAATATCCTTGCAAGTTTCTTCGAATTATTGGTTTGGTTTGGCCTACTAGATCCATAGCTCTTGCAATGGGAGAAGTGCTTGGCTTTGGGTTCAATCTTGCGGTGTCCTTTCCCAGTGAGAGTAGGGGCAGCAAGGAACGTATTGTGTTGTTGCCATCGAGGATAAAGAGATGGGGTTTATATCATGTTATTTGAGTTTATCCCCCTACATCATGTCATCTTGCTTAAGGCGTTGCTCTGTTCTTATGAACTTAATACTCTAGACGCATGCTGGATAGCGGTCGATGTGTGGAGTAATAGTAGTAGATGCGGAATCATTTTTGTCTACTTGTCTCAGACGTGATGCCTATATATAATGATCATGCCTAGATAGTCTCATAATTATTCGCTTTTCTATCAATTGCTCGACAGTAATTCGTTCACCCACCGTAGAATTCTGCTATCATGAGAGAAGCCACTAGTGAAACCTATGGCCTCCGGGTCTATTCTCAACATATCAATCTACAATCTACTTTACTTTTCCGTTTTTACTATATATTCTTATATCGAAAAATACCAAAAATATCAAACTATCATCTCTATCAGATCTCACTTTCGTAAGTGACCGTAAAGGGATTGACAACCCCTTATCGCGTTGGCTGCGAAGTTCTTATTTGTTTGTGCAGGTGCGAGGGACTCGCACGTAGTCTCCTACTGGATTGATACCTTGGTTCTCAAAAACTGAGGGAAATACTTACGCTACTGTGCTGCATCACGCTTTCCTCTTCGAGGGAATACAACGCAAGCTCGAGAAGTAGCAGGGCCCAAACAGTCCAGGGCACCACCGAACACCGTCCCGGAGCCTAGCGTGGCTCCGGGGTCCGAAGACCCGGCTCCTCAAGTGGAAGAGGATACGGCGGCGCCCGGAGTTAATCTTGAGGCACCGGATTCTATGGAGGGAGCACTGCAAAGTGCTCTCATCATTGAAGAACACCGCATTGTGATGGGTGAAGTGATGAAGAAGGTTCAGTCCGTGAAGGGCGGACTGAATGAAGCCTTCAACAGCGTTTTACCAGGCTTTGAGGTAAGCAATGTAATGATTTTAAGAAATTTTATTTGTTTTAAATTCACATATATAACCAGTAGCCCCTGATGCTTTGTATGATTTTGAAAAGAATCGTACGAAGTATCCATAAAGTAGCATATTTACAGAGCCGAACTGTTGTGCAGGCTTCCTTAGTTACGGCAACTGCGCGAGGCGTAGAGGTTGCCGAACTGAATCGGAAGCTTGAGGTGGCCAACGCGGACCTCGACCACATCAACCGGCGTTTTGATGAAACACAAGGTATGCGGATTTTTTTTCAAAAGTGTCAATAAGACTTAATTGATTGAGTATGGTTACAAACTCTAATATTGTATTCTGTATTACACAGTTTGTGCCGCTGAGCTTGAGGCCCTCGAGGGCGAGGTTGGCAAGGCCAAGAAGGAGGCCGAGGCGAACAAGGCGGCCGTTGATAAAGCGGCTGCTGATTTGGAGGCCGAAAAGGCAGAGTGCGAGAAGCAGAAATCCCGGGTGTCCGAAGTCGAGGTCGAGCTCCAAGATGCCATCCGTAAGTGTGAGGCCTCAGAGAAGAAGGCTTCGGAGCAGGCGACCAAGCTGTCTGTGGAAGTAAAGTCTGCCCAGGACGCGCGAGGCGAGGCGTGCAGTGCCTGTGAGGAAATTATGTAAGCGCGACAGATAGCATCTGGTAAGATATTTCTCTTATAGAGCATCTTCGGAGGGCGGAATTATATTGGGCTGACGCGATTGTGGAGTTCTCCAGGCGTGTTTGTTGATCTTCCGAGGAGCAGCGTAGATGCCGCTCAATACTTCCGAGCCCAGGAGGGGAATGACACCGAGAAATTGTTCTGGTCGCAGTTCTATGCACCACAACATCCAGTTCACCTCAACGACCGGATGAAGCAGCTGGTCGAGCTGCATAACATGGCGGGTTCGGCCATGAAGGACTTAATAGTCCGGCTATGGCCCGCTGAGCCAATCCCAAATAGCTACTTCGGATTGGTGAAGTGGCTCGTCGAGGCGAGTCCGCGGGTCGACGCACTAACCCATTTGGCCTGCATAGAAGGTGCTCAGATGGCCTTCGCTCGTGTCAAAGTGCACTGGGTGAATATGAACGCAGTGCATATAGCTACTGCTGGCCCGTATGCAGGCAAGGAGCACCGCAAGCCGGAGAAGTACTTCGAGGACGTCATCGATGGCGCCCGCCTTGTAGAAGGCCAGTGTTCCAAGGATGTTGCCTTCGAATGATTGTATCCAGATGTAAAGACTATGCTTATGAATCCAATGTGTATAACTTTTGCGCTATTATAATATCAGCGTCTTTTTCCCTCCTATGTGATTGTTTATCTTAAATCTGAAATTTTCCATTCGTCGGCTTCAGCCGCCAGGTACATAGTACTGGGGTGTTCGGTCATATGCAAATACACTCTTTATCCAACGTCTTGGTCCGTACAGGAGGTGTATGCGGAGCGAACCAGGCAATCAGACAATGCGGCGTTATTCCTTTCACTTAGTCATAGAAGTTTGACAAGTGGGCTAGGTACTAGCCCCTGGTGCAGATGAAGCATCCAATTGCACTTGCCTGGGCGAAAAACCAACCCTTCATATAACACAGGGTAGATCTCTATCGATCGTAGTATAAAACTAAGTCACCGGATTGCAGACCAGTTTCTCGCTTATCATGACAGTCAGTTTTCAGCTTTCTGTACCGAGGTACTTGACCGGACTAGCCGGAAGTGCTATCGCTATAGTTCTCCCTTTACACCCTAGCCGAACAATCGGGAACGTAGGCGTAAGCACATTAGCCGGACAACCCAACTATTGACCCAAGACATGAATCGGAACTGATGCATATAATGCAAATATCCAGGACGCCGAACACTTCCTATAGGTGTTCGGTCTTTTTGATATGTACCAGGGCCGACTATAGCCCCTGGTGATAAACCCTTATTGTCAATGCAAATATGGCAGTCTGATGCGGGAAAAGAACATTCCATGGCGAGTGAATAAAACTCTCGACATAATACGAATAAAATTGTTCTATTAATATCCCTCTATAGTACGGCGAGCCGCAAACTTTACAGATAATGCCGATGACCTTTTTGGACATTTTACATTCCAAGAATGTATATAACAAGAAAGAGAAAAAAGGTTTACACGGGGTCATAATCTAAAAAAGAAATATTAGTGCGGGTCCCTGCTGCACGTCTGCGCCTTTTCCTCATCTGTAATGTGTCCTTGAAGGCGTGAGTATGATGGCCGTCTGTAGAAAGGAAAAAAGTAAACCTGGAAAAGAATAAATCGATCTGGTGTGGCCATAGCAAATCTGGTTCATTTAATGAACCAAAATAAGGTATGTTTAAGTCCGAATAGGGTTTAGCCGAACTATGGACTATATGCAGGTGCCCCCGGTCGTTGCCCAAGGAATTTTTAAGGCATAATTATGTACTCGAGGCACATATGCTATCACTTTATGGGGTAGTCGACGGGGGCGTAGCTGTCAATCTTGCTCAGGTTCATCTGAGCTGCCACACTGAAGCGTGTGCCAGACAGGTTTAGCTGTGTTTGTTGTTGATAGATTATCCGGCTTGAGTAGGCCGCATTGGACTTCAGCTGCTAAGGCCACAGTGTCCTCCTCCATACAGAGAGAGTGCTCCATATTTCCATTGACCGTTATAATGCCACGTGGTCCAGGCATCTTGAGCTTTAAATAGGCATAATGCAGGACTGCATTAAAGCGGGCGAATGCCGTTCTTCCGAGTAGAGCGTGATAGCCACTTCGGAACGGAGCTATGTCGAAGAGTAGTTCTTCGCTTCGAAAGTTGTCGGGAGAACCGAATACAACCTCCAACGTTAAAGAGCCTGTGTAGTGAGCTTCAACGCCCGGTATCACTCTTTTAAAGGTCGTGCTCCTTGGCTTGATTCTTGATGGGTCGATCCCCATTTTTGCGGACAGTGTCTTGATATATCAGATTAAGACTACTGCCGCCGTCCGTAAGGACTCGGGTTAGATGGTATCCATCTATTATTGGGTCGAGCACTAAGGCAGCCGAACCCCCATGCCGAATACTGGTCGGATGATCCCTGCGATTGATAGTGATCGGACATGATGACCATGAGTTGAATTTTCGGGCGACAGGCTCAACGGCATGGACGTCTCGGAGTGCGCACTTGCGCTCCCTTTTTGGGATATGAGTGGGATATATCATGTTCACTATTTTGACCTCTAGTGGAAATTTCGTCTGTCCCCCTATATTCGGCTAGCGAGTTTCATCGTCATCTTCGCTCTGAGGCTCCTTCCCCTTGTGTTCGGCGTTTAGGTTGCCGGCCTGCTTGAAAACCCAACAGTTACGGTTTGTGTGCTTGGCAGGTTTTTCTTGGGTGCCATGGATTTGGCAGGGCCCGTCTAATATCCTTTCCAAACTTGATGGACCGTCTTTCTTGCCTTTAAATGGCTTCTTCCATTGACCGGGTCTGGAGCTGCTGAATCTGGCGTTTACCGCTGTGTCATCTGGGCTTCCAGAATTGTTTCGACATTTGTTTCTGTTATGTCGTGGCTTTCCATTGCCATCACTGACTTTGGATCTTCCAGGGTCATTGGTGCTGTTACGAGCTAACCAGCTATCCTCAACCGTGCAAAAGCGAGTAATGAGTGTAGTTAGGGCTGCCAGTGTCCTCGGATTTTCCTGTCCAACGTGTCTAGCTAGCCATTCGTCCCGGATACTGTGCATGAATGTCGCTAAGGCTTTGGCGTTCGGACAGTCGACGATCTGGTTCTTCTTAGTGAGAAATCGGTTCCAAAGCTTGCGGGCTAACTCCTCGGGTTGTTGGATGATGTGACTTAAATCGTCAGTGTTCGGGGGCCAGACATAAGTCCCTTGAAAATTGGCCCGAAAAGCGTCCTCAAGTTCTTCCCAACTCCCAATGGAGTTTTCTGGGAGATTGTTTAGCAAGTGTCGACCTGGTCCTTTTAGCTTGAGGGGTAAATATTTGATGGCATGGAGATCATCTCCTCGAGCACTGTGAATGTGAAGAATAAAATCTTCTATCCAGATGGCAGGATCCGTCGTTCCATTGTATGCTTCGATGTTGACGAGTTGAAACCCTTCTGGGAAATCATGACCCAACACCTCATCGGTAAAGCATAGAGGGTGTGAAGCTCCTTTGTATCTTGCTATATCGTGGCGTATGTCCGATGGTTGTGGTGTTCGATATTGACCCCGAACTAGTATGTCACCGGTGCAATTGGCTCAATAGCCACCGTCCGGTGCGGGAGCTCGGTCTCTGGGTCCGAATATAGACCTGGTCTTGCTAGCTTTTTCTTTTAGGTCCTCACGCAGAACGTGTTTTCGGACTTGGGCTGCACCCTCCTTTCCTTTATGGGGTGGGGGCTTGTTTACGCCATTGCTAGCAACTCTATCCCGTCCGCGAGGTGGTCGGTCCGGCTTGTTGGCGGTGTTATTTTTCGATGGGACGGGCGCAACGGCCTCGTCGTCGAATACGGGTAGCAGCTTGCGCTTGGGATAGCCTTTTGTTTGGCCGTTAAAGCCATGTTTCTGTTCGGCGTCTAGCACCTCATTCCATCTATCATTGAGCATGTCTTGTGCAGCTCGAAGCTGTCTCTGCTGCTTTTTTAAGCTCCGTGCAGTGGCTATAAGCCGCCGATAGAAGCATTTTTGTTCAGAAGGTTCTTCTGGGATGGTATATTCATCGTCATCTAGTATAGCCTCTTCTTCGGAGACCGGTTCATAATCACCGCCGTCGGCATCGCTGTCATCGTACTGCAGCTTTGGACTCTGTTCGCTGTCCTCTCGCTCCTTCTGCTCTATCGCTGGATCTGCGGGGTCTTCGGCATGTTCGGAATATCAACGTCATTAGTCATGGTGTTGCTGTCTTTTCCTTTATGCAATTTTGTTCGGCATTTTGGACACCGACGCTTGGGAGGTTCTTCGGCGGGTTTATCCTCTACAGGATTGTTTTCGCCGTTGCCTTCTGCCTCTTTGGGTGTATCCACCATATACACGTCGTATGAAGACGTAGCTTTCCACCGCCTTATTATGGGCCGACTTTGATCTGTATATGCTTCAGCTTCGAGGTCCATCCCGTCGAAGTCTTCTGAAGCGTAGTCGAGTAGATCGGTTAGTTCTTCAACCGTGGCTACCAAGTGGGTGGTGGGTGGGGAACGGAATTCTTCATCCCCCTGGGTATAGCATGGTTGTTCATCAGCCTCCAGTTCGAACCACATATAGTGCGGCTGTGTGCTCTCATCCAAGGAGAGAGATCTTAACGACCTTAACATGTCGCCAAGTGGTGAGTGCTGGAAAATATCCGCATCACAGAATTCGGCGATAGGCGCCTGATTGGATTTGAGGGGCGCAGTTACGCGCAGTTCAGAATCAGAGACCGGAGTCGAGTCCGGGGTTCCGGTAACATAGACCCCATCAGTTGGGTCCGTGTGCGGCTCCAACACCGCAGAGTCTGCGGCTCCCGTGGTGGGGTTGAGCATCCCATCTTCGGGTGACGCAATCTTTATGGATCTAGGGCCAGAACTGTTGCAGATGCTATTTCCTGATCGGATAACAGAGTTAAGTCATGATCATCATGGTGGCAGAGAGGGGTTGCCGCTGGCTCGAATTCGGTGAAGATCAAGTCTCCACGGATATCAGCAACGTAGTTCAAGCTACTGAATCTGACATGATGACTAGGGGTGTATCTCTCCATCTACTAAAGGTGGCCTTCAGTGTTGGGACAAAGCGCGAAGCCGCCAAACACGAAAAGTTGACTGGGAGGGAAAATTCCCTCGACGTCGCAGTTGCAGTTGACGACGTGATCCATCAGCCCTTCCCTCGACGACATAGTGGAACTCTCAATGAAAGCACCAATGTCGGTGTCAAAACCGGCGGATCTCGGGTAGGGGGTCCCGAACTATGTGTCTGAGGATCGATGGTAACATGAGGCAGGGGACACGATGTTTACCCAGGTCCAGGCCCTCTCGATCGAGGTAAAACCATACTTCCTGCTATATTAGTATGAGTGAATATGTGTACAAGAGTTGATCTACCTCGAGATCGTAATGACTAAACCCTAGGTCTAGCCTATGAGGATATTATGATTCTTCTCTAGCCTCTATGACTAAACCCTCCGGTTTGTATATACACCGGAGAGGCCTAGGGTTTGTACATCTCATCTTGCAGCGAAAGTAAAATCTACACCCGAGCCTAAAACTTGCCATTACTAGAATCCAGGAGTCCTATCCGAATACAAGAGATGATCTTCTATAATAATCTTCACGGACCACTAGTCCGGCCCACCAGGAGTTTGTCCGGCCACATGAGGACCCCCCGATCCAGGACTCCCTCACCTAGGCCCGCTCCGATGTGTATATAAGTCGAGGGGTTTAGTCCGTAGAAACAACAGAATCATAGCAATCTCATAGGCTAGACTTTTAGGGTTCAGCAATTACGATCTCGAGGTAGATCATCTCTTGTAATAATATTCATCAAGATCAATCAAGCACGAAGTAGTGTGTTACCTCGATCGAGAGGGCCTGAACCTGGGTAAACATCGTGTCCCCTGTCTCCTATTACCATCAATCCTAAGACGTACAACTTGAGGCCCCCTACCCGATATCTGCCGGTTTTGAGACCGACAATGGTGCTTTCATTGAGAGCTCCGCTGTGCGCTCAGGAAAAGCGATCGATGACTCGTCTCGTCATCAACGATGAGATCACCTTCGGAAACAACATGGCACTAGGCCAGATCCTCCATCTCGGCATATTTGCTATATGTGCCCGCGAGGCCTCTAGGACGGCCGCACCTCTCGTGACCATCGAGCACCACTCCTACGTTGGCTCTGACCTCCCCGACGACGCGACCTCGCAGATTCCTCGTCTTTAAACGAGCTGCTGGATCGCATCGCCGTCTTGGGTCTTTCATCGTCAGATGATCAGATCGGACTTAAATCCGGTCAGGAAGTCAATTCCACCACAACCACTCACCTGGTGGCGGCAATCGAGGATCGAGTTGAGAATACATCACCTCTTCAGACAGAGACCGATGCTATTCGGATCTCCGAACCCATCGAGCCGAAGACACCTCTGGCAGGTGGCGCATCATACCCTTCGACCTCTGGGACATACACTGGGCCTGCGGAATATTCAGACCCTGCCAAGCCCAGACCATCCACACCGGAAGATGTGCAAACCCCGGACACTACGTTGGGTGGGGACTTAAATTTATCCACACCCACCCACCATGATACATGCTCTCCAAGTAAATCTGGACTACCAGACATATATGACCTCACGTATATAAGACAACAGCCCCATGAAACAGCTCATCACTTCTGGGCCATATTCCTACTTGTTAAAAACAAGATGAAGGATTGTTGCGACGATGATATGGTGCCCATACTTCACGGCAATTGCACGGACGAGGGAGTCTTGAACGCCCTCAACCGCCGTTGAATACGGAGCTTTGCAGAACTGTCACACTTGGTACAAAAGTACTGTGTCATGGAAAACACTTAGAAAGCCTAGAATACACCTCTGGAATAGTCCATCTTCGGACTACGCGCCGATAAGGCGAAACAGGCATACATTGATAGGGCGTCCGGTAACACATGCAATGGCAAGAAAACCCGACCTTTCACAAGGCACAGATCCATTCTAGATGAACTACTGGATTAACCTTGCCAAATACATGCCACTCCGGACAATGCCCCTACCTACTGCATTAGAACACGTTGGGTACTCCGGCAGGTGGCAAAGAGCGGTGAATCAATCCTCACCACCGCAACGCCCGGGGAGAAAGGCCTCGACATCTTCACCATCTTCGAGACGTTCTCCTCAAATAACCGGCGCAAGAGAGTGAAACGTGAACTAGCAGAGGTCAATTAAATCAACATTGCAAGCCCATGGAACGACATGGCAATCACCATATCTGCCAAAGACGAACTGCGAGTCCGGCTGGTCCGACCCACAGCCGCTCTCGTACTAAACCCCATAGTAGATGGCTTCCACCTCACTAAAGTACTCATGGACGAAGGCAGCGGACTCAAACTCTTATATGAGGACACGCTTGCAAAAATGCAGGTTGACAAATCCCGCATTGAACAAAGTAATACAACCTCTTGAGGAATTATCCCTGCCAGGAAGCCCGATGTTGAGGAAACATCAAGTTCGACATAGTATTGGGTACATCTGAAAACTACAGGTCGGAGGAATTGCTCTTCCACATTGTCCCCTTCAACAGCGGATATGTCAGGACCCCGATCCTAAGTCAGAGAAGTCTAGCATGTAACACATCATAACACTTAGCAACCTCACGCACGGTATCCCCACGGGTGCCACCTTACCTGGCCCGGGACCGTTTGCGCATTTTGGCACACGTATATGATAGTGTCGCTAGCATCCATATGACAGAGAACCCGGGCCGACATGACTAGTTATAAACCAAAAGTGGCACTAAATTACAGAGATAGGCATACATGATCCAGCAACGAACGTGTCAGTCATCAACGTATGAACCCAAGTCGTAGCAAGCTACAAGGACTTAAAGGAACAACGCGTGACATTTCCCATAAGGGACAGACACAGGAACGAAGAAGGACACATGCCGGCCAGCCTAAGTGCTCCGGAGCAATAGCAAGCTACCAAGGCTCAGTGGAAGCAATAGGAGACATTTCCCTATAAGATAGGCTACCAAGGGTAAACAACTAGGTGTCAGATCCCACACATAGCAATACAAATTACACGTACGCATAACATGCAAGTATGTGCTGTACAACATGGCATCACAACATAACTCAACAACTCATATAGATAGAGGCCCAGAAGAGCAATCATAACATTTATTACAAACAGAGGTCACATGACCCAACATACGGAGCATACACGCAACGGAAGCATAACATGTCTGAGTACAGACAACTACAAATGAAAAAGGCTGAGGAGCCTGACTATCTACAAGACCCTCCCAAGGGTACAAGATCGTAGCTGAGGTAACAAGCTAAACATCGAAGTCCACGCGGAACCACTAGTGAGACTGGAGTCTCTCTACAAAAACATAAATTAAGCAAACGTGAGTACAAAGGTACTCAGCAAGACTTACATCAGAACTAGCTACATATGCATCAATATCAACAAAGGGGTGTTGGAGTTTGACTGCAGCAAGCCAGCTTTGACTCGGTGGCTATCCTGAACTACGACTGCAAGTAACTCTTTTGAGGTGGCGCACACGAGTCCACATATTCACCAAACAATACACCACTATGGATACGCTCCAGTCTCCCTACGAGAAGGCCATCCATAGCACTCACGCTTATCTTGCGTATTTTAGAGTATCCACTTCCACTTGTCTATGAACTGTACAGGTAACCCAGAAGTCCATTTCCACAGACACGCCTATTCGAATAGATCATATATAACCCTGCAGGGGTGTACTTCTTCACACACGCTCTCGCCACTTACCGCCATGTACACGTCATGTATCTCGGCAACCTTCAAGCGGAAGCCTGGCGAGGGTGTCGGCCACGACCTGACTAACCACACAATTCCCTAGTCCAGGTTTATCGCCTATTTGGGTTCCATCCGTGGGGAGATCCGGCCGGGGTGTCGCTCACGGCCCCAAACGATGTGTATAGGGTTCCCGAGTCACCAAACGGGCGACCGGTACACCCGGCCATGTACCTGCCATGTCACAGCCCACCCCGAGGGTCAGCGTTGCGCACGACCTCCAGTAAACTACAAACACCAAAAACTAGTTGCAACTCCTGGACAGAGGACAAGGGTAGTTAATAAGTCGAGAGAGCTTGGAGCACCCGGAGCCCAATGCGTGGTAGTAGCTCATTCATGGATCACAGACCTAGAACTCAGTTCCTAAGGACGGCTGCAATGAGACAACCCACCAAGTACTCCTACATGGCCTCTCATCTCTACCTTTACCAAAACGTGTTCACACACTTAGCTCACACACAGTAGGACATGTTCATCACCATTCCAATTCATCCCCGATGAATCAGACCTGACACAACTCTAAGCAATAGCAGGCATAACCAGAAAGCATGAATGAGTAGGCACAACATGGCTCAAACAACTCCTACTCATGCTAGTTGGTTTCAACTTTGTACTGTGGCAATGACAAGTCATGCAGTGGAAAGGGGTGCAACTAACGCAGTAGGTAACAGTTGAAGCGTTGTTGTCCTAATGCAGTAAAAGAGAGAAAGAGCGAGAGAGTGGGATTGTATCGGAATGCTCAAAGGGGTTTTGCTTGCCTGGCACTTCTGAAGATAGCACTATGTCTTCATCAGTGTCATCGATCACATCGTAGGAACAACGTCTACTGAGAGGGGACAAACACCGGCAAGAGAGAAAGAACACAATCAATGCAATGCGACAAAATGATGCATGATCATGACATGGCAATATGCTGTTGATTGAGCTAATGCAACTAGCAACCATATTAAATGAAGTTGGTTTGAACCAAAGGTTCAAATTCAAACTCCATATGTGATTATTCAAATGTCATTTATTCAAATTGTCCTAAACAGTGGCTGTAAGTTATTCAAACATGCATGAAAATGCCATAAACAGATTGCTTGAATTTTTCTGATCATTTTTCATATATAAATTATTTTCATTGGAGTTATAGATTATTTTCTGTGATTTTTAGAAGTTTTGGCTATTTTCTGAAAATAAATAAATCATTTCTAATTTAGTTTAATTTACAGAAAATTGTTACTGCGTCAGCACTAGGTCATGCTGACATCAGCAAGTCAACAGGCGGGTCTAGGTCAAACCTGCTAGTGGGGCCCGCGTGTTAGTGACTCAGTTCTGGTTAGGGTCACTGACATGTGGGCCTAGTCAACGCCCACGTCAGCACGATCAAAACTGACACGTGGGGCCACTATGGTTAACATAAACTAAACAGGAACAAAAGCCGTGGTTAGTCAGGCAGTGGGGCCCGTATGTCACAGACAGGGGGCACTAACTAAACACGATTAGTCCCTAAACTAATGGTGCCACATCAGCGTCACTGGAACCTCGCCGGCGGTGACCAAATCGACGGCGGCGCGGCTCGGGACCACGCTACGGGCGGCGTTTTGGCTTGCTGAGGGTACCAGGGCGTAGCCCTTGCACGCTCGCATCGAGCGATGGTGAAGCTGGACGCGGGGGTCGCCGGAATAGACCGCACCGACGAGCGGTGCGGCGCCGGAGTTTGGACGTCAACGAATTCGACGCCACAGGGAATGTCAAGAGCAACGGTTGGTTGCTACGGCCCTGTGGTAAAGCGCTGAGCACGGTGATGCACTCGGACGCGGGTGGCAGCAGCTGTGGCTGCGGCTGCGCCATGGCCGGCGACAGGAGCTCACGGGTGCGACGGGGAGGTTAGCTAGGGCTCGGGGGCGAGGAGGTAGACAGGGGGAAAACAGAGAGGGGCTCACGGCAATTCAGACGAGCAGGACGGCGAGGTCGGGGAAGCACGGACGCCGACGAATCGACGGTGATGTTGTCGGCGGCCAGAGGATGAAGATGAGGTCGGGGAAGACGCCATGAGGCTCCCGAGCTCGCGTGCGTGGGCGTGTAGATCCACGGGTTCGTGGCGGAGCTCGTGGTCACTTTGCGGGGGCGAGGGGAAGGCTGTGGACACGAGGTTCACGGCGGCGAGCTCGCACGGCTCTCGGTCGTGGTGAAAGGAGGTGAGGGAGAACGAAGGGCGAGAGAGGGAGAGGTCGGGCGGATCGGGACGTCACCGAGGCATTCATCCCTGCGTCCAGAAGCTTGGCGACAAGCTGGAGGTGGCCAGGGCGCGTGTGCGCGAACGGCAGCCACACGCCTCGCGTCCTTCTGGCGCGTGGTAGGCGATGACTGGCACTGTCGGCCAGATGGGCTGCACAATGCTGGGCCGTGAAGCTGGGCCGCCAGGTAAGTTAACCCAGGTGAGCTCTCTCTTTCTTTTTAATTTCTTTCTGTTTTCTAATTTTTGCATTTGTTTTGGCTTTATCTAAAATATTAAACAAGCTCAAAATTCATGAAACTGCTTGAGGCTACTGTTTGGATTATTTCCAACAGTAAACATTTTAGTTCATGAATATTTGGACATTTAAAAATAGTATATAGCATTTAAATGCCCAAATGCAAATAGTTTAAGATTTAATTCAAAAAATCCAGAATGGCCCTATAAAAGTGTGCACCATTTTTAACAGAGGTTCTAGACCAATTCAAAAATCATGAACATTTTCAAAGGCATTTTGTGTCTGTGTATTGGAAACGACACCTATGGGATCACAAGAATCCCTACTACGGTTGCGGGGCGCGGGGTTGAGAGAAAAGCGGATCCAACAGATAGCACACGATTCGTTTACCCAGGTTCGGGCCGCGACGATGCATAAAACCCTACTCCTGCTTTGGTGGATTGTATATCTGTGTTCTTCAGCTAGCTATGGGGCGTGAGGAGCTCCAAAAAGCCGAATCCTCCTCCTGGTCGCCTCGGGCCTCCTTTTATAAGGAAAAAGGGTTGCCAAAGTGGCACACAGGAGGTGGAAAGGGTACAGTGTGGCGAGGTATTCCCACGCATTACAAGACAAGGCGCATTTAATGTGTCTTGCTTAGGTGTCCTTGCTTTATCGGGGACGGGGGAGACATCCGTCTTGTCCGTCGCCGCTCCTTCTTGTGTCGTCACGCGCCCTGGCCAGCGATGCCTGAGATGCCATGTAGGCAGGCAGGCAGCTGAGGTGGCGCAATGGTGGGTCTTCATGAAGATCTGCATGTCTAAATGCAGGTGCCTGCCCAGCTGGTTGGGTTGGCAGTTGTATTTGGCGGTGGAGGTTTAGTTGGCGTGGGCCTGATGGTGGCTCTGTAGATGTCCTCGGCAAGGGCCTTGCCGGGGCCCCGGCAAGGGTCTTGCCGCGGCGCCTGCTATCATCCCCGGCAAGGTGCTTGCCGGAGGTCTTGTGGTCTTCCTTGGCTGGGATCCCGCCAAGGGTCGTCGTCTTCTTAGTACATGTGTGACCTTGAATGTCTTCACAACGATCTGCATGCCACTACCGGGATGTCTCCCGAATCCTTGCCCCATGGGGGCAGTGGACTCAAGGGTGAATCGCTCCGTAGGCGTGGGGCGAGTTGCCGCGGCAAGGGTCTTGTCGGGGCTGCTAAAGCCGGCCCCGGCAAGGATCTTGCCGGGGCTTTTGAAACTAGCTCCTGGCAAGGATCTTGCCGGGGTAATCTGCTCGTCCCTTTGCTATTTGTGGTCTTGTTCTCTTGGGCTTCAGTTCCATCGAGCTTCGGTCTTACCCTGGCTCACCTCCCTTGCCGTGCTTGGTGTAGTGGTGCCCGTGGCTCAGACTGCCCGTGCATAGTCATAGGGGTACAAAAAGTGTACCCCTCTTTTTGTACACCGCCTGGAGTCCCCGGCCCTGGGCCACACATAAGCGCGATGTGTTGTTGGGCTAGGCCCAGAACGGTGCACGGGCAGGCGGGACGGTTTTTACCGTGGTAAGATTTGCCGCTCGCTGCGCCTCCCACGATCCGTGCACGCGGCGCGGCGTGGAGGGGTGTGCGTGACGTGGGCGGCATGCCCGGGGCGGTTTCCACAGGCATGCGTCACGTCGCAGTTAATGCGAAAGGAGGTAGCCCGCGCCCCCCCCCCATAAGAAGGAATAACCGCAGGCGCGCTACTCACTTCCTCCGCTTTCCTCGCGCCTCTTCCAATCTAGGGGCCGCCATTTCCTCTCTTCCTTCCTTCCGAAGCTTCCGCCGTCGCTTGCCGCCGTTGCTTCGCCATCCCCCTCCCTCAGTCCTCTGATGGCTTCCCACCCCTCGTTGGTTACCCCAAGTGGAAGGTTTGAGATGCCGTGTAGCGGTAGTTTTCCCTTGGCAAGGATACCAAGGATCGAATTTCCCCTGAGACACCAAGGTTCAACAAGAAGGTGTCAACTGCTAGCGGCGCAACCAGCGATTGACCGGACCTGCACACAGATACAAATAACTTTGCTCCCAACATGTACAGAGAGCTTGTCAATCCCTCCGGCCTTGTCGTTTACAAACGATCAAACGCAAGAGGTAATAGTGATAGGTATGACTGCAACTAGTAAGTAAGAACTGAAAGTAAATAGCGGATGTGATTAGTGATGGTAATATGGACCGGGGTCCCATGATGTTCACTAGTGATGTCTCTCTCCCAAAAGACGATAAAACAGCTAAGCGAGGTAAACAAATTACAGCTGGGCAGTTGACAGGATTACGTGCGCAAACCAATGCTAACTATGCTGCAAGAAAGGTAGAGGCTCAAAAGCATGGGCGGTACGCCAAGGCAAGTAGACCTAAATCCATCTGCATCTACTACTAATCATCCACCTTGAGATATCTATCCAGAACATCTCGCTGGTATTAAGTTGGGAGTCCCACCCATAGTGTAAACTCAAAGCAACAGACAACTGCATTAAAAGAACTTTGCGTAAAGTAAACAATCCTTGCACCCGCGGGAACAGCACATCCCGTAGACTCATGTTTCTGTCACTCAAGCTAGTCATCGAGGGGCATGAACCCACAATCAAGCATAACGTTCGCTTTTGGAGTTACTACCTACTACTTGGCCAAAGCAATAAACAGCAACAGAGAACATGCAAGAATTACTAAAGAACATAAATATAAAAGAGGTAAATCAAATATATTACTCACACACAATCTGAACATAATCTCATAATCCATCGGATCCCAGCAAACTCATCATAGCAACAACATAAGGATTACATATGTGCCTCGATCATGTAGGGCAGCTCACGAGGTCTAATCGGTGAAGGAGAAAGAGGGGAGGAGAACATCACATAGCTACTGGTCATGGACCCTTGGTCCAAGGGAGACTACTCACAACTCATCCGGGAGGCGTCCATGGTGGTGGAGAGGCTCCCGGTGGTGATCCTCCCCTCCGGCAGGGTGCCGGGAAGAGTTCTCCTGGTGCTCCCGATCTTGGAAGCGCGGCAGCGGCAGAACATAGATGAGATCGCGGAAAAGGGTTCCGTCCTCAAGGGTTTCGGGACGCGGTGTAAATATATGCCAAAGGGGGGCCTCAGAGGAGGCCTGGGGGGCCCAGGCGCCCTGGCGGCGCGGCCAGGAGGGGGGGCGCGCCCTCTGGCCGCCTAGATCCCTGGTAGCCCCCCTCCGGCCCTACTTTGGCCGCATGGAAGCTTCCGGAACGCTGATTTTTTATATATTTTTCCCGGAATTTTTCTGGCAGTTTACGTAATGGGAAAACCTGAAATACAAAAACAGTAGAAATCAGAAACTGGCACTGGGGTGCACTGAGTTAATAGGTTAGTCCAAATATGATCAAAAGTGTATGGAAGTGCATAAACATCATAGCAATATCACACAAAAGAGGCATGGAGCAAGAAGAAATTATAGATACGTTTTGGACATATCAACATCCCCAAGCTTAATTCCTGCTCGTCCTCGAGTAGGTAAATGATAACAAGCATAATTTCTGTGGTGACATGCTATTAACCATATAAGAACTTTTCACAGTCACATGACAAAAGCTTACTGAGATAATGAATCTGTAGAAATTAAGTTGCCTCATGAGAAAATCACAAAGAACTGAAAGTTTTACAAAATGATATTGAAACATCAAATAGATTTGTAGTGAGCATGGTGTGCAAATATGATAAAGTGGTACCTCGCTTGCCCCCTTTAGTGAAGCAAAACATAAATGCAGGGGCACCTCCAAGGTTTAAGTGACGACTAGATACAATGATTTCGGAATAAACGATATCATAATCATGCAAAAGACAATGGTACTTTGGGACAATGCACATTACACTCAGAATGACAATCATGCTCTTAATAGTTGGTGCTTCAAAGAAGGTGGAGACTCTCGAACCGTGGCTTTTGATGGCAAGGTTGAAAACCCGTGGTCGGAAACAAAAACTAAACATGTACCAGAGCTCTTGGTTTTTAAAAACAGAAGTAAAATTATTTTTGGGATATGCATATTTTGTTAATGAATGCTAGCAGATTACTCAATTACTTCTCGAGCTGGACAAGTTTCGAGGAACGGCTCCCGCACGAGGACGATCACATCCTCTTAATCTCCTTTGTTTATCACTGCCAAAGTTTTCTGATTTCTCATGAACAAAGCGTGAAGGAGGGTTTGTTTATTGTATTATTTTTTAATGAACCGGGCGCACTCTATGCCAGTTCCTTCTCGTATTAGGGGTTTGCACATTAGACATGCAATCCCGGGGTGAAGCTTGTCCAACTTAAAAAGATCATGAATTAACTACTACTTCCTCATGAGCTAAAACAGAGGCATAAAAGAGAAATGTTTTTTTTTTGATTAATTTCGAGATGGTACATGAAAGTCTTCGTTAGGAATGGCAGGTAAATACCATGTATAGGAAGGAATGGTGGACTCATATGGCATAACTGGTTTAAAGGATTTTGGATGCACAAGCAGTCAGTCCGCTTAGTACAGGCGAAGGCTAGCAAAAGACTGGGAGCGACCAACTAAGAGAGCAATGGCGGTCATAATCATGCAGAGCGACAAAGCAACATTGAATCGGGCATGGAAGTTATATCGCTACTCAGAAATTAAAGATCATCAAGGCTTGATAGACTTTCTTTACAGTCTTAAATATGCGTGAGCATATGCCAAGTCAATGAAAATAAATTCTTGGAGGAAGATATCACTAAACCATCCCACATCATAGGCAAACAAATCATGTTGGTACTCCAATAACACATTGAGAACCCCCCCAGCTATTTGAGACTAACCATAAGAAAACATGAACTACTAAGCACCATTATGCACATAGCATTTTTATCACAGACATATCAACCAGTGCAACAGAAGCCAACTCTCTTAACAAGATAAGCATGATAACTAAAGAGAGTTCCAGCGACCAACTAAACAAAAGCTCTTTAAAAAGAAAAGCATGAAAACTAAGAGCTAAGCATGACAATAGCTATTGAAAGACCAAGAACATACACAGCAAAGATAACCATGAAAATTCTATGTTGTGTTCTAGGTTGAAGTGGAGCGTGTTTCTCTCCCACGCAAAGAAAGCTGAGTTCCAACTTGTTATGAAAAGCAAGCAAAGCTAAAGAAAACTTAAAAGAAAACTAAAAGCAAGACGCTCCAAGCATAGCACATAACACATGAAGTGATAAAAATATAGTGGAACGAAAGACGAACTGATAATTGTTGATGGAGAAGGGGATGCACGGGGGCATCCCCAAGCTTAGACGCTTGAGTCTTCTTGAATATTTCTTGGGGGTGCATGGGGGCATCCCCAAGCTTGAGCGTTTGACACTCCTGAATCTTTTTATCATCTTCCCTCGCACACTTGAAAACTCCCTTCATACATAACTCATCATAATCTGATTAGCGATGTTAGTACCCATAATAAAATAATTTTTCCTTGCTGGAAATAAGGATATTCTCTAAGGTCTACTGTTTCTCAAGATTGACAAAAGGTTTTTGCAAAGAAAAAGCAAGCTCAAGGTTTTCAAAATGAAGGAAAGGCAAAACAGGACAGAATCTGTGAAAAACAGACCAGCAGGTAGTAAATAATTGTTTCGGGGCACTTCTGCAACTCAAATCAAAAAACTCAGAACAGACGCCCAAAAGCCAATTATATAGAGCACGCTGTCGAAAAAATTCAGACCAAAAAGATGACGTGGTGATTTTATACGAATTTTTCTATCCAAGGACAGAATCTGTTTCCTGGACAGCACGTCACAACTTTTGAACTTTCTTGCAATCAGAGGCTACACTTGGCACAAAGCTGAAAAGTAAAGATACAATGATGATGCTACTGTAGTAACAACATCAAGACACAACAAAAGCAAAATAAAATTTTATTCATTGTGGGCTGCCTCCCAAAAGCGCTGTTTATGCCTTTAAGCTAGGCATAATGCAAAAAGATCAAGTCTTATCAAGAGTAAAAGAATAGCTAGCCCGTATAACGGACTCAAAATGTAACTTAATCTTTTTTCTAGGGAAGTGTTCCATCCCTTTCTTGAGAGGAAATTGGAATTTTATATTCCCCTCTTTCATGTCAATGATAGCACCCACGGTGCGAAGAAAAGGTCGTCCCAAAATAATTGGAAAAGAAGGTTCACATTCAATATCCATAATAGTAAAATCAACGGGAACATAATTGTCATTGACAATGATAAGAACATCGTCGATCCTCCCCAAAGGTTTCTTTATGGAAGAATCAACAAGACGAACACCAAAAGAACAAGAATCAAAAGGTTTCAATTTAAGCATATCATATATTCTTTTGGGCATAATGGAGGTACTAGCTCCAACATCACATAAAGCATAGCAAGAGAAGTTATTCAACTTAATTTTAATCATAGGATCCCAACCATCTTCTAGCTTTCTAGGTATTGAGGCTTCTACTCTAAGTTTCTCCTCCCTAGCTTTGATGAGAGCATTAGTGATATGCTCTGTGAAGGCAAGATTAAGTGTGCTAGTGCGGGGATCTCTAGACATCTTGTGAAGGAAATCAATAACTTCGGTAAGGGTGCAATTACCAAAATCAAGGTCACTACTATCAAGTAAAGTGGTAGTGGTGTCCTTTAGGCTCACTTGTTTGGTAGTTTCTATGGTCATAGCATCACCATTAATAGGTCCAATGGGACCAGGAGTGCATTGGGTGCTAAGAGTTTGGATATCCTCAACAACTTGGATAGTAGCAACAGTGTGGTGGGTAGGAAGGTTCTTAATTCTATCTTCTTCCTCCTTTTCTCTAGCCCATCTCTCTTTAAGTTTAGCCAACATCCTAATGTTTTCATTAATTTGCACTTGAATAGCATTCATAGGAGTGGTCTTCCTCTCCTCAAGAGGGGAAGTTCTAATTTTAAGCAATTCTACCTCATGGGCTAAATTGTCTACCTTCGAAGAGAGATCATCTAGTTTGGCTAGTTTTTCTTCTACACTCTTATTGAAGGCTTTTTTGGGTAGTGATGAAATCTTTAAGCATAATCTCTAGTTCAGAAGTGGAGTTCTTGGTGCTAGGATAAGCATTGTTGTTCCCATAGGAATTAGAGGGGAACGGTCTAGGATTGCTACCAAAATTACTCCTATAAGCATTGTTATTGAAATTGTTTCTAGAGATAAAGTTCACATCTACTTGTTCTTGAGCAATCAAAGAATTTAAAGGAACATCACGAGGATCAATAGAAGATTGCTTGGAAAGTAGAGACATGATCAAGTCAACTTTTTCATTTAGGGAGGAAATCTCCTCGACAGAATTTACCTTCCTACCTGTTGGAGCGCGTTCGGTGTGCCATTGGGAATAATTGGTCATCATCTCATCGAGAAGCTTTGTGGCAGAACCAAGTGTAGTTGACATAAAGGTTCCTCCCGCGGCCGAATCTAACAAGTTCCGCGAGGTAAAGTACAAGCCTGCATAAAAAGTTTGGATAACCATCCAAGTAGTCAAACCATGAGTAGGGCAGTTCTTGACAAGAGATTTCATGTGTTCCCAAGCTTGGGCAACGTGTTCATTATCCAATTGTTTAAAATTCATTATGTTACTCCTTAGTTGGATAATTTTAGCAGGTGGATAGTACTTCCTAATAAAGGCATCCTCGCACTTGTCCCAAGAATCTATGCTATTTCTAGGCAAAGATTGAAACCAAATTTTAGCTCCTCCTCTAAAGGAGAAAGGAAAAAGCTTAGTCTTAACAATATTACCATCTATTTCTTGGTACTTTTGCATATCACAGAGTTCAACAAAATTGTTTAAGTGTAAAGCAGCATCATCTCCAGCACCGGAGAATTGATCTTTCATAACTAGGTTCAGTAAAGCAGGTTTAATTTCATAAGAAGGTGCTGAAGTGGCAGGTGTAGTAATAGGCGTGCAGATAAAGTCATCGTTGTTATGACTAGTGAAGTCACACAACTTGGTGTTCTCGGTGGAACCCATAGCAGCAAGCAAGCAAGATAACTATTTTTGTGATTTTTGATAAAAGATACTAAAGCAAAAACTGAAAGGTAAACTAACAAGACTAAAAAGCAAAGGTAAAAGATAGCGTGCAACTCCCCTATCTTGAAGAGTGGAGTCCCCGGCGACGGCGCCAGAAAACTTTGCCTGATGGCTTCTCGCCCCTCGTTGGTTACCCCAAGTGGAAGGTTTGAGATGCAGTGTAGCGGTAGTTTTCCCTTGGCAAGGATACCAAGGATCGAATTTCCCCCTAAGACTCCAAGGTTCAACAAGAAGGTGTCAACTGCTAGCGGCGCAACGAACGATTGACCGGACCTGCACACAGATACAAATAACTTTGCTCCCAACGAGTATAGATAGGTTGTCAATCCCTCCGGCCTTGTCGTTTACAAAGGATCAAACGCAAGAGGTAATAGTGATAGGTATGACTGCAACTAGTAAGTAAGAACTGAAAGTAAATAGCGGATGTGATCAGTGATGGTAATATGGACCGGGGTCCCATGATGTTCACTAGTGATGTCTCTCTCCCAAAAGACGATAAAACAGCTAAGCGAGGTAAACAAATTACAGCTGGGCAATTGACAGGATTACGTGCGCAAACCAATGCTAACTATGCTGCAAGAAAGGTAGAGGCTCAAAAGCATGGGCGGTACGCCAACGCATGTAGACCGAAATTCATCTGCATCTACTACTAATCATCCACCTTGAGATATCTATCCAGAACATCTCGCTGGTATTAAGTTGCGAGTCCCACCCATAGTGTAAACTCAAAGCAACAGACAACTGCATTAAAAGAACTTTGCGTAAAGTAAACAATCCTTGCACCCGCGAGTACAAGCACCGTTGTTTTCCCCCTTGTGGCAACAGCACATCCCCTAGACTCATGTTTCTGTCACTCAAGCTAGTCATCGAGGGGCATGAACCCACAATCAAGCATAACGTTCCCTCTTGGAGTTACTACCTACTACTTGGCCAAAGCAATAAACAGCAACGGAGAACATGCAAGAATAACTCAAGAACATAAATATAAAAGAGGTAAATTAAATATATTACTCACACACAATCTGAACATAATCTCATAATCCATCGGATCCCAGCAAACTCATCGTAGTAACAACATAAGGATTACATCTGTGCCTCGATCATGTAGGGCAGCTCACGAGGTCTAATCGGTGAAGGACAAAGAGGGGAGGAGAACATCACATAGCTACTGGTCATGGAACCATGGTCCAAGGGAGACTACTCACAACTCATCCGGGAGGCGTCCATGGTGGTGGAGAGGCTCCCGGTGGTGATCCTCCCCTCCGGCAGGGTGCCGGGAAGAGTTCTCCTGGTGCTCCCGATCTTGGAAGCACGGCGGCGGCGGAATAGAGATGAGATCACGAAAAAGGGTTCCGTCCTCGAGGGTTTCGGGACGCGGTGTAAATATATGCCAAAGGGGGGCGTCAGAGGAGGCCTGGGGGGCCCAGGCGCCCTGGCGGCGCGGCCAGGATGGGGGGCGCGCCCTCTGGCCTCCTGGAGCCCTGGTGGCCCCCCTCCGGCCCTACTTTGGCCGCATGGAAGCTTCCGAAACGCTGATTTTTTATATATTTTTCCCGGAATTTCTCTGGCAGTTTACGTAATGGGAAAACCTGAAATACAAAAATAGCAGAAAACAGAAACTGGCACTGGGGTGCACTGATTTAATAGGTTAGTCCACATATGATCAAAAGTGTATGGAAGTGCATAAATATCATAGCAATATCACACAAAAGAGGCATGGAGCAAGCAGAAATTATAGATACGTTTTGGAAGTATCATCCTCCAACTTAGCCGCCATGGCGTCCAAATCCGCCAAGGGCAAGGGGATGGCCAAGGGCGACGTGTCTGTGGAGCCGCCGGAGAGCGCGATATTGGGGGACCGGACGAAGTCCGCCTTCTTCTTCCCGTCGACGGTTGACGTCCACGAGCTCCGGGCCGCCTTCAAGCCTCTTTGGGGGGTGAAGACGGGGGGATAGAATTTGGGACATCCGGCGACGCGCGTCATTCCTGCCGCTTGCGCCGAACCTGGCCCAAATCGGTATCCCTTCTTTGTCGACTACTTTTCTTGAGGGTTATGTCCCCCTTTCTCTGATTTCTTCTACGATATCATGCACACCTTCGACTTCCGCCTCTTGGGTTTTACTCCGAATGGGGTGGCGTGCATGGCTTTCTTTGCGCACCTTTGGGAAGGCTTCGTCGGGGTGCAGCCCAACACGGCGCTCTGCTGCCACTATTTCTCCCCTCGGATCCAGCCGGGAGGTGCCGTCTCTGGATGCATCACCTGGATCTCAAGATCCAAGGGGTCGTACCCGGACGGTGTCGTGAAGGAGAGGTGGGATGAATGGCGTGGCCGGTGGTGCTGGATTGAAGATGAAGACCTGCCAAGATTTTGTAGGGTCCGCCGAGTGCCGCCGGTCTGTGGCAGTGATTGGAGCGATGTCGACGCTGCCGATGGGAGGCTCACCGTCGCCACCACCAGGATTCTCCAGCTCATCCAGGCCAGACTCACCCTTGAGATGATCGGGGCGGACTTCATTCGTCGTTGAATCGCCCCGTTGCATAACAAGGGGAGCCTAGCCTGGCTCTTTAGGAATCCGGCTGACGTCATGCGGCTCCGCCCTGGCCTCGACCACAACTTCACGGTGATGGCACATGCCCATTTCTGCCAGCGGCTTTTCCAGCTTGATGTGGGTCGCGATGGCGAGGTCGAACGAACCGGCAAGGCCGCGAGGGCTGCCGTGAAGGCCGGCAAGGCCATCAAGGGTCCTTTTTTCAAGTTGCCAGCGGGGGTGGTCCCGTTGTGCAACAATTCGCACCAGTCCGAGATCATCGCTATGATGCCGGACTGCAACGCGCACGGCCCTGTCCCGAGCTGGAAGGAGCCGACGGATGCGGATGTGCAGCAATTCTTCGACTCTCTAGTTGAGGTGTATGTCAAACCTGACGCTGAGCGGTGGCTTGTTATGGACACCACCCAGGCAGAGCGGGACTACATCGCCACTAGGGCGAGGGAGGCACAGCTTGCCATGGAGGCCGGCAGCGCCGGAGGTGTGGAGGACAAGGCCGCAACGGCTGCAGAGGAGGAGGAGCTCGCCCACTAGGCGATGGCTGCCGGGGAGGCTAGCAGTGCCGACACTGGAGCTTCGCTTGTTGAGGACGCGGCCGACGAGTCGTCGTCGGAGGAGGACGTGGCGGCGGGCTCGACGCCGGCCAGGGGAAGAGGGCGAGTCTGCGGCGTGCTAGTTCTGGCGAGCCGGTCCGGCCCGGCAAGGCTACGCGGCCTCAATTGACCCTGGAGGGGTCCGGGCGCCACACGAGGGCCACGGCAGCGAGGAGGCTGACGAAGGCCGCTGAGAAGAAGAAGCCAACAGCCCCTTCACCATCTGGGCGCGCACAAACTCCGCCTTCTTCGCCTCCTCCGGCAGACGTCGACTCGGATGTCGACGCGGAGTTTCCTTTTGATCTTAGGGCGCTCAGCCCGAAGAGGAAAAGGAAAGCAGTGGAGGAGGAGGAGATGGACGACGAGTAAGTACTCCGTTCCTTACTGCCATTTCCATTCCCCTAAGTTGAGCCACTCATCTTGATCCATTTTTGCTTTTGCAGGGACGCAGAGACGTTGGCCCAGCGGGTGAAGAGGGCAACGGACTCGGCGAGCAGTCAGCCCTCGGCTGGGGCTTCAGAGACACTACTGGTGGTGTTGAGCAGCCCAGACAGCAGCCCCCGGCACAGCCCCCAGCGTAAGTTCATCACCCTCTTCTTGCTCGACATGTGGTGGGTGTTCGATGCTATGGTGCTGACCTTGTCGGTTTTGTAGGACGGGAGCGGCAGCAAGAGGAGCCGCAGGGGGCTACCCCCAACACACCACCCCCATCGACTATGCCACCGCGAGGGGTGTCCCCGGCAAGGGCACCAAGCACGGAGCCCACACCCATGGAGGAAGAGAGGAACTTGGGCGCTGGTGGCTGGTGGCTGGTGGCTCTGCCACGGCACCAAATACTGGTGGGGAGGGGACTTCTGCTTCACAGCCTGGCACTGGTGAGTCGCCTATCCTCTGTCTCCGTTTTCCCCTTATTCTTTTTATTGGCTTCATTGCTCCCATTACTGCCCAGGCCCTCCTTCAGATATGGATGACGTGCACGCCGTCGTCGGGAACATTGCTGAGGAGGCCGCGGCAGAGGCCGACAGGATCGCCGCTGAGGAGGCCGACAAAGATGCTGATGAAGACACCGCTGCGGGGGCCGGCAAGGCGACCGGCGAGGCTTCTGCCGATGGTGCCGGCGGTGGGCCTGCCGGGGAGGCCGGCAAGGCCACAACCGAGGAAGAGGTGGTTGATGATCAGCCTTCTTCCTCCACAACCTCGGGCCCCGGCAGGTATCTGAAGGTGGTCGATGATCTCTTCGTCCATCTTGCAGGGGCGTCAAGTTCCCGAGCGCCCGCCGGAGGGGAAGTCTTCGATAGCGAGGTGCTCGCCACCACAGGGCTCGAGGTGGTCGATGAACCGGGCGTCGGCGGTGATGGTTCCCCAGAAGAGCAGCTCTTCCGTGCTATGGGGGCCAATTTCCGGATGCTCCAAGCGCTCTACCGTGCCCGTCTGGACAAGGTTAAGTCCAGGATGGCAACGGTGGACGAGGCGGAAGTGGACTTCTAGGCGCGCGTTGCTGAGGCGCAGACCTGGTTTCACCAGACCCGCGAGGAGCAGAGGGCCTTCCAGGTGGAATTGGCCAGGCGCGAAGTAGAGCTCGCCATGAAGATAGCTGACGTCGAGAGGGCCTAGGAAGAGGTGGCGAACTTGGCTGCCGCGGCGGAGGCCGCCCGGAACCAGCATCAAGCCGCCTTGGATTCCTAGGAAGAAGACCTCCCCACGTGTGAGGCGAAGCTTGCCGCAACGCTCCGCGGCAAGGATGAGGAGCTCGATGCCCTTGTCGTGCGGCGGACTCGCGAGCTGGAGCAGAGGCACAAGGAGGCACTCGATGCCCAGGCTCTGGCCCACGCCGACAAGGTGAAGGAGCTGGAGGTAGAGAGGGACGAGTTGAAGGAGCAGACCCTCAAGCTGTCCGACGAGAAGAGCACGCTCAACTGTGCCTTGGCAGAGGCGCATGGAGCGGCCATCAGCAGGGCTGGGGAGCTCTCCGAGGCGCAAAACTCCATCAGAGATCTCAAGCTGAAGCTGGAGAATCTCGAGAAGATGTTGTCGGAGAGCTCGGCTCGGGAGGAGACCTTGACCAGGAGCCTGGAGGAGGAGAAGCAGTTGCGAGCGGACGAGGCCGCCTCCCACCAGGAGTATGTGGCGGACGAGAACAGATGGATCAGCCGGCTGGAGGACGTCGCCGGCAGGGTCACCTTGTAGTTGGCCCTCATGGGGATGCCAAACGTGAGGTATGCCCCTGAGTGGAGCGGGACCTTCAACGCCAAGCTGACCCTGTTCTTCGAGGGCGTCCTCGGTGCCTTGGCTGATCTTCACTCCAACAAAACGGCCACGTTGGCCGGAGAGGCCCGACGACTTTGCCGAGGGGTCATGACCAAGGTCCTCACCAAGATGGCGTACTGGAATCCCACCTTTGACTTCGAAGCCGCGATGGATAGCTTGCCGGAGGGTACTGACCTCACGGTGCTCAAGGAGCGTATCAAGCCCGTCATCAGCTGCATCGACGAAATCAACAGGGTGGAAGGCCAGCGCCAGGATTAGGCATCCCGTTCTTCTTGGCCGCTGCGGGTTCATGACCAAGACAAATTTTATCTTTAGTTAGAACCGCAACAATGATACGATGTAACACAACTTTGAAATATTTTTGGGATTATGCATGCTATTTCCCTGTTTTTTGTTTCTTTGTACGTCCACCCTACGCTAGCTGGGTAGGCTTGCCGGCGCGGAAAACCCAGGGCGGCGTCTTGGGGATGGGTCCCCATTGGCCTGCCGGGCGAGCATGCTGCCGGGCGAGCGTGCTGCCGGGCGAGCCACCTTGCCGCCCTTAACACAGCCACTTGAACTGTCGAGTTCGATTCTAGTCAGAGTCGAGAGCCTTGCCAGTTGCGGAAGGCTACCTTACCGTTCCCAACAGAGCCGTTTGAACCGTTGAGCGGACACGAAACAGAACAAAGGCATTGCCGATCGGGAAGGGCCCGATTTGCGTGCAGGTTTCTTTTTGTACAAAGAACGACAACTACGAGGATAATAACTTTATATAATAGGATGGAAATATCCGGAGCTCAATGTAACTTAGCTTCTGTTTGTAGCCACTCGAGCGCTGATTTTCCGGCCTCCTTCCTTCTCAAAGAGCCACGAAGATGAAGGAGTGCTGGGCTAACTGCTAGAGCCAATTCTCACAACTGCGGCCCCCTACCTAGCGCGCCAAAGATGTCGGTGTATTGGAAACGACACCTATGGGATCACAAGAATCCCTACTACGGTTGCGGGGCGCGGGGTTGAGAGAAGAGCGGATCCAATAGATAGCAGACGATTCGTTTACCCAGGTTCGGGCCGCGAGGATGCGTAAAACCCTACTCCTGCTTTGGTGGATTGTATATCTGTGTTCTTCAGCTAGCTATGGGGAGTGAGGAGCTCCAAAAAGCTGGATCCTCTTCCTGGTCCCCTCGGGCCTCCTTTTATAGGGAAAAGGGGTTGCCACAGTGGCACACAGGAGGTGGAAAGGGTACAGTGATGCGAGGTTATCCCTCGCATTACATGACAAGGCGCATTTAATGCATCTTGCTTAGGTGTCCTTGCTTTATCGGGGACGGGGGAGACATGAGTCTTGTTTGTCGCTGCTCCTTCTTGTGTCGACACGCGCCCTGGCCAGCAATGCCTGAGATGCCATGTAGGCAGGCAGGCAGCTGAGGTTGCCTAATGGTGGGTCTTCACGAAGGTCTGCATGTCGCCACGCAGGTGCCTGCCTAGCTGGTTGGGTCGGCAGCTGTATATGGCGGTGGAGGTTTAGTTGGCGTGGGCCTGATGATGGCTCTACAGATGTCCTCGGCAAGGGCCTTGCCGGGGCCCCGGTAAGGGTCTTGCCGCAGCGCCTGCTGTCATCCCCGGCAAGGTGCTTGCCGGAGGTCTTGTGGTCTTCCTTGGCTGGGATCTCGCCAAGGGTCGTCGTCTTCTTAGTACATGTCTGACCTTGAATGACTTCACAAAGATCTGCATGCCACTACGGGGATGTCTCCCGAATCCTTGCCCCATGGGGGCAGTGGACTCAAGGGTGAATCGTTCTGTAGGTGTGGGGCGAGTTGCCGCGGCAAGGGTCTTGTTGGGGCTGCTAAAGCCGGCCCCGGCAAGGATCTTGCCGGGGCTGCTGAAACTGGCTATCGGCAAGGATCTTGCCGGGGGAATCTGCTTCGTCCCTTTGCTCTTTGTGGTCTTGTTCTCTTGGGCTTCAGTTCCATTGAGCTTCGGTCTTACCCTGGCTCACCTCGCTTGCCATGCTTGGTGTGGTGGTGCCCGTGTCTTAGACTGCCCGTGCACAGTCATAGGGGTACAAAAAGTGTACCCCTCTTTTTGTACACCAACATTTTGGGTCAATGCAAATATTTTTAGGTTGAACCTAGTTGAGTTCTTTTGGTGCTAGGGTTTGATCAAACCCCATTTCAACTTTCTGGAAAACTTAAACATGATGCAACATACAAGTGCTACCCTATTGCAAGGTGAAGCTGGGGATGTGACAACTCACCCCCACTAAACAAGAATCTCGTCCCGAGATTCAAGCGTAGGGTAAGAAAACAGAGGGACAAAGGGCTAACACGATCTTCATGATCCAACTATCCTTCATATGAATGTTGATTGCTTGCCTCATGTTGATCTTGACATCCTTTCTTTCGAGGTCTTTGTCCAACACGGTGACGACGAAAGAAACTCTACAAAATTGATCTTCTGAAAGATCGAGCAACTCAAGATCAACTCATGGAGTGAGACGTTGAAACATCTCTTGAGCTGAGACACGGAACACACAACCAAAGGAATGGAGTGAAACAAACGATGAAGGTTCACTTCGCAGGCAATAATTCCACACTTAAGGAAGATGGTGATCGAGGTTACCAGACGGGGCACCTTAGAGAAGATGACTCCTAGAATTATTCCCTTAAGTGGCAAAAATAATTACTTTTGATATAGAGATCATTGAAATTCTCTATACCAGCCTAAGGCAATCACAAACGATCGTTTGACGGAGTTCGAGAGAACGACATACTCCGACATGGATGATGTGAACTACCTTGTTGAAGAGAACACAAGGGATGATTTTGCTTATCATCGGAAATGGATGGAACCCATGGTAAAATGGCACATTGGCGGTGCAAGCTGGGAAGAAAATACAAATGCTGGGAATGATTCTGGTAACTGGGAAGAAACCCAATAGTAGAGAGTGAATCTACTCTTTGAGAGGTTATAGCATAACCGAAGAGATTGGGAGCAATCCCAGTTAGTGTCGATGATAACACCTAGTGCTTGTGCGTGCTCTCAAGAACTTGAGCATTCCCATATTCATCAAGGTTTTACCAATATCCATGTCAAGGATCCTGGCAACACAACATACGACCATGATGAATAGCAATGGACGATGCAGATGCAAATGAAGATAACACTTTCTCAGATGTCACCTTAGCTTTGTCAAGGGGCAAAATCTGGATGATCGACCGAGAGACATTTAGCACTCCGCTTCTAATGTTCTCCTTGATGCGCTAGCGCAACCCATTTATTAAAATGGTTTGGTACCTAGAACGTCAAGTAAAAGATCGGACTGGAGGAGCACAAAAATCCATAAGGAACAACTAGGGAGTAAATCCTTCGAAATCCTTATGGGGAGGTGGCCAACTTCTTCAATCAAGATACTACAACAATAGGTATTCTGGCTGGGTGCGTTGGCCACAACATCCACTTTACCGGTTATCGAGAGACCAATATTGTAGTTTCTTGAAAAAATGCCACAACCATCATATCTGCCTGAGATTCAGTTCTGGTTGGTGTCAGGATATTCCAGACTCATCGAGTCTAGAAATAAAAATGAAGGTTGGCAACCCAAATCGATGAGACGACGTTGCGAAATTCTCGGGATTGAACTACGATAGCAAGCTCCAAAACATGAGCTGGTCCTGCTACAAACCTGTGAACACGTTGTCTAAGACAAGCATGACCATGTAGTAGTCTTATGATAAAACACTACCAAGTTCTGGTTGGGAACCATCGTCTAGGATATCGAAGTCCTTACATAAGTCATATGATTAGCCCTTATGATGGAACTTCTTCTCCTTGAACAAATCAATCAGTGGCTTGGTGTGGTAGGAATACATATGGAATGGAGATGATCAGTCTATCAAACCATAGAATACTTCGCACATGCGTGACTGATTTGGGATGATTCCAGAGGAAGTAAAACAAGCATTCTCAAATTCATAGCGGCAACTTACATCAAGTACTCATGAATTAGGGGAAGCCACTTCTTACATCAAGACATCTACTTTATGAGCTAACACAAATATGATGCTTGCAAAAGTTTCCAATGTTAGCTTTAATGTTCAACATGAATCATGGAGAGGATAAACATGTCGCCAATGGGCTCGACAACATTTCATCGAGGCTTCCATAAAATGGAATTCCATAATTCATATGAACAAGGTGGTAGAATTGGTCAGACCAAGAGATATAATGAGGTATCCTCGAGGGATATCCACGAGTAAGACAACATTACGAACATCATTGGTTCTGATTTGCTTTGATGATAGCCCACACTCAAATCAAAGTTTTGTCAAGAAAATGGATCCAACAACTCATCACGAGGATCAATCGATGAAGATATCATCTTTCTCCAACAAACACACAAACACCAGGATATCCCTTTTGCAATGAACTATGTTAGATCAAGGTTTTATCTTCCGACTCTCCAAGTTGTTGTTTAGCTTAACCAACTAGTTCAGGGTACCCAACACAGATTCTCGGAGAAGGGGTGGTTTATAAGAAAACCAACTTGATCACGAACTCAACATAGCGGTCAGGGAACAACCTGGTAATACTTCCGAGAAGATATTCGGAAAATCACGAACCGCCGATATGTTAAGAAGCTCGAGAATAATCTTGCCTTTTAGGGCAAGACGATATGATCAAAGTGCGAGAGATTGACACAATCCTAACTCATTGATCGAAGAGTGCACCAGGAATAAGGACTAGGTACACGATCATTCTCACAATGATTATTCCGTATCCAGCATACTAAGAATGAGATTACCGTCCATTAACTACCAGGCAACAAAGTTGCTAGGAGTATTGATTACACACATCATGATTCACTTGTCAGTATTCTGGTTACAACAACACGGAGACCGAGGAATGAACGACGATGGTGAGAAGTATCACTGTATCAAGACTTCATAGGAGGTGGTGCAATTCCCATGACATTCTTGACATAAGGATGGTAATACTCCAGGATAGAACAGATTAGAAGCTGGATTAGCATTCTTCATCTACGAAGTACAACTTCTTTGACCCAATCCTGGATATGGATAAGGTACTGGAGTTTGTTTCTCCTAGTCATTCCAGAATATAATGGCTTGACGGACCACAAGAGTAAAAGGCATCGATGAACACAAATGCACGACTACTCCTGACTATCAACTGATAGGAGGGGGGGGGGTCATAAAACGACTAAAAAAGGACAACTCAAGGAACATATATCTTTCTGAGTTGTGGATGCATAGACTAGCATGTCTAACTAGTTCAACATATTTCTTCCGGATAACCCATGCAGACAGGTAGGACTGGCAGAGTCACAATATGAATGGAGTACTACTGAAGAGCAATCTGGTTGTGATCTCTTGGTTCAGAAGAACTTCTGCCATAACGGTTCATGGTATTGGAAGAACGATCCACCACGGACCTCGAGGACTAACACAAGGTTACTAATATCCTAATGGTACGAGCAAACACTATCAACAAGAAGTGAGTAGAATGAATCTGGGGTTCAAGAACCCATAAATAGAAGGCCTACTAACTAAATGGCATCACGGGATGCTTTCGAGAATAATGGCCAGAATCATCACACTAGGAATTTAAAGCATTGCTAGATTACTGGTGATCTTCTAAGACACCTAGGGTCATAATAATAACTCCAACATATATGTCGAGGTAACAGAGTACCTCAACACAACGACTAGTGTGGTTAATCTGGCCTAAAAGGACATTAAGAATAGGAATGAATGATTTGCAAATGCATCAGATTGTTTAGAGACCTGGGATGACTCGGATAGCATAATGGCTGTAAATGATCGAAAATACTTTTAAGACTCAAGGAAAAAGGTAGCATAACCACTTAGTATCATAATGTCAAGGTTCTAAGACCAATAGTTGAACACACAGAAGTAGCAGGAACTGAACTGAGGGTTGAATCCACTGTTAACGTGATCCTGAAAAATAGAATGAGAAGCCTAGTTCTTAATCCTCGTAGGAAGAAGAAGGTGACTCGGATCAGAAGGTCATAGGGTAAAGGAGTAAAAAGAGCCTTACGTTCCCTTCCACAATCAATTCCCTTATATAACTAAAGAATTTCTAGAGACGACCTCGACCAGTTTGGCTTGCTAATCCTACAGGTAGTCAGGCTCTGATACCAAAGCTGTTAGGACCCTGATCCTAAGTCACAAAGGTCTAGCCGGTAACGCATCATATCACTTTGCGGCCTCACGCACGGTATCCCCACGGGTGCCACCTTACCTGGCCCGGGACCGTTTGCGCATTTTGGCACACGTATATGATAGTGTCGCTAGCATCCATATGACAGAGAACCCGGGCCGACATGACTAGTTATAAACCAAAAGTGGCACTAAATTACAGAGACAGGCATATATGACCCAGCAACGAACGTGTCGGTCATCAACGTATGAACCCAAGTCGTATCAAGCTACAAGGACTTAAAGGAACAACTCGTGACATTTCCCCTAAGAGACAGACAGAGGAACGAAGAAGGACACATGCCGGCCAGCCTAAGTGTTCTGGAGCAGTAGCAAGCTACCAAGGCTCAGTGGAAGCACTAGGAGACATTTCCCTATAAGATAGGCTACCAAGGGTAAACAACTAGGTGTCGGATCCCACACATAGCAATACACATTACACGTACGCATAACATGCAAGTATGTGCTGTAGAACATGGCATCACAAGATAACTCAACAACTCTTATAGAAAGAGGCCCAGAAGAGCCATCATAACATTTATTACAAACAGAGGTCACATGACCCAACATACAGAGCATACAGGCAACGGAAGCATAACATGTCTGAGTATGGACTATTTACAAGACCCTCCCAAGGGTACAAGATCGTAGCTAAGGTAACAAGCTAAACGTCGAAGTCCACGTGGAACCACTAGTGAGACTGGAGTCTCTCTGCAAAAACATAAATTAAGCAAACATGAGTACAAAGGTACTCATCAAGACTTACATCAGAACTTGCTACATATGCATCAGTATCAACAAATGGGTGGTGGAGTTTGACTGCAACAAGCCAGCTTTGACTCGGTGGCTATCCTGAACTACGACTGCAAGTAACTCTTTTGAGGTGGCGCACACGAGTCCACATATTCACCAAACAATACACAACTATGGATCCGCTCCCGTCTCCCTACGAGAAGGCCATCCATAGCACTCACGCTTATCTTGCGTGTTTTAGAGTATCCACTTCCACTTGTCTATGAACTGTACAGGTAACCCAGAAGTCCATTTCCGCGGACACGGCTATTCGAATAGATCATATATAACCCTTGAGGGGTGTACTTCTTCACACACGCTCTCGCCACTTACTGCCATGTACACGTCATGTATCTTGGCAACCTTCAAGCGGAAGCCTGGCGAGGGTGTCGGCCACGACCTGACTAACCACACAAGTCCCTAGTCCAGGTTTATCGCCTATTTGGGTTCCATCCGTGGGGAGATCCGGCCGGGTTGTCGCTCACGGCCCCAAACGATGTGTACAGGGTTCCTGAGTCACCAAACGGGCGACCGGTACACCCGGCCACGTACCTGCCATGTCACAGCCCACCCCGAGGGTCAGCGTTGTGCACGACCTCCAGTAAACTACAAATACCTTAAACTAGTTGCAACTCCTGGACAGAGGACAAGGGTAGTTAATAAGTTGAGAGAGCTTGGAGCGCCCGAAGCCCAATGCATGGTAGTAGCCGACTCATGGATCACAGACACAGAACTCAGTTCCTGAGAATGGCTGTAATGAGACAACCCACCATGTACTCCTACATGGCCTCTCATCGCTACCTTTACTAAAACGTGTTCACACACTTAGCTCAGTAGGACATGTTCATCACCATTCCAATTCATCTCCGATGAATCAGAAAGCATGAATGAGTAGGCACAACATGGCTCAAACAACTCCTACTCATGCTAGTGGGTTTCAACTATTTACTGTGGCAATGACAGGTCATGCAGTGGAAAGGGGTTCAACTACCGCAGCAGGTAACATTTGAAGCGTTGTTGTCCTAATGCAGTAAGAGAGAGCAAGAGCGAGACAGTGGGATAGTATTGGAATGCTCAAAGGGGTTTTGCTTGCCTGGCACTTCTGAAGATAGCACTGTGTCTTCATCAGTGTCATCGATCACATCATATGAACAACATCTACTGAGAGGGGACAAACACCGGCAACAGAGAAAGAACACAATCAATGCAATGCGACAAAATGATGCATGATCATGACATGGCAATATGCTGTTGATTGAGCTAATGCAACTAGCAACCATATTAAATGAAGTTGGTTTGAACCAAAGGTTCAAATTCAAACTCCATATGTGATTATTCAAATGTCATTTATTCAAATTGTCCTAAACAATGGATGTAAGTTATTCAAACATGCATGAAAATGCCATAAACAGATTCCTTGAATTTTTCTTATCATTTTTCATATATAAATTATTATCATTGGAGTTATAGATTATGTTCTGTGATTTCTAGAAGTTTTCGCTATTTTCTGAAATAAATAAATCATTTCTGATTTATTTTAAATTACAGAAAATAGTTACTGTGTCAGCACTAGGTCATGTTGACATCAGAAAGTCAACAGGCGGGTCCAGGTCAAACCTGCTAGTGGGGCCCGCGTGTCAGTGACTCAGTTCTGGTTAGGGTCGCTGACATGTGGGCCTAGTCAACGCCCATGTCAGCATGGTCGAAACTGACGTGTGGGGCCACTATGGTTAACTTAAACTAAACAGGAACAAAAGCCATGGTTAGTTAGGCAGTGGGGCCCATATCTCATGGACAGGGGGCACTAACTAAACACGATTAGTCCCTAAACTAATGGTGCTACGTCAGCGTCACTGGAACCTCGCCGGCGGTGACCAAATCGACGGCGGCGCGGCTCGGGAACACGCTACGGGCGGCGTTTTGGCTTGCTGAGGGTACCAGGGCGTAGCCCTTGCTCGCCCGCATCGAGCGACGGTGAAACTGGACGCGGGGGTCGCCGGAATGGACCGCACCGACGAGCGGGGCGGCGCCGGAGTTCGGACGTCGACGAATTCGACGCCGCAGGGCACGGCAGGAGCAACGGTTGGTTGCTACGGCCCCGTGGTGACACGCTGAGCGCGGTGATGCACTCGGACGCGGGTGGCAGCAGCTGTGGCCGCGGCTGCGCCATGGCCGGCGGCAGGAGCTGACGGGTGCGATGGGGAGGTCAGCTAGGGCTCGGGGGCGAGGAGGTAGACAGGGGGAAAACAGAGAGGGGCTCACGGCGATTCAGACGAGCAGGCCGGCGAGGTCGGGGAAGCACGGACGGCGACGAATGGACGGTGAGGTTGTCGGCGGCCGGAGGTTGAAGATGAGGTCGGGGGAAGACGCCATGAGGCTCCCGAGCTCGCGTGCATGGGCGTGTAGATCCACGGGTACGTGGCGGAGCTCGCGGTCACTTTGCAGGGGCGTGGGGAAGGCTGTGGCCGCGAGGTTCACGGCGGCGAGCTCTCACGGCTCTCGGTCGCGGCGAAAGGAGGTGAGGGAGAACGATTGGGGAGAGTGAGAGAGGTCGGGCGGATCGGGACGTCACCGAGGCATTCATCCACGCGTCCAGAAGCTCGGCGGCAAGCAGGAGGTGGCCGGGGCGCATGTGCGCGCACGGCGGCCACACGCCTCGCGTCCTTCAGCACGAGGTAGGCGATGACTCGCACTGTGGGCCAGATGGGCTGCATAGTGCTCGGCCGTGAAGCTGGGCCGCCATGTAAGTTAGCCCAGGTGAGCTCTCTCTCTCTTTCTAATTTCTTTCTGTTTTCTAATTTTTGCATTTGTTTTGGCTTTATCTAAAATACTTAAACAAGCTCAAAATTCATGAAACTGCTTGAGGCTACTGTTTGGATTATTTTCAACAGTAAACATTTTAGTTCATGAATATTTGGACATTTAAAAATAGTATATAGCATTTAAATGCCCAAATGCAAATACTTTAAGATTTAATTCAAATAATCCAGAATGGCCCTATAAAAGTGTGCACCATTTTTGATAGAGGTTCTAGACCAATTCAAAAATCATGAACATTTTCAAAGGCATTTTGGGTCAATGAAAATATTTTTAGGATGAACCTAGTTGTGTTTTTTTGGTGCGAGGGTTTGATCAAACCCCATTTCAACTTTCTGGAAAACTTAAATATGATGCAACAGACAAGTGCTACCCTATTGCAAGGTGACGCTAGGGATGTGACAGGATTCTACACCCTTTTAGGGCGGGGCGCTTTCTCACACTTTCAGGGTATACCCCATTACGGGTACATGAAGCTCAAGATGCCGGGGCCCAATGGAATAATCACAGTTGGAAGTGATCCAGATAGAGCACTCTATGCCGAGAACAAAACCGCATCTTTATCCCTAGAGGCATTATCCAAAGCCCTCGCGGCGGAAGAATTAACCACCTTACGATCTACGGTGGACAGGGATGACATAGTCCTTGACAAACACTACTAGGAAAAGGCCTACTAATGGCGCACCTATTTTGGCCGTTAATGGCGCATTAGTGGTGCGCCATTAGTGCGACGCCATTAGTATATTTTACTAATGGCGCACCACAGATGCGCCATTAGTATATACCACGGTGCGCCATTAGTATGCCTCCCAGGGGGGCATATATACCCAGGTGCTTTGGCATACTAATGGCGTACTCTTGCCTGATGCGCCATTAGTAACTTTGGCATACTAATGGCGCACTGTTGGTTGATGCGCCATTAGTATCCTTTGGCATACTAATGGCGCACTGTGATGTGATGCGCCATTAGTATGAATATTAGGTTATTTATTTATTTTTTAATTTTCTGGTTTTTGCATAGGTTACAAAATGTATCATTGGACAGAATATAGACAGCACCAGCACACAACAAGAACAGATTCATCGAATACAATAGAAGATTAGACTCTGAATACAATTCATCATATTAGTCTCCGAATACATTTCATCATATTAGTCTCCGAATTCAAAAGACCGAACAAAGATAGAACATTATATTACAAGTCTCGAGACCGCGAGTAGCGAGTTTGTCTTCACATTACAAGTCGATATCGATCATCTAAACTACCATCACATAGAAGAGAGCTGCGGTCATCACGATGAGCATCATCACGATGAAACTCGTCTTCATCCGGTTCCTCCAACGCTCCCTCCCCTCTTCCGCTAGATAGCGGGCGTATCTAGATTCCGCCTCGGCCCTAGTGGTGTACCCTTTGTAACTGTTACCGCTGAATCGGTGAACCTGTCTCCGACACTCATCCCAGTCGTCGTAGACTCCGGGAACCTTACCCTTGTACACGACAAACGACGGCATCGCTATGCACTAGCCAAACGAAACGTTAGTACCAATTCACAGACAATACATAAGCAATATATAAGTATGCAACAGAATGATCGGAAGAGAAAAGCAAGACATTAATAGCATCGATTACATCTAAGTTGAACGACTGTCGAAACCAAAGAGACATACTACAAGTTCATTAAAGTTTAATTACAACATGAGCCAATTGATGTTTCAGAACTAGACACAGCATCACTACTTTCGACTCGACTCAAGGGACCGGAGCATGGATGAAGCCGCCGTCTATCATGGGAGTCATGAAATCGCGGGCGTTGTCAGCCTGCATTTGTAGCATTGTGTTGACGTCACTGTTGGACGGTTGATTTCTGAGGTAGAACTGCCCCGAGGTACGAAGGACATCTTGATGGATAATTTCCGCAAACTCCAACTGGATGCGAAAGAATTCTTGTCTGATGTCCGCGTCCTGGATTGCCGACATGCTCGCGGCTCAATTTTGGAGTTTACTCGGTAGAAGAAGTTGATGATGGTCCCGTACGATCGCCCGCATGTGATGGATGGCGTAGTAGACACCCTTCTGACCGCTAGGCGGCTGCTTGATGTAGCAGAACGTCATATTGTGGGAGAACACGTGCTTGCCATACTTACGAATAGGCCTGGTGAAGGTGCCTCCAGATTTGGCGTAGCCGGGGAGAACATCATCAAGAACATTCTTGACATTTGTGTAGTCTACCTTTGACTGACGGTCCGAGTCAAAATACGTGGCCATGGAATATTTTGGGCTTAGGAGGATGAGTGTGCAATGTGTGTCACTGCACAAAACACGGAATGTTAAAAGAAAAACGATCGAAATCTAAGAATTCATATGTTACGGGGCGGTTGAGGGGAGGACTTACTCGGGAAAGTAAGGCACGAGGAAGTTATCCTTATCTCGGTTTGCCAGAATGACACCTTCAAGGTAAGAACTCGTGACTTGCCGGTCCCCAGCGCTGCCCAAGATCTTGGCACGCATGTCGAAGGGGTCGACTATCACGATGTCTGGGGTCTTGTCGCGAATGATCCGCATCTCCATACTCAGCGAAAATAGCCGAACGAAGGTGTAGTGCAGAGGATGAAGGTTCAACATAGCATAGATGTCATCAAATCGCAGGACGATCGTACCCCCGATGGAGTTATCCACAAAGCCCTTGCCCTCTGGCACCTTGGCCACGAAAACCGGGTATGCCACATCCTTCTCTCTGAGACGCCGCTTCTCCAAAGAAAGAACACAATCATGCAGACTCCGCATAGCACTGGTTGCAGCATCGAGCATATTTCTCGGTAGCATCGGCCTACCTGCCACATGCACCCTCCTCATTACATCCTCAGGTGAAGGTGGCCCGTCCTGAGCACAGATCATACTCGGTGCCGGCTGGCTCGCACCCTTGTTAGTCTTTATTTTCCATGCCTTCTTCTTCTCCTGTAATGGGACCGAGTTCTGCTCACAGACCGCCTTCTTGAGTGTGTTGGGGCTGATAATATTTCACACCTCTCCTATCTGAGGCTCGGTGAAGTCGACAGCTGGAGGCGTCTCCTGAGAACTGAACGGCAGACGACGCGTGTTGCAACTTGGTTTCTCCGTGGTACCAGCTAGATCGCGCACGTCTTTTGTAGGGTTGGGTTCTTGAGAAGGAGGCCCCATGAAGTCGCCACCGTACCCATGATCGGCAAAGTACTGATCGACGTTGGCAAATTTATCGTCGTCGTTGTCATCGTCGTCGTCATTCGGATCCTGTGCCATATGCATGTTTGGATCCAGTGGCATAGGGATGTCCGGCACCGTTGCGGCGGTCTTGCCATGGGGCCGACTTGGCGCCGGCTCGACTGGTGGTGTTGTTTTTGGGCTGGTGTCCCCCGCCCCCAAACGAATCTGGCTCTTCGGCCAAAGCAGGGGCCAGCTCAGGCAGGCGCTGAGGGTCATCACATCATCTTCGTCGGCGCCGACGGGTCGAATCGGAGGTAACAACTCGTCGCAGCCTGGCAGCACTCGAACCAGTTGAACCCTATACAAGTTGGGTGGCATCCTAGTACCGTGGAACACGGGGTTGCCCGGTTGAACGATTTTGCCCTTGGCAACATCGACCAACTTGTTGTTCACGAAGTGCAGGAGAGTGCACGGAACGTCGGCGGCGCCCTGCGAAAACATGTAGGGCGTCAGGGATGCCCAGTCAAAGGCAAGGAGATGAAGTCCTCTGCCGAGAGAGGCTTAATTAGTTATCGTGATGATGGCGTCGAGCTCGGCTAATGTCGAGGCACCGCCAACGGCGGGCGTGCAGTTGACGGAGGGGCCGCTTGCTGCAGAGGTGCCGGCCGGCGTACACCCGGGTGCATTAAGCTCCCGTGCCGGCGTCGGACACACCAATGCCGCCTCTGCCGGGGACACCAATGGCCCCGCCATCGCGTTCTGCGAGTTGCTGGCCGTGAAGCTGGGAATCGGGGGCGGCCCCTGTTGGCCGCCCGCAATCCATGCCTGCAACCCCTCAATCAAGGTAGGCACAATGGCGGTGATCGTTGCTCCCAGTTGTTGTTGCACTTGCTCTTGGACAATCTCCGGAATCCGCGCCACTTGTGCCTTGAGTTCTTGAACCTCACGCGACTGGCTTTCCGAGCTGGTCTTTTTCTCCTTTCGCCCACCAGCGTTATAGTATGACGACCATTTTGTGGACAAGCCTTTGCCGGCCACACGACCAGCTGACGACAGCTTACTGAGCTTATCCTTTTTCTTCATTACATTCAACGCCCTATTTAGAGTGGTGTCCCAAGGGTTGCTCTTAGTCGACCCCGCGCTACTGCTTTCAGTCGCCTGCGAAAGGAATGTGAACCATTTAGAAATTTGGCTTCATTAATTAGAATGCAACCATATGGAGCTAATTACGCAGGGTTGTATTCCTTACCAGAACAAGCTCTAGCGCCCTGGTCTTCGGATCCGTGGTAAGCTCCTTTGTTTTCGGGTGCTTCTTGTACCGGGCCCTGACAAAGTTCCTGGTCAGCTTGTCACCGTATTTATCGAAGAGGGGAAGTAGGCCTTGCTCAGCACAGTTCGCCTCCTCCTTGTCCCATATAGGCTCTGCCACTCTGTAACCGCCGGGACCGAGTGTGTGTTCCCCTAAGTTCAGCTCCCGCATTTCTTTCCCCCACTGACTTGATCGGAGGTTGCAGTGCTCGAGCACTTGATCTTGAAGTCGTTGTAGTCATCTTCGGTGATCGAAGGATTTTTCTCCTTGATCTTCTCATAACTATCACCTTTCTCGATCATTCTCTTCACATTGCCTCTCGAAGTAGACAGGGTCGTGCTCATCCTCATGAGGGCAGTATTGTTCACTTTATTCCCTTTGAGGCTTGTGTTTTAAAATTCAGCGGGGAATTTTGTATCGTTCGTGCAACATCGTGAAGAGGAGGTTGCGCAAATTCCCTCGGTCAGGATGCCTCAGGTTCTCGGTGTTGATCGAGACTGTGCTCCGGAGAATGCACCCGAGCTGAAGGGAGTACCCCTTGACTATTCGTTCGGGCGCCGTTGGATTCCCGTCGGAGTCCACTTCAGTAAATTCCTCCTTGACGGTGCGGAGCACGGTGGGGCGCCGGTCCTTCCGTTGCCTCTTCGGTTGGCTGCCATCTGTGTGTGCGCCGCCATCATCAGTGTTGGCATCCTCGGCGGCACAATCAGTGGTGTCATCCTCGACGGCACTATCAGTGGGTTCATCCTCAGCGGCACCATCAGTGGTAGTGTCAGGATCGGTGGGGAAGGCGGTGTCCTCATACAAGTGAGGTTGTTCCTCCATCTCCTGCGACAGCTCCCAGAATGCCTTCCCGCCCGAACCCCCGGCCTCATCGTTTTTGGCCATGTTTCTCTCTAAATAGGAAAAAAGTTTGGTCAAAAAGTTGGTTATTGTCAAGGAACAAGATCATGGTCTCATCATTTAGGGTTTGTCGACACCGAGGCATCCTAAAAGCTAAGCTTTTATCATTGAGGGTTTTTCGACGCCGAGGCACCCTAGAAGCCTAAGCTTTCATCATTTAGGTTTTTATCGACACCGAGGCAACCTAAAAGCCAAGGTTTTGTAATTTATGGTTTGTCGACACCGAGGCATCCTAAAAGCTAAGCTGGGAAGCAGAATTCTAAGTTGGGCCTAATCACTTGGCTCTATTGCCGCCTATGGTTTAATGCAGCAAGAATAAAGGGGTAGTTGATCCTACTTAATTAACTACTAAGATACCTCGGCCCATGCATTAGCCACAAGTACCCCATATGTCCTATTTTTAGCAAAGTCATGCTAAAATTCACGAAAAATTTCAGCATGACCTTTGCTGAAAATAGGACATATGGAGTACCCGAATTTGCCGGAACGGAAGTTAATCGACATTCCAGCAAACTCAAGGGTCTCTCGGGGTACCTGCAAAATCATTATCCCCACGTAATGAAGTCGCCAATTGGTCATTTCAGAAGATCACAAGTAGCATCATCACAAGTACAACATCATCACAAGTACAGCAGCAACAGCAGTGAATACAGGCATAACAGCAGCAGCAACAGTTAAGAAAAAGTTGCAGAAGCTTGTAAAATAATACTTTGAAGTTCAAATGGTGAGTAGCTTAGCTTGGCATGTCTCTGACTCATTTGTGCACTGGTAACTCAAAACTATTCATTATCTAACACATTCAGAGCTACACCCAAGAAGAAAAGGTTATACATGACCAGCAATTGCAAAACTATTCACTATCTAACTATATTGGTTATACAAGACCAGCAATTTCTTTTCTTTCAATAAAAACCATGGCATACACCTATTTATGTCACACAAAAACCCTGCATTTTCCCCATGGCGCAACTATTGTGTACATCATGTATGTCACTTAAACGTCTAAACGAACTAAAGATCTCACTGGACGAGGAATATCAAGCCCACCAACCGGCTAAAAGAGAACAAAACCCAACTTGCATAGCAACTTGTCAAGAACTGACCCAAGTGGAGCTTATCTAGTTATCTCCACTTCTTTAGCTAATAGGTCTCTGTTTGAGCGGGAGAGAATGGTCACGAGTAGGTTGATTACCAAGAAAGCACCTGACACGACTGGTTGAAAATACAGACTTGGGATGACAACGAATAAACGTAGTGTCTGGTACTGCTTGCTGGAGAGTGAACATCACATATAAGTGGATACAAATTGATCTGATACATTCAATGTGTTCATTCTTCCATCATAAATGACCTTTTCCCATGTACAACAACAAGCCAACAGTAACAACTAACAAGTTAGCTAGCAAGACACCTGACCTCTGAATCTTGGTTGCAACAGCAAATTGGATAACAAAAGAAATGTCGTCTCCTGTCGCAATCAACCAAACTTAAGGTGGGAGAGTCTACCGCAACACTATTCTAATTTTTGACAAACTCTTAAGGGCCGATCCTAGTACAATTTCAACCGCTAGTCAATAAGAGTCAGCACTACAAAGCGAGCTTGTCTGCTTTTCATTTCAAAGATGTGCAACTGAACTTATCCAGTCATCAAACAATATGGTACATGTTTATTCCAGCATAAGCTGGGTATAGTACTTTATATATTCATATGTCTAAACCTAAATTGCAGTGTATCTGACCTCATACATGACTGCCGTTAGGGTATTCTCCTTGACTTGTTAATCTTGCAACTGGCTTTCATTAGTCTTTCTATTTACTAGGCCAAGTGAATTTGTCAAATTCAGTCAAGTAGAAAATACAGGTCTAGAGATTGAAAATCCCCTAACCAGAGTCTAAACCTAAAATTTTGCCTTTGTCCAACCCTAACTGCTAACTGAATATTTATTTTGTAATCAACTAGGCCTTGCAAATACAGGTCTTGCAACTAACTAATTGAAAATCCCCTAACCAGAGTCTAAATCATGACTTTCTTCAAATGTCTACACCTAAAATTTTGTAATCAACTAGGCAATTCAGAGGTCAGTTTTTGTCCAACCCTAACTGCTAACTGAATATTTATTTCAAGGTGCTGCAATGAGAAGTTGCTCCACCGCCGGCAAAAGGTGCAAGGACGAAGGGACGAAAGAAAGAGATGAGGGCAGGGGAAGAGATACCTTGCTCCGTTGCTCCACCACTACGACCGACGAGGCCGCAGCAGCTCTAGGGCACGGCGAGGGTGTCAGGGGCGCGGGCGTCGGGGCAGGACGTCGAGGGCATGGGCGCGGGCAGTGGGGGGACGGCAAGGGAGGCGGTGCTCGGCTCGGGAAGGTGGCGCGGGGGCGCCGAGGGAGGCGGCGCTCGGCTCGGCGGGGGTGGCGCGGGGGCGGCGGCGTCGGGGCGCTGGAAGGAGGGAGAGGGTGAAGGGGATTGATCTGGCGAGGGAGAGAGGGAATGGGTGGAGTGGGGGATGAAGTATGGATGGGGGGAGATTACTAATGGCGCACCTCCCCCTAGTGCGCCATAAGTACGGCGATTCTAATGGCGCACCTCCCCCTGGTGCGCCATTAGTATTTTGTTTTAGTTACTAGCCCGACTGGTCAGGTTATATCCTACCTAACCCAATCCCCATTAGAACACACCCACTAGCCCGACTGGTCAGCACGCAGCACACCCAATCCCCATCAGAACACACAGCTCGTCTATTTCCTCGCCGCTCCTCGTACGCGGGCGTCCTCATGGTTCGGTTTCACCATCGAACAGATCCTTGCGTTTTCTCCACAGGTCATCGTCGCGAAGCCACCTTCGATGTCCCATGAACACGGTTTTCGAAGACCCGGGATCTCTATCTAGTTGGCGATACGTTGTGTCATCCATGCACCTGAAGCATCTAGAAAATCCGTGGACCACCTGCCCCGCGACATACCCGTAACCGAGATAGTCGTGCACCGTCGTGAGTAGTGCGGCTCTCATAGGGAAATATTCTTTCTCTGCGGTGTCCCACGTATTGGCTGGCGTTTTCCACAACATGTCTATCTCCTCTTTCAGCAGCCCCAGATACAGATTGATGTCGTTCCCTAGTTGTTTCGGTCCTTCAATTAGCATACTCATGTGAATGTACTTCCTCTTCATGCACAACCAGGGGGAAGGTTGTACATCCACACAAACACAGGCCAGGTGCTATGTGTGCTTCTCTGGCTGCCAAACGGATTGACTCCATCGATGCTCGCGCCCAGCACGATGTTGCTTGGATCGTTCCCAAATTCTAGGTCTTCGAAGTTCAACGCTTGCCACTGGCTCGCATCCTTAGGGTGACTCAGCATCTTGTCTTTTTTATCTATCTTCGGATCATTTGCGTCATCTTCTCGCTTCTTCTCCTCCCTATCCGCTTGCCAACGCAGGAGCTTTGCTACCTTAGGGTCCGCGAAATACCGCTGCAGACGAGGAGTGATCGGAAAGTACCACACCACTTTCTAGGAGCTTTCTTCCTCTTCTTGTATCGAGTGACGCCGCACACCGGACATATGGTAGACTCCGCGTGCTCGTACCGATAAATGATGCAATTGTTCATGCACACATGGTATTTCACGTGCGGTAAATCCAGAGGACACACGATTTTCTTTGCCTCCTCGAAACTGGTCGGGCACTTGTTCCCCTTGGGAAGACGTTCGTGCCAGAATGACATGTTCTCGTCGAAGCATGCGTCGGTCATTTTGTGTTTTACCTTCATCTCCAGAGCCATGAGCGTTACTTTCAGGCGGGTATCCTCGGGCCTGCATCGTTCATACAATGGAGTAACCGCGTCTATCTCTAGTTTATCCATCTTGGCTTTCTCTCGGGCGGCAGCTCTTGCGTTATCCGCCTGCTTGAGAAGCAGCTCTTGAATATGAGGGTCCTGCACCCAGCCCATCGATGGTCCAGCATCGTCTGCTCCGCCGGCATCATCATCTTCATGATCATGCCCGTCGTCTGCTCCGGCATCTTCCTCATCATCATGTCCTGCATCTTCTACATGATGACTGTGCACGTGTACAACATCACCGTCGTGATCATCTCGTGGAGATTCTTCGTCTTCTCGCCCGCCCGAGCCGCGGTGGTTGTCTTGCTGCCCTTCCTCATTTCTTGCCCGGCCCCCATGGACGACTTCGTAGTCATCTTCATCACCTTGCCACCGATAGCCATCCATGAAACCACGCAAGAGCAGGTGGTCCCGCACCTGCCCAGAAACCTGGTCCGCAATAAGGCTCTTCAGCTTGCATCTTCGACACGGACATCTTATCTCCATCTCGTTCTTTTGAAGCATCTCGGCCTTCGCGGAGCTCAAAAACCTATTCACGATGACTTCGGTCATCGTGCGGACCATGGTCGCCTGCGGGGTAGAGCAAAACGATATTTTAGAACCAAGAAAAAATTTGGCATGACTTTCCCTAGAAATAGGACCAAAAATAATGCTTAATTCCAAAATTCTTGCCGAAACGGAAATGAATCAACATTCCGGCAAAATATTGGCAACTATCGCATTTCAAATACCGGTACACCTGCAAACACAAACACATATGCAACACCACAAACATATGCAACACCACGAAAATACATAGATCTAGCTAGGCCATAAAAAGTGCATGTGCACATTGTTGTAGGGAGAACAACATAAATATAGCTTCCCCCCTTACTTACCTATCAAAAAGGTAATTTAACCACTTAATTTGAATGAATCTATGGTGGAAATGAGGTGACAAAGAGGAGGCACCCGAGACAAGCTTTGGAGGAGGAGGTGGAGAGAATGAACTGGGGAGGAAGTGAGTGGGTAGGAGTGGTTGTCTAAAATATCTTGTTGGTGCCCACTTACAAATGGCGCACCACCTCCAAATGCGCCATTAGTAACCCAGGTTACTAATGGCGCACCTGCTGGTGGTGCGCCATTAGTAGTTTTGCAAAAAAATAATAAAAAAAAAACATACTAATGGCGCACTGTGCCAAAGTGCGCCATTACTAGTTTAAACTAGTAATGGCGCACTGTGGAACAGTGCGTCATTAGTAGTTTTGCAAAAAAAAAAGAATAAAAAATATAATAAAAAAACAACAGTAGTGGCGCACTGTGTGACTGGTGCGCCATTACTAGTTGCAACTAGTAATGGCGCACTGTGTCTGGATGCGCCATTAGTATGTTTGGAAAAGGAAAAAAATAATTTGTTACTAATGGCGCACCCTGAGCCAGGTGCGCCATTAGTGTATTCAACTCTAATGGCGTACCAGAAGGTTGTGCGCCGTTAGTATATACTAATGGCGCATCACATGTCTGGTGCGCCATTAGTGTCAATCCCATCTATAGCCCTTTTTCTAGTAGTGAAATGATCGAAATCTACCTCTTTTAAGGCGGCACATGAAATTGGGAAATTCCAAGTGCACCTAGCGGACCCTAATAAAACGACATCTATTGGGGCACAACTGGATCAGGCGGTAGACAGCGCTTTACGTGCCTTCCTTTGCGAAAATTGGGATACATTTGCTCGGCATCCTTCATAAATGCCAGGAATCCCATGCAGGCTGGCCGAACATAGCCTCAACATTATCAAAGGGTTCAAGCCAGTCAAGCTGTCTTTACGACGATTTTTTGAACCCAAAAGATAGGCTATGGGGGGAGAGCTAGCCAAGCTATTAGAAGCTGGATTCATAAGGGAAATTAAACACCCAGACTGGCTCACCAACCTGGTCATGGTGCCAAAGAAGGACAATTTGTGGCGCCTTTGTGTCGACTTCATGGACCTAAACAAGGCCTGCCCTAAGGATCCCTTTCCTCTGCCCCGCATTGATCAAATTATCGATGCAACAGCAGGACATGACTCGTTGTGTTTCCTCGACGCCTACTCCCGATACCATCAAATAAAAATGAAGGAATCCGATCAGGCCGCTACGTCATTCATCACTCCGTACGACCCCTTTTGCTCTAACACTATGCCATTTGGACTCAAAAACGCTGGTGCCACGTATCAACACATGATCCAAACATGCTAAGAAAAGCAAACTGGCAAACAGTGGAGGCATATGTTGACGATGTAGTCATCAAGACCAAACACGCCGAAACCTTGGTTGATGATCTCCGCCTTACATTCGATAATTTACGAACATATGACATACGGCTTAATCCGAGAAAATGTGTCTTCGGCGTTCCGGTCGGAAAGCTCTTAGGCTTCATCATATCCCATAGAGGAATTGATGACCCACAACCGTAAGGGATCTATTGCAACGTTTTCGATAAGTAAGAGTGTCGAACCCAACGAGGAGCAGAAGGTATTGACAAGCGATTCTGAGCAAGGAATTACTGCAAGCGCTGAAAGATAACTTTTTAGGGGTTTTCTTGATATAAGCAACAGGAAAGTAAAAGCGAACAAAGTAAAAGGCACTAAAGAGTAACAAGTGGCCCAATCCTTTCTGAGCAAGGAGAGGCCTAGCAACTGAACTTATAAAGGCTAAAGCGTTCTTGAGGACACACGGGAGAGGTAGTCATGTGCTTTCGGCATATTCCGTATCGGTACTATGTTATGTGTTGATAAGTGTTGAGTGGGTGGATCCATGCTAGGACACTCTCTAGACTAAGATGAGTGCACTCTTATGATTAAACACCTTGCAAGCATCCGCAAATACAAGATAGTATTTAAGGCAAAAGCCTAACCATAGCAATACGATCGATGATCCATCGTTCCCTTGTGCAAAAGCGTGCGAACTAGGGTTTAGGTTTCTGTCACTCCGGCAACCCACCGTAAGCATTCTTTGTACACAATGTATTCCCCTAGGTCCTTAGTAAGGCGAAGTGTTGAGTGTTCGACTCACACAACACCACTAGTAGAATAACAACACAACTTAAGTATCAAACAACACATATTACTTCAACAGCATATGACTACTAACAACAAGACTTTTCCCATGTCCTCAAGAACTAAGGTAACTACTCACAAGACATAAAAGAGATCATGATCATTGGAGAGAAATGGATGATAAACAATCAGGACATAATGATATTTCTCCAACAAAACTCAATAGCATTCACCACAAAGTAGTAATCAACACCGATGGAGTAGAGAGGATAGATAGTACGGGTTACAACACAAGTTGCAATTGTGAGATGAGATTTGGATGAAGATGGAGATGGTGCTGATGTTGGGGATGATGTTGATGATGATCTCGATGATGCCCGTGACGATGGTTATGACGATGGCGATGATCTCCCCTTCCGGGAGGTGATCTCCCCTGCGAAATCTGCCCGCCGGAGATGGCTTTTTCTTCTCTGTAGGTTTCCGCCACAGAGCGGCGGCGGAACTCCGTCAAAACTCTCTTTTTTAGGGTTTTCGGATAACGAGGACTATATAGGCGAAAGGGGGCAGTCGGAGGTGGGCCAGGGGCTCCAGGCGCCCCCCCGGCGCGGCCAGGGGTGGGGCCGCCCCCCACGGCGCCTATACGCCATGTGGCCCCCCTCTGGTTGCCCTTTTGCGTGCCTTCGTGATCCGTCTGGAAAATACCCTCCGTCGATTTTCAGGTAATTTGGAGGTATTCTTCTTCAGCAACTCAGCGTCCACTTTTTACCGCTGAATCCTACGTCTGCTGCTTCGGCACCGGAAAGTTGCAAACTGTGTAAAATAGGCTAAAACAACATAAGAACATCATCGTAATGTGAAATATATCAATGAATAAGGATAATTTATGATATGAAATAGTGATGCATTTTGGACGTATCAACACCCCCAAGCTTAGACCTCGCTTGTCCCCAAGCGAATACTGAGCTCGGTAAACCTGTCCACAAGTTTAGAGAGTGAAGTGTCGATAAATAGAATACGGACAAGAAGCATCACAGTTTCTTCACCAACTCAAACATCCTCAATAGCAATCTTCAACTCATAGGGCCCTTATAAAAGAGTGGTAACACTTATATTCGGAAGTAGGGCTAAGGAAACTCATCAAATCATGGCAAACATGTCCTTTGGTCAAAGAACAACTACTAGCTTTTACTTTTGCTCTTTCTCTTTATGTTTTGATGAGATTAATTGAAGCTTTTGAAAGAACATGTTATTATGCAAGAAGTGAAAGTGTTAACACAAAGGAAGATGTTTGCCTTAGCTGGGCTTGACAAACAACTTACTTATCAAACGATAATGTCAACAAGGATATGATATGACAAATCTTAATGCAACTTTATATGAATGAATCCTCGTCAACATCAAATGTCTGCTCTCTTTAAGAATAGAAGGAAGTAGGAATAACTGACTCCACCTAAAACTAAGAGATAAGCCCTGCTCTAGGGAAGTAGGGAAAACTCATGTGCTATCCTTAAATCAAACAGAATGAAAACAAGTTTTGAGAGGTGCATGATTTGTCAACGAATGCTAATAGATAACTCAATTACTTCTCGAGCTGGACAAGTTTCGAGGAACGGCTCCCGTACGGGGATGATCACATCCCCTTAATCTCCTTTGTTTATCACTGCCAAAGTCTTCGGATTTCTCATGAACAAAGCGTGAAGGAGGGTTTGTTTGTTGTATATTTTTTCCAATGCTGCGTTTGAGGATTTGAAGAAGAAATTGGCTGAACCACATGTCCTTGCTGCTCCGGTCGATAATGAGCCACTATTGGTGTATGTGGCTGCTAACGCCCGGGCTGTTAGTGTTGCCATTGTAGTGGAACGCAAAGAGGCTGGGAAGGAATATCCGGTTCAATGGTCGGTTTACTAAATCAGCAAAGTGGTCATTGAATCTAAGCAGAGGTATCCACATTGGCAGAAGTTGGTATATGGAGTTTTGATGGCGAGCCAGAAGATCAAGCAATATTTTTAGGTTCACCCCATAACGATGGTCATATCTGCCCCTCTGGGAGATATAATCCAGAACAGAGAAGCAACTGGCCGGGTTGCGAAGTGGGCCATTGAGCTTGGACCTCACGGGTTAAAATATGTGCCTCGTACAACAATCAAGTCCCAGGCGCTAGTGGATTACATCAATGATTGGAGAGAGTTACAAGCACGGGAAGAAAAGCTGGATCACACATACTGGACTATTCACTTCGATGGATCCAGGCAATTGGAAGGCTCGGGGGCTGGAGTTGTACTAACTTCCCCACTAGGTGATAAATTTTGTTATGTCCTCCGTTTAATGTTCCCTTGCACTAACAATGCAGCTGAATATGAGGCTCTCCTCCATGGTCTTCAAATGGCTAAGGAGATGAATTTAAGCCTGGTTAAGTGTTTTGGTGACTCGGATTTAGTGGCCCAACAAGTATCTGGTACTTGGGATTCCAAGGACCCGCTCACGGTGGCATATAGTCGAGAGGTGGACACCGTCGCTGGACACTTCAAGGGTTATCAGGTGGACCATGTGGACCGGTGAAAGAATGAAGCGGCGGATGCATTAAGCCAACTGTGTTCCCAATGTAAACCGGTTCCACCTAATGTCTTTCTTGACATATTGCATAATCCGTCGGTGAAATTACCTTCAGAAGAGGTCTTGGTTGTTCCTGATCCGGAGGCTCAATTGGTAGCGGCGCTTCATGCTATTCCGGATCGGACAGTCCTGTACCTGGCGTATATGAACTGAGGCGAATTACCAGAGGATGAAGTCTTGGCTAGGCAGATAATCCGGCGGTCCAAGTCGATGACTATTGTCAATGGGGAGCTGCATCATTGCAGTGTATCCGGGGCGTTTCAACGTTGCGTGTCACCAGAGGAAGGCTGTGAGATTCTTCGAGAGATACACAAAGGAGATTGTGGTCACCACGCCGGTTCACAATGTTTGGTAGCTAAAGCTTTTCTTCATGGGTTCTATTGGCTGATGGCTCATGCTGATGCGGAGAACTTAGTCAAAAAGTGCGATGCTTGTCAGAAATTCTCATGGCGTGCTCATATACCGGCTCAAGAATTGAGGATGATTCGAATTACTTGGCCATTCGCGACCTGGGGGCTAGATATGGTTGGGCCCTTTAAGAGATCTCCAGATAAGAAGACCCACCTTCTGGTGGTAGTTGATAAGTTCACCAAGTGGGTCGAGGCAGAGCGAGTCAGCAAGTGTGATGCAGCAACGGCGGTTCAATTCATCAAAAACGTGATTTTCCGGTTTGGCTTTCCACACAGTATTATCACTGACAATGGCTCTAATTTATCCAAGGGAGCTATGAAAGAATTTTGTCAACGAGAGCCCATCCGGCTTGACGTGTCTTCAGTGGCTCACCCCTAATCTAATGGTCAAGCTGAGAGTGCCAATCAAGAGATCTTGAGAGCCATCAAGCCCCGGCTCATGGTTCCTTTGCAGAGGACGCCAAATTGTTGGGTGGAGGAACTACCCTCTGTGTTATGGAGTATTAATACCACGCCCAACAGATCTACGGGTTACACGCTTTTTTTCATGGTATACGGAGCTGAAGCATTTCTCCCTAGTGACATCCGTCATGATTCACCTCGTGTGGCGGCTAACGTTGAAGCTGATAACGAGAAGGTGCCGCAAGAAGCATTGGACCAGTTGGATGAGGAGCGTGACATTGCAGTGGCTCGGTCGGTGATTTACCAACAAGATCTGCGTCGATACCATAGTCGTCGAGTTAGAACCAGAACGTTTCAAGAAGACGATCTGGTGCTCCGGCTCATCCAGGACCAGACAGATATGCACAAGCTATGCCCGCCTTGGGGAGGACCCTTCGTGGTCAACAAGAATCTAGACAATGGGTCATACTACCTCATCGATGTTCGAGAGCACAAGGACTCACGCACCACGGAGGAGGAGACCTAACAGCCGTGGAACATTGCTCATCTTCAGCCTTACTACACCTGAGCCATAGGCTCCGCTTTATGTACATATATTCACAATGTATATATTATGATCAATATAATAAACCAGCATCCCTGTTAAAGCGGGACATCTGCTGCTTTTTCATAAGAGTTTATCACATGGGGGCTTCTGTGTATAAAACGGAGTTCCTATGGCCCTCTTAGACCGGCTATCAAGCCAATATCATCATAAGAGCACAACTCTGCTTACTTCAGTAATCCGGCTATCAAGCCAACATGATGGTAAGGGGCAAAAGAAAGTTTGATGCATAGCACAACTCAAACATAGGCACCCATTGAGCACAGCTCACAGTGTTACTTGGGGGCTCTTGTCGCACATCGACAAAGAGCTTTTAAGGCCCTTGTAATAGGCTATCAAGCCATGGCTTGGAAGCCTGGTGTATACACCTAACACCCCAGGTTAACCTGCCTGCATCAAGTAAGTCACTCCGTCCAGGTAAACCTGGTATGACCCGTCGAACGATTGACAAGTCAATCTTATACAGACCCTGAACTTGTCAACGTTAAAATGACGATTGGTTAATGTGAGGTCCATCTTAACAGGCTTTGTGAAATGGTTCAACTCAGCGGCCTGGCAGCCCATGAAAAGCCTCGAATTTGGAGCCTGACAGCTCGTAAAAAGCCTCGACTACAAGTTTTTTATTTGTTTTTGTTTGCCAAGTTTTTTATCTCTCAGTGAGATTGTTGGTATTCATCCGATATCTATCGATTCGGCGTAGTGGTTGACTACAAGTCACCAACGTTAAATAAACCGGTGTTTACAAAACTCGGTCTGGTTTGATTACAAATCGCCAGTATTGCTTGCAGCTAAGCCGGTGTTTATCACAACCCGGTATGATTTCATCATAAACCGGCGAAATATTGCAGGAATCATCAATACTCACAATTCGGGATCATCACCCCTACTACAAAGGTTGGTAAGGCCAACGATACGATACAATATCATAGGTATGATATGTATTTTCATATTTGTTTCAAAATAAAACTTGGGTCATCAACCTAATTCATGTATTTGGGCATTATGACCCATCCGGCGATAAACCGCCAAGACATTTTAAATTTTGTCTTATGCAGAAACAGATTAAGTAAAGCTGTTTAGAAGAATAAGCAGAAATACTAGGAAACATCTGGATTAAGCAATATTATGCAGAGGAAATATGCATGATGGCATAACAGACGAAATGTTTTCAGCTAGCCTATTACAAGGCGTTTTTGCAGCCCAAAAGAATATCAGTTCCCCGTCAAGTATTGCAGCATATTGAAAGTTAAACCGACATCGGTTCACGACTCCTCGCCAGCCCGGCAAAACGGTCGTGGATCATCCTGCGCCGTCTCTTCCACGTTTCCATCCAGCAGCTGGAAGTCAGTGGTTACCCAGTTGATCCTAGTCATGGCCTGGAAAACAGCTTCATCGCTTATAAGCTTAGACGGTTCAACATTAGGGGCATAAGTGTGCTTACGAACTGGCGGGATGAGATCATCCACATCATGAGTAGGTGCGTTAACCCGTCAGTTGTCACCATCATAAACCGTCTGGTAGTGGGACATATCAGCTTCTTCAACTAGTTTGCTAGCAAAGGGCCACATTTCTTTTGTGAATTCTTATTGGTGAATTCTGATCCGTCCTCTTTCATGCTTGGATCAAGGTCAGGCACCCATGCCTTCGCCCGAGTTAATGCAGTTAATGCGTCCGCCCTCGCAGCCGATTTCTTTAGTTCTTCAAACCGGGCAGGTAGAACTGACAGCTTCTCCAATGTTTTCTTGATCAATGTCGGGGCCGGTTTGTTATGAGAGGCGGCACAAATGATCCTTTGTGCACTGGTATAAAGATGCTCTATAAGTGTATAGGCAGCCTTCAACTTCTTCTGCATGTCAAAACCAAGATGAGCAGTATGCTTTCCTGCATCAGTGGAAACAGTGTTAAACTAGAAATTTGTGGGCATGTCATATTCAGAGTTATGATAAGGGTGCTTACCAAAGACAGCAGTGGTCATAGCGTTTATTTGGCGCTTTAGGCCAGATAGCTCTTCTGACAACGGTTTAAGGGCGGCCTCTGTGTCAACTTCCCTTTTCTCCAAATCGGATCTCTCTGTCTCCCAATCCGCCCGTTCCTTCTGGAAGTCTTTCTTCAACTTTTCCATACTTGCTAAAGTGCTGGTCAGCTCATCCTTGGCTTTGGAAGTGGCTGTTTGCTGGAATTTCAGATTTTCTTGAAGGTGAGCTGCTTGAGATTATTTTTGGTTTAGATCAGCCTGCAAAGAAATATACACATCATACATTGGTAAAACATATTGGAAGTCCCAAGCACATAACAAGTTATACACTTGGAACTTGAGGGCTAATGCATATTTGCAGTTATCATGCATCTTTATCAAAGTCCCAAGCACATAACAGGTTATACAATTGGCACTTGGGGCTAATGCATTATTGTTCAGAAGAAGGTTACAAACTAAAGTCCCAGTTCATCTTAAATAGATAAACTGGCCCTTGGGGACTACACAGGTGAAAAACTACATATTTGGGGTTCTGAAGTCCTGGTTCATCTTGAAGAGATAAACCGGCCCTTGGGGGCTACAGTCGAGTCGAGATAGGCTATTGGGCTTAGGCAGAAATAATATTGCAGAAATTAAGCAGCAGTTACCTCATATCGTTCCTTCATAAGGTTCACTAAACCGGCTTCATAATCACGGCTTGTATACAGCCGGTTCAGATAGCCGGAATGAAGGTCCTGGGCGCTGAGATGAGCATAGCTTGACAAATCGGCATTCCATTTGCCTTTGTCCATACCAGAAACTTCTTCTTTAGTATTATGCTTTGTCAAAGCAAGGGTTTCACCAGGAGTGGTGTGACCAAAAACGCTAATTGTAACATCATCTATCGTAGCAGCAGTGGCTCTTGCATGGCTTGCTAGATTATTGCTGGCCCGGACTGGGCTATTTTGATTATCATCAAGGTCCATTAGCGCAGTGATATGTCTCCAACGTATCTATAATTTTTTATTGTTCCATGCTATTATTTATGAAGTCTTGGATGTTTAATGGGCTTTATCTGACACTTTTATATCATTTTTGGGACTAACCTACTAACCCAAAGGCCCAGTCCAGATTGCTCCCCTGCCTCATGGTGCCCCCGGGATTCCCCCGGTGTCCTCCTTCCTCCTATATAAGTCTACGTACCCCGAAACCATCAGCAACAGAGAGAAAACCCTAATTCCACCGCCGTAACCTTCTGTTCCCGTGAGATCCCATCTTGGAGCCTGTTCCGGAGCTCCACCGGAGGGGGACCAATCATGGAGTTCTTCATCATCATCATCATCGCCCTCACCATCAGTTGTTAGTAGTTTACCACAGACCTTTGGGTCCATAGCTACTATCTAGATGGCTTATTCTCTCTCTCTAGATCTCCATACAAAGTTCTCCTCGGTCTTCGAGGAGATCTATTCGATGTAATCTCTTTTTGTGGTGTTTTTGTCGAGATCCGATGAATTGTAAGTTTATGATCAAGATTATCTATGAGAAATATTTGGTTCTTCTCTGAACTTTTTATGTGTGCTCATAATATCCTTGCAAGTCCCTTCGAAATATTGGTTTGGTTTGGCCTACTAGATCTATAGTTCTTGCAATGGGAGAAGTGCTTGGCTTTGGGTTCAATCTTGCGGTGTCCTTTCCCAGTGACAGTAGGGGTAGCAAGGCAGGTATTGTATTGTTGCCATCAAGGATAAAAAGATGGGGTTTATATCATATTGCTTGAGTTTATCCCTCTACATCATGTCATCTTGCTTAAGGCGTTACTCTGTTCTTATGAACTCAATACACTAGATGCATGCTGGATAGCGGTCGATGTGTGGAGTAATAGTAGTAGATTCAGAATTGTTTTGGTCTACTTGTCTCGGACGTGATACCTATATACAATGATCATGCCTAGATAGTCTCATAATTATTCGCTTTTCTATCAATTGTTCGACAGTAATTTGTTTACCCGCCGTAGAATATCGCTATCATGATAGAAGCCACTAGAGGACACTATGTCCCCCGGGTCTATTCTCAACATATCAATCAACATCTACTTTACTTTTACCGCTTTTATTTTCTGTTCTTATAAAAAAAATACCAAAAATATAAACTATCATCTCTATCAGATCTCACTTTCGTAAGTGACCGTAAAGGGATTGACAACCCCTTATCGCGTTGGCTACGAAGTTCTTATTTGTTTGTGCAGGTGCGAGGGACTCGCGCATGGTCTCCTACTGGATTGATACCTTGGTTCTCAAAAACTGAGGGAAATACTTCCGTTACTGTGCTGCATCTCCCTTTCCTCTTCGAGGGAATACAACGCAAGCTCCAGAAGTAGCACGCAACTTTTTGATCAGTGAAAGTTTCATGATCCGGTGGAGGTGGATCATCATGCAAGGCATCAGCATTTTCTTCTGCTGGCTGTGGAGTCTTTTCCGGTTCAGGGTTTATATCATCGCTTGCCGGTTTACTCAATTTAGCCTTCTTACTAGGTTTTGGCCTACTGAGAAAGATAAAGGTAAAGATAGTAAGTGGAGTAAAAGACAAGGATTAAACAGAAAAATAAAAACTCACCCAGGAACAGTTTTGAGAGGAGGAAGCTGTGTGGCTGTTGACTCGCCAGATGACGAACGAGGGTTGTCCAGATAATTTGAATCAGATGGATTAAGAGGCTGGCGGAAATGACCCACTTTGGGATAAAGAGCATATGGAATATACAAGACCTCTGATCGACATTTCCGGGCCGGAGTATGTGGTAAACCGGTAGATGTGATTACTTGACCGCTGTGCCGTGTTGTGCGGCGAGCCTCATGTTGCCGTTTCTTCAAAATAAAGTTTGGGTCCAAGTAAGCTAAAGGGTGAGAAAATTTTACTTTCCGGTTTGCTCGACGGAATTTCTGTGTTGGCAGAGGGTCTGAACCGGAGGAAAGGGTAATTACCTCAACACCATCAGCTTGTCTACCTTCAGCATTTTCCTGAACATAATCATTATCAATAAGGTGCAAGAAAAGGGAGCCAAGGGAGTCAAGTGCTACTTCCGAGACCGGTTCATCATCATCAAGGTTTAACTCGGATGCTTTAGTGGTTTTCTTCTTAACAATCTTCTTGACGGTCTTGGTCTTAAGACGAGCTGCCTTTGCCGGTTTATCCTAGGGTTTTCTCTTCCAGAACGGATCATTATCCTGTCAGAAATTGAGGAATTTTTCAGAAAGGATACTTAAACAGATTGAAACAAAGCAAAACGTATAAGGAGACTTACCGCTGGCGGTTTATTGGATTCATAGAAGGGAGCCAGCCCAGTTTTGCTTCAGACGTCCACCGGTTCATCCAGTATGTCTTGACAGACACATTGACTTCATTTTCTGATAGCACAGCTTCAGTATGACGTTGAGGGTCTTTGGGATCTCCGGTGTACTCACACATCAAACTGAACGCCGGCTTAGTGGCAGAATGCTCCAAGAAATACAACAATGAACAAAATCAATGCCTGTTAAACAGTTTGCAGTAAAGGCCCGGAGCTTTGAAAGCTGCGGTGCGTATTGGGATCGCTCCTGAGCACTTAGTCGTTGGGGGAAGGGGTGATTATTGGAAAGCCGATGAGAACGATAACACGGCAGAGGGTTCTCACCAGCTAGAGATGTATCTTGACAGTAAAACCAAGTCTGGTTCCAATCTTTAGGATGAATGTGATGATTGGCGTGAGGAAAACTAACATCCTTCCTTTTTTGGATCGACATTCCGCCAAGTTCAGTGTTAGGCCCATCCGTAAACTCTATGCGGCGGTTCAAGTGGAAGAAATCCCTAAACAGCTGCATTGTAGGTTCCTCTTGCAAGTAAGCCTCACAAAATACTTGAAAATTGCAAATATTGGACATAGAGTTTGGTCCAATATCTTGAGGGTGGAGTTGTAAGCTAGTCAGTACGTCACGACAGAATTTTGATCCGGGAGGGCTAAACCCTCGGGATAAGTGATCAACAAACACAATTACTTCTCCATCTTTGGGTTTCGGAGGACATTCCGGACCAAGAACTCTCCAATGGATGACATCCTTTTTGGCCAAAGCGCCGACCTCAACCCAACCATTCAGTTCCTCTTTAGTAACACGAGACTGAACCCGGTTGCAGGAAGTAAATTGCTTGGCTTGCTTCGTCATTTCAAAGGAAAGAGTTGAAATTACAGATAAGGGTCGGTTTATGATCTATGATTAGCGGGTATTGATACATATGCAATAATAAACCTGAATTAAGCATGGGAAGTGTACAAGGGCAGCCGCAACGATGGTTTAAAAGGGGCCTAATGTTACCAACCGGATTATGATAAACCGCTGATGAGGATACGAAAGGTGACGACCGAAAGTTATGGAAAACAGATTTCACAAATCAACAGCAGAATTACATATCTACAGCATGTCAATAAATTCAGAAATATTCAGGCTTAAACTGAACAAGTATTGCAACAGTTCAAACAAACCTAGATTGCGGATTATTCTAACAGGATAAGTATACCAATGAGGAGAAAGAAGGATTATCACTACAGCCGCGGACAAAAGTATCAGACCAACACTTAGACCACAATGAAGAGCAGGGAGGAACAGCGCGGCCGTTGGGATGATCTCGTGAAGAAAACCCTAATAAGATCTACATGGGAAGGAAAGAAATGGCTTACCAGAGCTATCACATGCGGAGGCGCGCTAGAGAAACTCTGGACCGAACAGGTTGATGCAGCGGCTTGAGCGGGAGCAGAGATGAAGGTCGACGGCGGCGACGATGCTCGAGCACTGAGGGGGGCGCGAGGAAGAAGAAGGAACGAAGAGAGGAGGGGGAGAAAAAGAAAAGACCGATCACCCTATTTATAAGCCGAAAGAGTAAACGGCAGGCGCGGGAATCCAGGAGCCCGAAAAATGGATATGGGACAGCACTGTCGCCTCGATCTTCGGAGGTTTTAATAAATAAAGGTTAAAACAGGTACATGCATTAATGAATAGGTGACATCATGGCGATTTAACATAATCAAGGAAGATAACGTCATTGCGGTTTACATGGTCAGTTGAAGGCACGGAAGACAAGTTTTTTCCCCGAAGTGTTGAAGATTGACATGAACAAGTTCAAACCAATCTGGGGCCTAATGTGAGGGATATAACTATTGGGTATAAACCGTCCTGGAGGGGCCGGTTTATGCCTATGAAGAATTACTTGTACTGAAGCCCAGCAAGACATAGAATATGGCGCTTTAGTATAGAAGACTAAAATGCCCAGGGCCCAAAGGGCGTTAGGGCCCGTGAATGTAAACCGCCATACAACATGTAAACTTGTATTGTAAGATAGGAAAGGTAGAAACCGAGCTGGGCACGTTTATGAGCCAGCCTCGGGGTTCTGTAAGCCGGCCGGGCGTCATCCTGTGTATATAAAGGGACGACCCGGCGGCGGTTCAAGGAGAGAGGATAACAACTTGAGACACAGGCAAAGCGGATTCGCTCCCTGGTCATCGAAAACCTAGCAATACCACAACAAACTAGACGTTGGCTTTTACATTCATCGAAGGGGCCGAACTAGTATAAAATCTATTGTGTCTTTGTCTGCTTTAACCCCTTTAAGCTAACACGTAGAGATGGCTCCACTACTAAGTCCTTATGCTAGTACATCTGCCGTGACAAAACCATGACATCGGGCGTCCGAGTTATGTCACATGGGCCGGACTAATGGGCCATGAAGGTACAAGATGGCAGACTCTCCCCCTTGTCCGGATGGGACTCTCCTTTGTGTGGAAGGCAAGCTTAGCATGCGGATATCAAGATTTCTTTCTCTGTAAACCGACTCTGTACAACCCTAGCCCCCTTCGATGTCTATATAAACAAGAGGGTTTAGTCCGTAGAGGCATTCATAATCATACAGACTAGACATCTAGGGTTTAGTCATCTCGATCTTGAGGTAGATCAACTATTGTAACCCCTATACTCACCAAAAGTCAATCTAGCAGGAAGTAATGTTTTACCTCCATCAAGAGGGCCCAAACCTGGGTAAACAAAGTATCCCCTGCCTCCTGTTACCTTCGATCCTTAGAAGCACCGTTCGACACCCCCTACCCGAGATCTACCGGTTTTGACACCGACATTGGTCCTTTCATTGAGAGTTCCACTGTGCCATCGTCGAAAGGCTCGATGGCTTCATCGATCATCTACAACAATGCCGCTAGGGAGGATATTTTTCTCCCATGCCAGATCTTTGTGTTGGGCGGCTTCGCGCTAGGTGCCAATTCGCTTGGTCACTTGTAGCAGATCGACAGCTACGCCCCTGGTCACTAGATTAGTTTCGGAAATCTTAATATGTCACCGACATCCAAGGAGACTTGATCTTCCAAGGGTTCGCGGCTCCAACCATCGCTTCGGCCTTAGATCTAGAGTGCATCACTCAGTCTGAAGACAGTAGTCTTGAGCCCGCCGGACTATCTACGGTCCTCAAGCCCAACACTGGAGTACCGGAGACGGTAGCGCCACTGGCAGTTATCGTAAAACGAACTCCCCTCCGGACACTAGTTCCAAACTCTCGAAGTCCGTGTCTTGTGAGATCGGCCAAGGAACTCCGGTCCCCATCCAAACCTCGCTCTTAAACGAGGCTCTGGATTTGATGCGATCCCTCGCCATCACAGAGGAACCACTTCCGAATTGTGCCCAGCCCAGACTAGGGGCTGAAAATAGGGAACTTTACTTCCCACCCACCACCCACGTCATAGCCACTGTCGAGGACCTAACCGACTTGCTCGACTACTCCTCTGAAGACTTCGACGGTATATATGATGATGCCGGAGAGGACCAGGGCCCAAACCCGCTGTGTACCGGGCGCTGGACGACCACTTCCTCATACGAGGTATACATGGTGGACACACCTAAAGAAGGCGACGACTATGATAAGAAGGATCCAGTCGAGGAAGAACCTCCTGAGATACCGCCGAAACGTCGAAATCGGCGGCACCGCCCTAAATCGCGTCGTGGAAAAGACAACGATACCGACACGGGAGAAAATGATACTCCAGAACACGCCGAAGAACAAGAAAACCCCGTCGAACTAACATCCGAACAGGATGATCGGGAGGAGGGGCAATCCAACCCCGACGAGCAAACAGGGAGCGAAGACTCGGAAGATAGTAATTATCTGCTACTCTCTGAGGATGATGTGAGCCTCGGCAATGAAGACTTTATCATACTAGAGGAACCTCGTGAACAAGAACGCTTTAAGTGCCGGCTAATAGCCATGGCAATAAGCCTTAAATGAAACAGCAGCAGCTTCAAGCTGACCAAGAACTGCTCAATGACAGATGGACTGATGTCCTGGCAGCCAAAGAATACAACCTTGAATGCCCAACAAAGTGTTATATGAAGCGCAAGCCGTTGACTCAATTCAACGGCGAAGCACCGGAGGCCATACCACCCGTGTGTAATGCGGCTGACGAACCTGGCCGACCACCACACGGCCGGGACAGAACGTCAACTCAAGCCGAATAAAAGCCTGCACCCCCTAGCCATAAAACAATAGCTCAGGGATACACATACGACCTATGACAGGACCCGGAGAATAGAGAAGGCCAGACCAGATCCATTTACGGATCGAGGGGGCACACATCGGCACGAGAAGATGGTTACCAATCCTGGTGCGACAAACAAAACCACACCCGGGCCGCAAACCGAGTACAGACTTCATCCGAACTGAGCCACGATATAGCCCGATACAGAGGTGCCGCACACCCCCTTTGCTTCACCAATGAGGTAATGGAGAACTAGTTCCCAGAAGGGATTAAACCCATGAACTTCAAATCATACGATGGCACAACAGATCCCGCAGTAAGGATTGAAGATTTTCTTCTCCACATTCACATGGCTCGCGCTGACGATCTACACGCCATCAAATACCTTCCCCTCAAACTTAAGGGACCAGCTCGACACTTGTTAAACAGCCTTCCGAAAAATTCTATGGGATGCTGGGAAGTCCTGGAGGATGCCTTTAGAGACAACTTCCAAGGCACCTATGTTCGGCCTCCAGATGTCGATTACTTTAGTCATATAATACAACAACCCAGGGAATCATCCCGACAGCTATGGACAGTGTTCTTAATTAAAAAGAACTAGATCATGGATTGTCCGGACGCCGAAGCCCTTGCAGCTTTCAAGCACAGCGTCCAAGACGAGTGGCTCGCCCGGCACCTCAGCTAAGAGAGCCGAAATCCATGGCAGCCCTCACCACACTTATGACCGTTTTTGCGCGGGAGAGGATAGCTGGCTTGCTCGTAGAAGCAATAGCACCAGCGACCCTGGAACCTACGAAACCAGGGACGACAATGGCAAGCCACGACGCGAAAAGCACAAACGTCGGAACAACAATTATGGAACCCAGGATATGATGGTCAACGCAGGATTCTGTAGATCCAAACCCGGTCAAGGAAAGAAGCCATTCAAGGGAAACAAAGACGGCCCGTCCAGTCTAGATAGAATCCTTGATCGGCCTTGCCAGATTCACAACAGCCCCGACAAGCCCGCCAATCATACCAACATAAATTGTTGAGTTTTTAAGCAGGTCAGCAAACTCAACGCCGAACACAAGGGGAATGGGTCGCCCAACGACGCCGATGACCAAGAGTGTCATCAACCAAACACAGGGGGACAGAAGCAATTCCCCCCTGAAGTAAAAACAATGAATATGACATATGTCACACATATTCCTAAAAGGGAACACCAATGCGTACTACGGGATGCCTAGCCATAGAGTTGGTCTCTCAAAATTCAACCCTTGGCCGGATTGTCCAATTACCTTCGATCGAGAGGACCACCCAACCAGTATCAGTCATGGAAGTTTGGCAGCACTGGTCCTCGAACGAATCATTCATGGATTCCAGCTCACGCAAGACCTTACGGGCGATGGCAGCAGTCTCAATATGCTTTATCAGGACACTGCCCACAAAATGGGCATTGATTCCTCAAGAGTCGAATAATACCTAGTGTGGAGACCCGCTACAGAGGCTCAATCACACTAGAAGTCGTCTTCGGTTCGCCGAACAACTTCGGAAGCGAGGACTTGGTTTTTGACATCGTCCCTTTCCATAGCGGCTATCACGCACTGCTCAGACGCGCCGCTTTCACCCGCTTCAACGCCGTTCAGCACTACGCCTACCTAAAGATTAAGATGCCCCGTCCACGTGGCACCATGACAATCAACAGAAGCGTAGAGCGCCCCCTCCGTACTAAGGAAAATACCATGGCCATCACGACCAACGTACGAAGCGGCTCTGTCAAACCGCACACCAATAGCCCGACAAACCTAGGGCTGGATTAGTAGTTTGTCCTCCGTCGATCACCATGTACAGCAGCAAAATTCCTGTCATGCATACATAACTATGCACTCAAAATACCCTGGGTATCAGCGGGGGCAATACACGGGACATGCCTATAGCACGGTTCGCTCCTATATGGCCCTCCCCTCCTATCTAAGCATATTTTTTGCTTTTTACCACATGTAGAATTAAAATCTACCTATCTTACGGACTCACAAAGGCCTCTCTCCAATCCGGATTCCGTATAAATAGCCGAAGACCATACCCTTCAAGGAATCTTTCTTACTAAGGCAAAAGTGGCGCAGACGTGCGGCAGGAAGGTGCAAGGGATTTCGTAAACCACAAACTCCCCTCAAGGAACGTGTATAGAGATTTTTTTCCCTCTGCCATAGACGCCCCGCATGTAAAATGACCTTTGTGATTGTGGTACCCTCTGTAAGGCTACGCTTGAACGTGTTAATCAGATTACAGTGAGCCAAATTTTATTCGGCATCATCTTTACTCAAATGTCATCTATTTAGTTGTCTCACGAACACACCTCGGCATAAATTGCCAAGGGCTCCATAAGGTAACATATGTGATGCCAAATAAAAAGCCCGAATAGCTTAACAACGCAATTCGGCATCCCGAGCTCGGCAGTATATGCATCGGTTAAGAATCATGTCTTTGGTCAATAGTTGGGTTACTCGGCTCCAGTGTTTTCTACCTTACGTTCCGTCTGATCGGCTAAGGTAGTAAAGGGAGAACTACTGCGATTGTGTTTCTGGTTCGCCCGGTCAACCACCTCAGTAAAGAAAGCCGAAAACTGACTGTCATGGTGAGGCAAGAGCCAGTCGGCTAGTTGGAGACTTATTATAATCTTTAGCGATTCTTTCCCATGTTACACGAAGGACTGTTTCCCGGTCACATATGTAACACACTCACATTGGGAGCCCCGTACATACTAGGGGCTACTCCGTAGACCTGTTGATAAAACTCCTATGGCTAAGTGTGAGAAATAAAACCAAATAGTCTGATTGTCTGGTTCGCCACACTGATACCTCCTTCATGGACCAAGACGTTGGGTTAAGTGTATTCATGTGCAACTCCGAACACCCCAGTAGTGTCTACATGGGGATTGAAGCCTTCGACTAGGAAATCTCAGGTATAAAAACAGCTGCACAGGAGGATACAATTCTTCATAAGTAAAATAATATATTACGAAAGAATTAGTTCATGATACGAAATCCGAAACAGTTCGGACTCATTCATTCGAACTCTACATTCTTGGATCATTGGCCTTCTATAAGGCGAGCACCCGCTAGTACGTCCTCAAAATAGCACTCTGGTGTGCAGTTGTCCTTGCTTTCGGGCGCACCCTCAACTGCCACCTTTACGGCCTTCATCTTCGCCAAGTGCATCTTGACACGGGCAAAGGCCATTTGCGCCCCTTCTATGCAAGACCACCTCTTCACATTGTTGATTCGGGGCAGCACATCAATGAGGCGTCACACGAGGACAAAATAGCTGGCCGAAATACCCTCGGCCGGCCATAGCCGGACTATGACATCCTTCATGACCGCACTGGACATTTTATGCAGCTCCGCCCATTGTGCCATCTGGTCATTCAGTAGTCCGGGACGCTTCGGCCCCGCAAACTACAACCAAAAGAGCTTCTCTATTGCATACCCCTCCTGGGCCTGGAAGAATTTGGTAGTGTTTGCAGCGCTCTTCAGCAGATCCGCATATATGTCTAGAGAACTCCACAGCCGATTAACTAAGGCATACTTCGGGTCCCCAAATTGAGCCTATAAAAGAAAGGGCTTACCAGCCACAATCTGTCCGGCTTGAAGGATTTATTCACGCGCTCTGCAGGACTCGGACCGTGCCTCCGAAGTGTCTTTAAGGGCCTTGGTCTGTTCACTCCACTTCTCCTTATTTTCTTTTTCCAAGGACCCACATTTAGCGGTGATTTCCTTGATACTTTGCTCCAGCTCGATCACCCGTTCTCAAAACAATGCCGAGCGGCCTATTCGTCCATCAAATCCACAACCGCTTTGTCAGCAGTTGCCTGGCTTACCCTTGCCTGCTCCTTGGCTTGGGCAAGCTCACCCCTAAGGGTCTCCACCACGGCGGCACCATCTGTACATACATGCACATAGCAGCTCTTGAAAATCCACAAGACACGGACATAAAACAGGCGCACAACAAGATGTATTTTATGCCTTGCGCCTGGTCGAGCCACGTGTTAACAAGGACTAGGTCCTCATCGGCTTGCTTCAGTTTCCGTTGGAGTTCGGAAACCTCCATCGATTAAGCAAGCGCCGCTAACAATGAAGCCTGTTATAATGTAAACAGAAAGCATGTTACCACCTGACAACTGATTATCGATCCTCTGTTCTCTTTTCTTTCAAAAACCAAACAGTCTCAGGGGCTACTATCTATATATAGGCATGTTTCTCGACCAAAAAACATTACATTGTGTACCTCGAAGCCCGCCAGTAGGCTGGAGAAGGCTTCATCAAGACTGCTATTGGCGGACTGAACCTTATCAGACATCGTACCCATCAGGATATGGTGCTCGTCTAGGACGGAGGCACTTTGGAGTGCGTCCGCCGTGGTATGTCACGCCTCCAGATTGGCAGAGGTTGCCACTCCCTCTTCTCCTGCAGGGGTTCACTCGTTAGACTCCGGAGCCTTACGGACCTTTGGAGTAGTATGCGGCTGGGGGCCGGATTGACCAATGCCCCCGTCGCCGCTCTCCATGGGGGCTCCACCCCGTAGCCCTCCGGCAGCCGAGGCATTACCCTCTAGCGCTATTAAAATGCTCGCCCGTGCCTCGTCAAGGTTTGGGGAGGGCCGGTGAGATACTACCTCAGGATCATCCACCTAAGTGGGCAGGGAAGCTAATGGAGGCAACTCGCTCTCCATCATCTCCGGCGCCAGATCCCCCAAGATGAGGATATCTGGGGAAGATCGCAGGCCTGACTAAAAGGCACAACTTAGAGTTGTTATCATGGGTCATAGGGATCGGGCGAAGTGAAGGATTCTGGGCTACTTACGAGTCGGCTTAGGGCTTGGTCCGGTGGCGAGGTTTCGGGATGACCTCGGCATCTGATTCCAAGTCATCAGGGATGATGATCTTGTCCCTCTTGGAGGCCTCAGCCTCCAAGTCTTCAGAGGCCGACCTCTTCTTACCTTTGCGGGGAGGATCTTCTTCTTCCTCCTACTCCTCCTCGCCGTCGTCGCCCTTCAGGGAGGATGGGGCATCAGTCCCTCCGGATATTGCGTCCAAGGTACCCTACCCTTTCTTCTTCTGCTTGTCCTTCTTAACCGTCACCTGGTATGATGCTAGGACCAGCATCCTCACTAATTTTGGATTGGCTGGGACTTCAGGGAGTGGAGCCGGACACCGCATCTTCTCCGCCTTCTTGACTCAAACTTGTTTCGGGAATGGGCTACTCAGTATTTCTCCTTTGGAGCGATGAACCTATTTATGTTTGGATTTTAAAGAATTTACCTCGATGGTCGGATGGTTGCAATCCAGGGCAGTGTCGTCTGATGACTTCGGCCACTTTTTTTGCTTCTTGAAAATTAACTTCCAAATCGCCTTGTCCGTTGTGCTGCAGAACCGCTGGAGGGTCCGCAGTCCTTTCGGATTGAACTCCTGCATCTTGAGGGGCCGCCTTTGGCAGGGAAGTGTGCGGAGGATGATCATTACTTGGATTACGTCTGCAAGGGTAATGTCCTTTGGTACCATGCTCTTGATGCGTTTTTGCAACCACATCACCTCGGAGGCTGACCCCCAGTCTGGACCCTTGTCGGTCCAGGATGTGAGCCTTAGTGGCGGTCCGAATCAGAACGCTCGAGCGGCTGCCCATTTGGAGCCACGGGGTTCTGTGATATAGAACGATTCCTGTTGCCATACCTTGACGGTATCCAGAAAAACCCCCTTTGGCCAATTAACTTTGGGGAGCTTTCTCACCATGGCACCACCATAGTCCGTGTGTTGCTTGTCCAACACCTTCGGCTTCTCATTGAAAATCTTGAGCCATAAACCAAACTGTGAGAGACGTGGAGAAAGGTCTCGCACATGACGATGAATGCCGAGATATGGAGGAACAAATTTGGGGCCAAATCGTGAAAATCCAGCCCATAGTAGAACATAAGACCCCTTACAAAATGGTGAAGGGCGAATCCGAGACCGCGGAGGAAGTGGGGATGAACACAACCCTCTTACCGGGCTCCGGGGTAGGAATGACCTGCCCCGGATTGGGGAGCCCGTGTTTGATTTCCGCGGTAAGGTACCATAGCTCTCGCAACTCCTTGATGTTCTCCTCCGTAACGGAGGAGACCAACCATTTGCCTTGAGAGCCGTCCGTAGTTGGGGGAGTTGCAAAGGGAAGAAGATCTTGGAACTTGGGCGCTGGAGCTCGAGGATAGAGAGGCAGAGAAAGAATGAGGCATGGGCCGGTGAATTTAGATTCCATCCGCTTATATGGACAGCGAATATCAAGCGCCCCCTCCCTCAAGCCTTAAAACTCGCCTGTTCCCAAGGGGTCATGCGGGTGGCACGGTTAATTTACCAAAGCTCATATTGATGAGAATCCCACAATAAGGGGTCACCATCTATGTTTCAACAAGACGTGGCAATGGGAGTTGCGAGGCGGGAGGCCCAAAAAATGGTTCAAGATGATGACGGAGCTAAAACGTGACGTTTTGCTGAGTAAAGCTACCGCTAGATATATTTTTTGTGCTTTTATGGTCGGGAGGTCAACCTATTATATACAGAGCCGGATACAGATCTCTTACCTGGAGGACTACTTTGTAGTATTCGGAGGAGGAACCCGCATTGCAATGTTGAAGACAATCTACGCACCGAACACATCGTCATTGAAGCCTGGTTCAGGGGCTACTAATGGAGTCCTGGGGTACGGGGTGCTCGGGCGTCCGAGCTACGTCATGTGGGCCGGACTAATGGGCCATGAAGGTACAAGATGGAAGACCCCCCCCCCATGTCCGGATGGGTCTCTTCTTTGTGTGGAAGGCAAGCTTAGCATGCGAAAATGGAGATTCCTTTCTCTGTAAACTGACTTTGTACAACCGTAGCCCCCTTCGGTGTCTGTATAAGTCGGAGGGTTTAGTCCATAGAGGCATTCATAATCATACAGACTAGACATCCAGGGTTTAGTCATCTTGATCTCGAGGTAGATCAACTCTTGTAACCCCTATACTCATCAAAGTCAATGTAGTAGGAAGTAGGGTTTTACCTCCATCAAGAGGGCCCGAACCTGGGTAAGCTAAGTGTCCCCTGCGTCCTGTTACCTTCGATCCTGAGACGCACAGTTCGGGACACCCTACCCGAGATGTGCCGGTTTTGACACGAACAAATACCCACCAAGTACCTTTCATTAAACTCTCATCTCTCGTATTTACATTATTTGCCATTCGCCTCTCATTTTCCTCTCCTCCACTTCTAAAACATTTTCTCAAAAACACAAAAACATTTGCCTTTTTTTTGTTTGCCTTTTTCTCGTTGGATCTTAGGTTTGTACATGTTGGCATGTTCCTTCTATTTGCTTGCATCTTCGCTTGCTGAAAATCTATCTATGGATCCGCATCCGCTTGATAATCTTTTTAAGAGATCCAACTATGATGAACCAATTGCTAGTGAGTTTAGTGTACTAGATTATCTTCATGAGGTTTTGCTTGAAATTCGTGAATCTGAAATTTGTGATGAAGTGTTGAAAGAAGAAATTTATGAATTGATTCATGATAGACCCTTGATTGAAAAGTATGATTGCAATGATGTTATTATAAATTCTATTAATGTCAATTGTTTTAATGATATGCAAAACCCTAAGCTTGGCGATGCTAGTTTTGCTATGTCCACTACTCGTTGCAATGATAGTGATTGGGGTGATTCTTCTTATGGTCTTGAAAAATTTATTTAAGCCCCATGATTAATATGAGATTGATAATAATGTTTGAAATAAAAGTGTGTTTGGAAGAGTGTCAACTTTAGATCCCATATATTTGGATAATGTTCAATCTTATGAATTTTTTGATAAAAGTGGGTATGGAGAGGTCATGACTTTAGTTAGTGATAATCCCACTATTTTGGAAGAGTGTCAGCTTTGCATGCATGTGGATCACGAAGAAAATATTTTATGTGATACCTATATTGTTGAATTTGATTATGATCCCACATGAAATTATTATGAGAGAGGAAAATATGGTTGTAGAAAATTTCATGTTACTAAATTACTTCTCTTTAGGTTGAGATTGCTATTGTTTCTTTCTCCTTCCTTGCATATGATAGATCTTGCTTGTATTGCTAATTTGTTTTCCTATAGAATGCCTATGCATAGGAAGTATGTTAGAATTAGATGTGATTTTCACATGCTATATGATGCTCTTTTTGTGCTTCAAGTCTTTTCTATCATGTGAGCATCGTTGAATTATCAAGCCTATCTTAATGGCTATAAAGAAAGAGCTTGTTGGGAGGCAACCCAATTTTATTTTTATTCTTTACTTTTTGCTCCTGTTTAGTAACAAATAATTCATATAGCTTCTATTTAGATTTGGTTTTATGTTTTAATTAGTGTTTGTGCCAAGTAGAACCTTTGGGAAGTCTTGGGTAAAGTCTTTGTGATCTTGCTGTAAAAAACTGAAACCTTTGCGGTCACGAGATTAGTTGTCATTTTCTACTGGATCGTGCTTTTAGGTTGATTATTTTTGCAGATGATTAATAGAAAAATTCGTCATGTCCACCAATTTATTTTAGAATTTTATGATTTACAGAAGAATTCCAAAGTTACACATTGCTACAAACTGTTCTGTTTTTGACAGATTCTGTTTTCCATGTGTTGTTAGCTTATTCTGATGAATCTATGAGTAGTATCGGGGGGTATGAACCATAGAGAAGTTGGAATACAGTAGGTTTAACACCAATATAAATAAAGAATAAGTTAATTATAGTACCTTAAAGTGGTGGTTTATTTTCTTATACTAACGGAGCTCATGAGATTTTCCGTTGAAGTTTTGTGTTGTGAACTTTTCAAGTTATTGGGTAAAGATTTGATGAATTTTGGAATAAGGAGTGGCAAGAGAATAAGCTTGGGGATGCCCAACGCACCCCAAGGTAAAATTCAAGTACAACCAAAATCCTAAGCTTGTGGATGCCCCGGGAAGGCATCCCCTCTTTCGTCTTCGTCTATCGGTAACTTTACTTAAGGCTATATTTTTATTCACCACATGATACGTGTTTTGCTTGGAGTGTCTTGTATGATTTGAGTCTTTGCTTTTAATTTTACCACAATAATCCTTGATGTACACACCTTTTGGGAGAGACACACTTGAATAGGAATTTATTAGAATACTCTATGTGCTTCACTTATATCTTTTGAGCAAGATAATTTTGCTCTAGTGCTTCACTTATATCTTTTTAAGAGCATGGTGGAGATTTTATTTTATAGAAATTATTGATCTCTCATTCTTCACTTATATTATTTTGAGAATCTTTTAGAATAGAATAGTAATTTTCTTTGGCTATAAAACTAGTCCTAATATGATGGGCATCCAAGATGGGTATAATAAAAACTTTCATATAAAGTGCGTTGAATATTATGAGAAGTTTGATGCTTGATGATTATTTTGAGATATGAGGATGGTGATATTATAGTCATGCTAGTAGAGTAATTTTGAATTTGAGAAATACTTGTGTTGAGGTTAGCAAGTCCCATAGCATGCACGTATGGTAACCGTTATGTAACAAATTTGAAGAATGAGGTGTTTCTTTGATTGTCTTCCTTTGTGTGGAGGTCAGGATCGCGCGATGGTTAACTCCTACTAACCCTTCCCCTAGGAGCATGCATGTAGTGCTTGGTTTTGATGACTTGTAAATTTTTACAATAAGTATGTGAGTTCATTATGACTAATGTTGAGTACATGTGTTATACACACTCTCACCCTTCCACCGTTGCTAGCCTCTCTAGTACCGCCCAACTTTGGTCGGTACCATAAACCCACCATTTACCTTCCTAAAAACAACCACCATACCTACCTATTATGGCATTTCCATAGCCATTCCGAGATATATTGCCATGAAACTTTCCACCGTTTCGTTTATTATGACATGCTCCATCATTGTCATATTGCCTTGCATGATCATGTAGTTGACATCGTATTGTGGCAAAGCCACAATTCATTTTTTTCATACATGTCACTCTTGATTCATTGCACATCCTGGTACACCACCGGAGGCATTCATATAGAGTAATATTTTGTTCTAGTATCGAGTTGTAAGTAAATAAAAGTGTGATGATCATCATTATTAGAACATTGTCCCATGTGAGGTTATTAAAAATAAAAGAGGCCAATGAAGCCCAAATAAAAAAAGGACAAAGAAGCCCACAAAAAAAGGTCAAAGAGCCCAAAATAAAATAAAAGAAAAAGAAAACAAAAAATGAGAGTAAAAGAGAGAAGGGACAATGTTATTATCTTTTTCCACACTTGTGCTTCAGAGTAGCACCATGATCTTCATTATACTAGTGGGGATTTTCGTTATACTAGTGGGGATTTTCGTTATAGAACTTGGCTTGTATATTCCAACGATGGGCTTCCTCAAAATGCCCTAGGTCTTCGTGAGCTAGCAAGTTGGATGCACACCCATTTAGTTTCTTTTGTTGAGCTTTCATACATTTATAGCTCTAGTGCATCTGTTGCATGGCAATTCCTAATCACTCACATTGATATCTATTGATGGGCATCTCCATGGCCCATTAATATGTCTAGTTGATGTGAGACCATCTTCCTCTTTTTGTCTTTTGCACAACCACCATTCTATTCCACCTATAGTGATATGTCCATGGCTCACGCTCATGTATTGCGTGAAAGTTGAAAAAGTTTGAGAACACTAAAGTATGAAACAATTGCTTAGCTGAAACCGGGGTTGTGCATGATTTGACTATTTTGTTTGACGAAGATGGAGCATAGCCAAACTATATGATTTTGTAGGGATGAACTTTCTTTGACCATGTTATTTTGAGAAGGCATGATTACTTTGTTATTATTTTATGTCAATATTAAACTTTTGTCTTGAATCTTTTGGATCTGAACATTCATGCCTCAATAAGAAAATTACATTGATAATTATGTTAGGTAGCATTCCACATAAAAAATTTGGTTTTTATCATTTAGCTACTCGAGGACGAGCAGGAATTAAGCTTGGGGGTGCTTGATACCTCTCCAACGTATCTATATTTTTTGATTCTTCCATGCTATTATATTATCTGTTTTGGATGCTTATAATGGGCTTTAATATGCTCTTTTATATTATTTTCGGGACTAACCTATTAGTCGGAGGCCCAGTTCCAGTTTCTGGTTTTTTTGCCTATTTTAGAGTTTCACATAAAAGGAATACCAAACGGAGTAAAAACGGAATGAAACCTTCACGAGGATCTTTCTTGGACCGAAAGCAATCCACAAGACTTGGAGTCGAAGTCCGGAGCTCCGCGAGGAAGCCACGCGGCAGGAGGGCATGCCCAGGGGGGTAGGCACGCCCCCACCCTCGTGGGCCCCTCGTAGTTCCACCAACGTACATATTTTTCCTATATATACTCTTATACCCTATAAACATCAGGGGGAGCCACGAAACCACTTTTCCACCCCCGCAACTTTCTATACCCATGAGATCCCATCTTGGGGCCTTTTCCGGTGATCTACCGAAGGGGGAATCGATCAGGGAGGGCTTCTACATAAACACCATTGCCCCTCCGATGAAGCGTGGGTAGTTTACCATAGACCTTCGGGTCCATAGTTATTAGCCATATGGCTTCTTCTCTCTATTTGATTCTCAATACAAAGTTCTCCTCGGTTTTCTTCGATATCTATTCGATGTAATACTATTTTGCGGTGTGTTTGCCGATATCCGATGAATTGTGGATTTATGAACAAGTTTATCTATGAATAATATTTGGTTCTTCTCTGAATTCTTATATGCATGATTTGATATCTTTGCAAGTCTCTTTGAATTATAGGTTTAGTTTGGCCTATTAGATTGATATTTTTTGCAACGAGAGAAGTGCTTAGCTGTGGGTTCAATCTTGTGGTGTCCTTTCCCAGTGATAGTAGGGGCAGCAAGGCACGTATTGTATTTTTGCCATCGAGGATAAAAAGATGGGGTTTATATCATATTTCTTGAGTTTATCCCTCTACATCATGTCATCTTGCTTAATGCGTTACTCCGTTCTTATGAACTTAAAACTCTAGATGCATGCTATATAGTGGTCGATGTGTGGAGTAATAGTAGTAGATGCAGAATCGTTTCGGTCTACTTGACACGGACGTGATGCCTATATTCTTGATCATTGCCTTAGATATCTTCATAGTTATGCGCTTTTCTATCAATTGCTCGCCAGTAATTTGTTCACCCACCGTAATAAATGCTATCTTGAGAGAAGCCATTAGTGAAACCTATGGCCCCCGGATCTCTTTCCTATTATATTGCATCGTTTTACTTACATCACATCTCGTTTACTATATTGCAATCTTTACTTACCAATCTATACAACAAAAATACCAAAAATATTTACTTTACTCTCTCTATTAGGTCTCACTTTTGCGAGTCACCGTGAACGGATTGACAACCCCTTTATCGCGTTGGTTGCAAGGTTCTTGATTGTTTTTGCAGGTACTATGTGACTTGTGCGTTGTCTCTTACTGGATTGATAGCTTGGTTCTCGAAACTGAGGGAAATACTTATGCTACTTTGCTGCATCACCCTTTCCTCTTCAAGGGAAAACCAACGCATGCTCAAGAGGTAGCACATGGCTTCTTATCGGTGCAGAGCTCCTCCGTGGAAGCATCTGCCGGCTCTGGTTGTCTCACATACACACGCCTTATATTTCCCTAGTGGCTCATGGAAACAACAACGTACGGCGATTTTTTATACATGTATTGATATTCTTGCTAGGAGTTGTCCCCTTTGCTATTTATAGTAGCATGATCAGAAGCAAGAAATAAAAATGCAATTGAATTATGGCGTGGCTCTTAAGCAAATGTGTGAATGGTATAAGAACTATGTATATGGTTATTAATGCAATAGTATGCAACAAATGCAAACTATATTAATTCACAACACTTAACAAAAGAGTATACATCAACGTCACATGATACAAGAAAAGTAATTTCTATTAGTTGTTGGTTTAGATTCTTCCTTCGTGCCATTTGGCGCGACATGTCACCTATGCACTACTGCAGGATGTTGCTAACGCGACAATACGATCAAAGGCCCTTCGGCGAAAATGCGTGCGATGCAATAATCGCAAATGGTGGTGTAAAAAATGTCAAAAAAGGTGCAAACCGTTTGCGATGGCAGATGGATCAAACACGGTTCAGATTTTAGTTGCGTGTGCGATGCAGTGCATACGGTTCAGTTCATTTACGTGCTTGCGATGAGGCGGAACAAAAGAAATAGGCAACCAGATGAAGGCGTGTGTGATATACAACATACGGTTCACTCGGTGAACTGTCTGTGATTAGGCAACACAAAAGAAACGGTCAGCCAGAGCTAGGTGTGTGCGATATACGGCATACAGTTCACTCGGATGAACTGTTTGCGTTGAGACAAGAGAACAAAAACAGTTCAACTCTACAAGATGTGTGTGATACGCGGCAAACAGGTTTGTACTCAAAAACATGTGAGAAGACCGATAACAACATAGACGATTGCTGCTAACAAGCCGTATGTCTTGTTAGTAACCGATTGCTGGTATACAATTGTGAGTGATTGATGGAAACATCACCGACGGTTTCCATTGTTTAGTCCATGTGCGATGTGATTTTCTCTGTCCGCACAACATATACGCTCTGTCTTTAGAGCATCAACATATATACTTTAAAAGACAACAATGCATAACCAAGTTAAGCATACAATTACACAAGTGACTACACACATAACATTTCCACACACCAAAGTAAGCAATTACATGCGTACTAAACTAGGAGAAACGATGATCTAATCATCTACTTATTTTTGCGACGATGCTTGCCATTGCTCTGCTTCCTTCTGGATCCCGGGCCATTTTGGGGAAGGAGGCAGTTCCTCATGTCAACGATCCGCCTGTACATGTCGGAGCTCGTGTACGCTGATACGTCCAAAACGTATTTATAATTTCTGCTTGCTCCATGCCTTTTTTGTGTGATATTGCTATAATATTTATGCACTTCCATACACTTTTGATCATATTTGGACTAACCTACTAATGGTTGCAAAAGTGCACAATGTTCTTGTTTTACACTTTATTTTGTAGGAATTACTTGGAAATTGACAAAAACGCAAAAGGAGTCGTATTGGAGTAGGACTCTGACTTTCCTGAAATCTGTCTGAGAACATTTTTTAAAGATGGTCACGTTCCGGTCTGAAGGCGATGTCAAACGGAAAAAGTCTAGTTGCGAAAGTTGTGGGGAATTTCGAGGCGATGCTTCTCGATATAAAATTCGTCCAAATCGGACTCCGGACAGCCGAGTAAAGCCCGTTTTACTGAGGCCCAAAATCTGTTGACGGCATTCCGAGAGTCTATATAAAGAGAGGAAACCTAGGTCACCAAGGGCCACGAATTTTCCTCCTCCTGAGCCGCTGTCTTGGAGGGGAGGTCCAGCACCATTGCAGCACCATCCACAAGGAAGAAGGGGTGCCAAGGAGCCGCTGCCCCTAGGGCCGCCGCCGCCCCCAAGGGCCGCCACCGCCCCCTAGGGCCACCGCCGTCTCCTCCTCGCCGCCGCCGCCTCCGTGGCCGCCGCCTCCTCGCGGGGCTGCACCTCTCCATCAACACTATCATCAACCTCCTCCTCACCATGTCCATGCGTGAGTAGTTTCCTCCGGGGCCGAGGGCTTGTACGTGTACCTATGTGGTTATCTCTCTCTCCCATGATGTGATCTTCGTTGTGATCATAGGCTATGTTAATCTAGGATGATCCCATGATATTTCCCCTTCCTCTATGTATTGGATTGATGTACTCACTTGTCATTTATCTAGTATAATCTCCGAGACCAAGGTGACAGCGGTCTATTGGACATGGATTAGAAAAATATTTTCATGAGTGATTTCCTCTCTTGTGTGTTGATTGAAGATTGAGAGTCTCTTGGTGCTTGTATTTGACTATCCTTTAGATATGTTGTGGTGATTGTGGGACTCTCTTTGGATGGCCGCGGTGACATTGGGAAATCCTTAGATTGAGAACTACGAACTTTGAGGTGTGCTTTTGTAGCCCTACATAATTCGCGTCCTCTCTTGACCATGAAGGAATGACCTCCGGGTGCGTCCCCTTTGCATGTTTTATGGGAAATATCATGTGATTTGATTATGTTAATGTTGTTGGGAGTTGCCACTAGTGAAAGTATGATCCCTAGGCCTTGTTTCCACCATTGCAATACCATTTTTGCTCACGTTTACCACTTGTTTGCTTGCTGCACTTTTTATTACAGATTTATATTACTTTGCTTTGCCACTCCTATCATCCATATTTTACCATCTCTTCGACGAACTAGTGCACCTATACAACTCCTAGTTGTATTAGGTGTGTTGGGGACACAAGAGACTTCTTGTATCTTAGTTGCAGGGTTGCCTGAGAGAGACCATCTTCAACCTCTACTTCCCTGAGTTCGATAAACCTTAGGTCATCCACTTGAGGGAAATTGCTGCTGTCCTACAAACCTCTGCGCTTGGAGGCCCAACATAGTCTACAAGAGTAGAAGCGTGTGTAGACATCAAGCTATTTCTGGCGCCGTTGCCGGGGAAGTGAGTGCTTGAAGGTATATCTTTAGATCTTGCAATTAAATCTTTTTGTTTCTTGTTTTTATTTTCACTAGTTTTGCTTAATGGAAAACAACAAAAATATGAGAGAGCTTTATAAGCTCTACCTTGAACTTGGACATGATGTGTTCGAAGAGAAAATTAAAAAACCTTTGGAACTTTATTATTTGCATAACAATCATGATGGTAGTGATGTTATTAGTATGTTTCTTTTTAATATCAATATTGCTAATGACATGGAAAGCTCTAAGCTTGGGGATGACACGTTTGATGAACATGATATTTTTAGTCCCCCAACTTTTGAGGAGAAAATTTACTTTGATGATACTATGCCTCCTATATATGATGATTACAATGATAAATGTGAGATTTTTAGTCCACCTACTATTGAGGATAAAATTTATTATGATTATGATATGCCTCCTAAATATGATGATTACCATGATGGTTATGATTGCTTTACTCTCACTATTCCTAATAAGAAAGATTTTGCTTATATGAAGAGTAATGATACTTTTATGCTTTTGGATCATGAAAATAATGCCTTATGTGATAGTTATATTGTTGAGTTCATCCATGATGCCACTGAAATTTATAATGAGAGAGGGAGACATGGTTCTAAATATCTTAATAATAAGAAGTTTCCTTTCTTTATGGTGAATATTTTGAAGTTATGCTTGTTTTGCCTTCCTATGCTAGTTGCTTTATGCTTCAATAATTTATTTTCTTACAAGATTCCCATGCATAGGAAGCATGTTAGGCTTAAATGTGTTTGGTATTTGCTTCTTGATGCTCTCTTTTGTTCTTCAACTCTTATTCCTATGAGAGCATCACTAAAGTCTTAAACCTATCTTTATGGCTATAAAGAAAGAGCTCTAGGGAGACAACCCTTGTTATCTTTGCTTTCAGCTTGTCCTTTCAGTTTTTAGTGGTCTTGATGTTTGTTACTACTGTAGCAACATCATTGTATCTTTATTTTTCAGCTTTGTGCCAAGTTTAGCCTCTGATTGCAAGAAAGTTCAAAAGTTGTGACGTGCAGTCCAGAAAACAGATTCTGTCCTTGGACAGAAAAATACATATAAAATCACCAGATCATCTTTTTGGTCTGAATTTTTTCAACAGCGTGCTCTATACAATTGGCTTTCGGGCATCTGTTCTGAGTTTTTTTATTTGAGTTGCAGAAGTGCCCCGAAAAAGATATTTACTACCTGCTGGTCTGTTTTTCACAGATTATGTCCTGTTTTGCATTTCCTTCGTTTTGCAAACCTTGAGCTTGCGTTTTCTTTGCAAAAACCTTTTGGCAATCTCGAGAAACAGTAGACCTTCAAGAATATCATTATTTCCAGCAAGGAAAAATTATTTTATTATGGGTACTAACCTCGCTAATCAGATTATGATGAGTTATGTATGAAGGGAGTTTTCAAGTGTGCGAGGGAAGATGATAAAAAGATTCAGGAGTGTCAAACGCTCAAGCTTGGGGATGCCCCCATGCACCCCCAAGAAATATTCAAGAAGACTCAAGAGTCTAAGCTTGGGGATGCCCCCGTGCATCCCCTTCTCCATCAACATTATCAGTTCGTCTTTCGTTCCACTATATTTTTATCACTTCATGTGTTATGTGCTATGCTTGGAGCGTCTTGCTTTTAGTTTCCTTTTTAGTTTTCTTTAGCTTTGCTTGCTTTTCATAACGAGTTGGAACTCAGCTTTCTTTGTGTGGGAGAGAAACACGCTCCACTTCAACCTAGAACATAACATAGAATTTTCATGTCTATCTTTGTTGTGTGTGTTCTTGGTCTTTCAATAGCTACTATCATGTTCAGCTCTTAGTTTTCATGCTTATCTTTTAAAAGAGCTTTTTGTTTAGTTGGTCGTTGGAGCTCTCTTTATTTATCATGCTTATCTTGTTAAGAGAGTTGGCTTCTGTTGCACTGGTCGATATGTCTATGATAAAATGCTATGTGCATAATGATGCTTAGTAGTTCATGTTTTCTTATGGTTAGTCTCAAATAGCTAGGGGGTTCCCAATGTGTTCTTGGAGTACCAACATGATTTGTTTGCCTATGATGTGGTATGGTTTAGTGGTATCTTCCTCCGAGAATTTATTTTGATTGACTTGGCGTATGCTCACGCATATTTAAGACTGTAAAGAAAGTCTGTCAAGCCTTGATGATCTTTAATTTCTGAGTAGCGATATAACTTCCATGCCCGATTCAATGTTGCTTTGTCACTCTGCATGATTATGACCGTCATTGCTCTCTTAGTTGGTCGCTCCCAGTCTTTTGCTAACCTCCACCTGTACTAAGAGGACTGACTGCTTGTGCATCCAAAATCCTTTAAACCAGTTATGCCATATGAGTCCACCATACTTTCCTATACATGGTATTTACCTGCCATTCCTAACGAAGACTTTCATGTACCATCTCAAAATTATTCAAAAAATCATTTTTCTTTTGTGCCTCTGTTTTAGCTCATGAGGAAGTAGTAGTTAATTCATGATCTTTTTAAGTTGGACAAGCTTCACCCCGGGATTGCATGTCTAATGTGCAAACCCATAATACGAGAAGGAACTAGCATAGATTGTGCCCGTCTCATTAAAAAAAATTATACAACAAACAAACCCTCCTTCACGCTTTGTTCATGAGAAATCAGAAAACTTTGGAAGTGATAAACAAAGGAGATTAAGAGGATGTGATCGTCCTCATTCGGGAGCGTTCCTCGAAACTTGTCCATCTCAAGAAGTGATTGAGTTATCTGCTAGCATTCGTTGACGAAACATGCATATCCAAAAAAATAATTTTTACTTCTGTTTTTAAAAACCAAGAGCTCTGGTACATGCTTTGTCTTTGTTTCCGACCACGGGTTTTCAACCTTGCCAACAAAAGCCACGGTTCGAGTGTCTCCACCTTCTTTAAAGCACCAACTACTGAGAGCATGATTGTCATTCTGAGTGTAATGTGCATTGTCCCAAAGTACCATTGTCTTTTGCATAATTATGATATCGTTTATTCTGAAATCATTGTATCTAGTCGTCACTTAAACCTTGGAGGTGCCCCTGCATTTATGTTTTGCTTCACTAAAGGGGGCAAGCGAGATACCACTTTATCATATTTGCACACCATGCTCATTACAAATCTATTTGATATTTCAGTATCATGTTGTAAAACTTTCAGTTCTTTGTGATTTTCTCATGAGGCAACTTAATTACTACAGATTCATTGTCTCAGTAAGCTTTTGTCATGTGACTATAAAAAGTCCTTATATGGTTAATAGCATGTCACCACAGAAATTATGCTTGTTATCATTTACCTACCCAAGGGCCACCGCCGCCCCCTAGGGCCGCCGCCGTCTCCTCCTCGCCGCCGCCGCCGCCTCCTCGCGGGGCTGCACCTCTCCATCAACACTATCATCAACCTCCTCCTCACCATGTCCATGTGTGAGTAGTTTCCTCCGGGGCCGAGGGCTTGTACGTGTAGCTATGTGGTTATCTCTCTCTCCCATGATGTGATCTTCGTTGTGATCATAGGCTATGTTAATCTAGGGTGATCCCATGATATTTCCCCTTCCTCTATGTATTGGATTGATGTACTCACTTGTCTTTATCTAGTATAATCCCCGAGACCAAGGTGACAGCGGTCTATTGGACATTGATTAGAAAAATATTTTCATGAGTGATTTCCTCTCTTGTGTGTTGATTGAAGATTGAGAGTCTCTTGGTGCTTGTCTTTGACTATCCTTTAGATATGTTGTGGTGATTGTGGGACTCTCTTTGGATGGCCGCGGTGACATTGGGAAATCCTTAGATTGAGAACTACGAACTTTGAGGTGTGCTTTTGTAGCCCTACATAATTCTCGTCCTCTCTTGACCACGAAGGAATGACCTCCGGGTGCGTCCCCTTTGCATGTTTTATGGGAAATATCATGTGATTCGATTATGTTAATGTTGTTGGGAGTTGCCACTAGTGAAAGTATGATCCCTAGGCCTTGTTTCCACCATTGCAATACCATTTTTGCTCACGTTTACCACTTGTTTGCTTGCTGCACTTTATATTACAGATTTATATTACTTTGCTTTGCCACTCCTATCATCCATATTTTACCATCTCTTCGCTGAACTAGTGCACCTATACAACTCCTAGTTGTATTAGGTGTGTTGGGGACACAAGAGACTTCTTGTATCTTAGTTGCAGGGTTGCTTGAGAGAGACCATCTTCAACCTCTACTTCCCTGAGTTCGATAAACCTTAGGTCATCCACATGAGGGAAATTGCTGCTGTCCTACAAACCTCTGCGCTTGGAGGCCCAACATAGTCTACAAGAGTAGAAGCGTGTGTAGACATCATACGCCTCCTTGGACGCGTACACGACGTGAGCTTTGTCGAGTTTCTCCATCCAGGCTGAGTGCCATGCACGCTTGTCCTTGTTGCATGAATCCTTCATGTTTGTGTAGTAGGGGTCGATGATGGCCTCGGCGAGGTGAACCAGTGAGTCCTTCTCATGCTCCTTGCTGCCCCAGATCATGTATTGGCCCTGGATGTCGACAAGATTCTGGCAAGTGATGCCAAAATTCTCGAGCGCCTTTACATCTTTGGTGATGTCCACCGTAGCGAGCATGTAGTGGGGGCTATTGACAAACATAGCGAAACGCTCGGAAGGCCTGGTGGCTAGGCGGTAGTGGTAGATGAGGATGTGGCGGCGGACGCATATCTGGGCCACGGCGACCCTAGGACGAGACCCGACACGAGCGTGGGTGTACTCGAGGTCGAACCCGACCACCTTGTACTTCTCCTCGGCAAGGAACAACTCCATGATGTGGATAGAGTGCTCCACCCAGACCGGGTCATTGGTGTACACCACCGAGAGGTCCATGAAACTTATGTGGGTGTCCACCACGGCACGCATGGTGAACTGCTGCTCGTCGTCGGTAGCCGCTCGGAGCGCCATTGGAGCGGCGCTGGATACCCTCTAAGAATTTCTCGTGGTGGGTGTTCTTCTTGCAACGGTGGGGCACGATCGAAAGGTTGACGAGACACAAGGGATAAATGGCCGATGTAATAAATGGGGGGTGCCTGGCCTGTAATCATCACGTCTTGTCACGGCATTCATAGCGGAGGATTCCAGTACACGCTTGACAACACCACACCGCATGCGTGGGCTCGAAGAGGCGCCAAATGTATCATCGGTGAGCCTGTTCCCGTGCTATCGCGCAAGCTTTCCGCCCGGCTAGTTTGGCCACACGTCGGCTAGAAGAGGGACAAATCGTGGGCATTTATTGGCAAAAGGCTTTGTAAAAACGAAGTGTGTGGAATGACTTTGGTCATAAGTTTACCCGTGGGTGATGAGGTCAAAGTTACACAGAAGGGTGATGATGAACACTCGAGTGCGATAATTAATTCTGCGCTCTATAGGGAACACGGTGGAAGAAACCAACTGTGTGCAATAATGTCAAAGACCGCAGTCAAGCTAGCTATACAAATCATGTGCTATGAGATCAACATGGTAAACAGATTTGAGAATTGTTTATAAAATCTAAGACCATTGCATATTAAGGTCAAAATAGTGCTACCAATATACGAGTCTCATATGATGCCATTTCAACGATTGTACCACAAAAGCTTGAAATATTACAAGGTCCAAATTCCAGAGTTATATGGCTCAAATTCGAATATTACAAGGTTCAAACTGATAGTAGAAATGAAATTCAGCTCATCAGCTGCAAACGCTCGTGCTGATCCGCTGAACATGGATATCAGAGAGATTCAAACTAATATTACCACATCGAAGTCTGGTTTCGAAACCTCACAATTTTTGCAAAGGGGTCAGCCACAAAGAACTCATGTATGGGGTTGACACGATTACTTCCGATTACTCTATCATTTGAAGTTCCAAAATGAATGTCAGCAATTTTGGAGCCTATTCCATTCTGCCACAGGCGCAGGCGCTGATCAACAAACCATTTATTTTTGTGAAATAAATGTATGGCAAACATCATTACCTTCAACACCCTTGCTCTGAGAACAAAGAACCTGGCAAATATAATCTTCGGTAAGGTCCCTTGGTAGGAGTTCAAAGTAATTTTTGAGAGATGCAGATCTAGGCATTCGACATGATTGCTATATTATATCACATTATCCACCACTGGGCCTAATCTTATCTACAAAAGAAGAAAATGTGTTAGTGCCTACATGCAGTTTTGAACACTACTGTAGGCCTATTTGGTTTGCAGGATTTGTAAAATGCACTAACATGCGATCTTTGATCTGACATGATTAACATGGGCATTTGAGTACATTCTAGAAAAATGTAGTCTTCTTCACAAGAGGTTGGAGTGGATGAAAAGTTCCATAAGAAAACTAGTACAGTTAAATACAAAGGAGAAATGCTTATTGATTGTAACCATATGAATCAAGCAACCAATATGGGGGGGGACATGTATGTACTGAAATCCTCTAATAGAATCCTTCAGAAATCGTAGTACATTGTCATTGTAAACTTGGGAAAAGGTGTCATAAATTGAACTCCCTTATGGTTAACATTTAACAGGAAAGGAACATCACCTTGATATATAGCTTCTCCACGCACGGAAAGCATCTCAGGAAACTGACAACTTGCTCCATGTTGGGTCGATAGATTTTAGTGCGAAGACCTTCACTGTGCGAAGTTTCGGGGTCAAGCTTGTCGGAATCATTTTTTGAATGATAGATGAACAAACATCTTCAAACTTAGAAACAATGTTAATTTGTGGAAGGAGAGGTGGAAGGCGGTTGTTGTACCTGAACGAGTGTGGATCCGATAACAAGTTTGGAGTATTTTTCAGACGAGTAGCCCAGCACTGTCAATTTCGGCGCAGAAATGACATTGATTCTTGTTGGACCTTCTTGATCAACTACAAGTAATCTCTCAAGTGTAGGTGTGTCCTCATTGACCATACCGTGGTATACATCTTGTGTTGTCTTCCTACCACACCAACAACACACATAAATAGTCCAGAGAGTCATGGAGGTGATGTGGAAGGTACTCAACTCATTGATCGCCTAAAGATGGAGGTACTCGAGTGCAGTACAACCACGGAGCAGACGCTCCATGTCACCATTTGAGAGGCAGACGACAACTAGCTCAAGGTGCTTCAGTCGTGGCAGAATAAGAGCGGGCGCGTCATTAAGGGGGTATGGCAGTTCCTGAACTTGGCGACGCGCAGCGTGGGCACGTGGCGGAGTACAGACGTTGCCAGCGAGCGCATATGCCCATCATCAAAAGTGAGCTCCTCAAGCTGATCTAGGGTGGGGGATCGGAACCAGTCATCAAGCTTGGCTCAGTCCTTGCCGTTGGAATGGAACTTGCCTATTCTAAGGCCTCTGGTTGGGCCAAGGTGACTGCCGAGGATCTTGGAGAACGCATCAAAGCTTTTGCAATAGCCATGGCAGAGCTCATGGGTGTGGATGAGGTCGAGAGGGCGGGAGTTCCATAGGGGGCGCCTCCGCCGGTAAAGGACGGTTGTCCGCGCCTCATATTTGATTGGGAGGAGGGAGATGATGACTGTCAACATATCATCGAGGAGGCTCCTTATAAAGTCTAGGCCTACCGAAGTCACTTGCCGTTCCAGATCGCCCCGCCTCTTCTTAACGGTATCCCCGTTCTCCACCTCCAAGGTCTCCTTGTCAGCGGCGCTTTCTTATAGAAATGGGAGTACACAGAATAATTAGTTAAAACGGTTGGGGAACATAGTATTTCAAAAAAATTCCTACAATCACACAAGATCTATCTAGGAGAAGCGTAGCAACGAGCGGGGAGAGTGTGTCAACTTACCCTCGCAGACCGAAAGCGGAAGCTTTTAGTAACGCGGTTGATGTAGTCGAACGTCTTCACGATCCAACCGATCCAAGTACCAAACATACGGCACGTCCGTGTTCAGCACAAGATTAGCACGATGACATCCCTCGAGCTCTTGATCCAGTTGAGGATGAGGGAGAGTTCTGTGAGCACGATGGCGTGGCGACGGTGTTGATGATGTGATCCGCGCAGGGCTTCGCCTAAGCACTACGACAATATGACCTGAGGTGGAATCTGTGGAGTGGGGCACCACACATGGCTAAAACAACTGTTAACTTGTCTGTCCGAGGGTGCCCCCTGCCACCGTATAGAAAGGAGCATGGGAGAGGCCGGCCGGCCCTATAAGGCACGCCCAAGGGGGGCAATCCTACTCCTAGTAGGAGTTGGACCCCCCTTTTCTTAGTCCAACTAGGAGAAGAAGGAAGGAGATGGGAAGGAGAAGGAAGGAGGGGGCGCCGCCCCTCCCCTAGTACAATTCGGACTAAGACCATGTTGGTCGGGGCGCCGCCAGCCCTTGGCTGCTCCCTCTCTCTCCCTTAAGGCCCAATAAGGCCCATAACTTCCCAGGTGGTTCCGGTAACCCTTCCGGTACTCCAATATTTATCCGGTGACCCATGGAACTCATCCGGTGTCCGAATAACATCGTCCAATATATCATTCTTTATGTCTCAACCATTTCGAGTCTCCTCGTCATGTCCGTAATCTCATCCGGGACTCCAAACAAACTTCGGTCATCAAAAACCGAAAAATCATAATACAAATCATCATCGAACGTTAAGCGTGCGGACCCTACGGGTTCGAGAACTATGTTGACATGACCAAGGCACATCTCCGTTCAGTAACCAATAGCGGAACCTGGATGCTCATATTGGCTCCTACATATTCTACGAAGATCTTTATCGGTCAAACCGCATAACAACATACGTTGTTCCCTTTGTCATCGGTATGTTACTTGCCCGAGATTCGATCGTCGGTATCATCGTACCTAGTTCAATCTCGTTAACGGCAAGCCTCTTTACTCGTTCCGTAATACATCATCTCATGACTTACTCATTAGTCATTTGCTTGCAAGGCTTATTATGATGTGTATTACCGAGAGGGCCCAGAGATACCTCTCCAACATGCGGAGTGACAAATCCCAATCTTGATCTATGCCAACACAAAAAACACTTTCGGAAACACCTGTAGAGCATCTTTATAATCTCCCTATTATGTTGTGACATTTGATAGCACACATGGTGTTCCTCCAGTATTCTGGAGTTGCATAATCTCATAGTCAGCGCAACATGTATAAGTCATGAAGAAAGCAATAGAAATAATTCTAAACGGTCATTGTGCTAAGCTAACTGATCGGTCTTGTCCATCATATCATTCTCCTAATGATGTGATAATGATGTGATCCCGTTGATCAAATGACAACACATGTCTATGGTTAGGAAACACAACCATGTTTTGTCTATGTATTCACACATGTATCAAGTTTCCGGTTAATACAATTCTAGAATGAATAAAATACATTTATCATGATATATAAGGAAATATAAATAACAACTTTAATATTTCGTCTAGGGCATATTTCCTTCAGTCTCCCACTTGCATTAGAGTCAATAATCTAGATTACATAGTAATGATTCTAACACCCATGGATTCTTGGTGCTGATCATGTTTTGCTCTTGGAAGAGGCTTAGTCAATGGGTATGCGACATTCAGATCCGTATGTATTTTGCAAATCTCTATGTCTCCCTCCTTGTCTTGATCGTGGATGAAGTTGAAGCGTCTCTTGATGTTCTTGGTTCTCTTGTGAAACCTGGATTCCTTCGCCAAGGCTATTGCTCCAGTGTTGTCACAAAAGATTTTCATTGGACCCGATGCATTAGGTATTACCCCTAGATTGGATATGAACTCCTTCATCTAGACTCTTCCATTTGCTGCTTCCGTAGCATCTATGTACTCTGCTTCACACGTAGATACCGCCACGACGCTCTGCTTGGAACTGCACCAACTAGCTGCTCCACCGTTTAACAAAAATACGTATCCGGTTTGTGACTTAGAGTCATCCGGATCAGTGTCAAAGCTTGCATCGACGTAACCATTTACGACGAGCACTTTGTCACCTCCATAAACAAGAAACATATCCTTTGTCCTTTTCAAGTACTTCAGGATGTTCTTGACCGTTGTCCAGTGATCCACTCCTGGATTACTTTGGTACCTCCCTGCCAGACTTATAGCAAGGCACACATCAGGTCTGGTACACATCATTGCATACATGATAGAACCTATGGCTGAAGCATAGGGAATGACTTTCATTTTCTCTCTATCTTCTGAAGTGGTCGGGCATTGAGTCTTACTCAACTTCACACCTTGTAACACAAGCAAGAACCCTTTCTTTGACTGATCCATTTTGAACTTCTTCAAAACTTTATCAAGGTATGTGCTATGTGAAAGTCCAATTAAGCATCTTGATCTATGTCTATAGATCTTGATGCCCAATATATGTAAGCAGCTTCACCGAGGTCTTTCATTGAAAAATTCTTATTGAAGTATCCTGTTATGCCATCCATAAATTCTACACCATTTCCAATCAACAATATGCCATCCAGATATAATATCAGAAATGCTACATAGCTCCTAATCACTTTCTTGTAAATATAGGCTTCTCCAAAAGTCTGTATAAAACCACATGATTTGATCACCTCATCAAAGCATATATTCTAACTCTGAGATGCCTGCACCAGTCCATAGATGGATCGCTGGAGCTTGCACACTTTGTTAGCACCATTAGAATCGACAAAGCCTTCTGGTTGCATCATATACAACTCTTCTTTGAGATATCCATTTAGGAATGCAGTTTTGACATCCATTTTCCAGATTTCATAATCATAAAATGCGGCAATTGCTAACATGATTTGGGCAGACTTAAGCATCGCTACAGGTGACAAAGTCTCATCGTAGTCGACTCCTTGAACTTGGTCGAAAACCTTTCGCAACAAGTAGAGCTTTGTAGACAGTAACATTACCATTGGCGTTAGTCTTCCTCTTAGAAATCCATTTATTTTCAATGGCTAGCCTCATGGGGCAAGTCAACCAAAGTCCACACTTTGTTCTCATACATGGATCCCATCTCAGATTTCATGGCCTCAAGCCATTTTGAGGAATCTAGGCTCATCATCACTTCCTCATAGTTCGTAGGTTCATCTTGTGTCACATCCCTAGTTAGCACTTGCATTAGGACCTAGCCAGAGTGTGCATCATGTTTACTTTGAAAAGAAACTTGAAATGGGATTAACAGAAACCCCAGCACCCCTCTCCTACAACTAGGGTTTGATAAAATATTTTCCAATGTACCCAAAATGCCCTTCAAAAATGTTCATCATTTCTGCCTTGGTCTTAAACCTCTGCCAAAAAATGGTGCACAATTTTCTAGGACATCTAAGGGCTTTGGATTAAATTTTATGTTATTTGAATTTGGGCATTTAAATGCTATAAAATATTTTAAATGCTCAAATAATCATGAACTATAATGTTTCCTACTGTTCATATTATATAAAGTAGGTATGACAAGTGTCATGAGTTATAAAAATGTTTAGGCATTTTTATTAATTGAACAAAGCTGCAAAAGAAATGAAACAGAAAGAAAATAGGAAAAGAAAAATAGGAAGAAACACTTACCTGAGCCCACTTACCTGCTGGCCCAGCCGGCCCAGCCCACCAGGGGCATCCCCGTCTTCTTCGCCGCGCCAGCGCACGAAGCAGCTCGGTGGCGAGCGCCGCCGATGCGCCGGCCACCTCCTGCCTGCCTGGCTGGCCCCTCGACCCTCTGGATGGACTAGGACGACGCCATGCCGACCCCTCGACCGTTTCCCCTCTCCCCCGTGCCTTTCCCCCTCCTCTCTCCCCTCCGCCGAGCTTCCCCAAGCGAGCTCGTCGCCGTCGATCGTTGCCACCGCGCTCTACGCCACTCCCTCGCCTCCCCGACGCACCACTAGCTCCGCCGCATCGCCCCGAAGCTCCCCACCGACGCACACGACGCCAGGAGCCCCGCAACGTCCTCCTCGTCGTCGTCTTCAACCTTCGGCACCGGAGATCGCCGCTGCCCGTACGCCGCCGTCCGACCTTCCCCGAGCTCACTTCGACGCCCTCTACGACCGCTGTGAGCTCACGCTTCGAACCCCTCTCTCCACGGGCTCGATTATGCCTTGTAGCCGCCGCCCCCTTGCTGACCGAAGATCACCGCCGCCGGCCAACTCACCGCCGTGGCCATAGGCACCGTACCTCGTGGCTGAGCACGCCCTTAGCTTCAGTAGATCACCAGCAAGCTAAAGCAAGCTTTAGCTCCTCCTACCGTGCACTACAACTCCATTCCGACCAACTCCGTGCGAGCACCGCCGCGGACGAGCTCGTCGCCGTCGACTCCGGCGACCTCTCGACCAACCAGTGGCACCGTTGGATGCGGTGCATCACCAGGAGCACACCGAGCCCATCCGCGCGGCAAATGGCTGCCGGAATAAGGATTCCGACGAGTCACCGCCGTGCGAAATGGTCGCCGCCGGCCAAACTCCGGCGGGCTGACGTGGCCTGTTAGTTAGGAGCTAACAGTAATTAGCTTAATCACCACAGTCACTGACAGTGGGCCGCCTTTGTTAGTCAAACCCAGTCAACCCTGGTTATGACCGGAATTAGCTCCTGAGACACTGACATGAGGGACCCACCAGTCAGGTTTGACTTGGACTGGCCCTGTTGACTGGCTGACGTCAGCAAGATGTCATGCTGACGCAGTAAAGGATTTTCTGGGATTTTTAGATTTAAAATAATTCAGGAAATTCCAGAAAATACCCAAAACTTCTAAAAATCATATAAAATCAACCATAGCTCAGATGGAAAAGATTTATATATGAAAAATGATCAGAAAAATCCAATCTTTCCAATGGCACTGGTTTCATGCATGTTTGAACAAGTTAACTTGCTGTATACATCAAAAACATGATAATGCACTTATTTAAATAATAGTTTGAACTTCAATTTGAATCTTTGATTCAAATAGGTTCAAACCCTTCTGGTTTTAGTTGCATTAGCCAACACACATGCATCTTGCCATGTCATGAACAAGCATCATATTGTTGCATTTGTTTGTTAATGATTGTATCGCCGGTATTCTCTGTGTTAGGTCCTGCTCCCGAGAATACTGCTGCGTATCTAGTTGAAGAGCAGTACCCGACAACTACCTTGTCAGGCAAGCAATCATTGATCATTCCGATACAAACCCAATCTTCTCGCTCCTGCTCTCTTTTACTACATTAAGGCAACAGCGTGTGAACTGCTACTTGCTGCGGTAGTTGAACCCTATTCCCTTGCATGACCTGTCATTGCCACAGTAAATAGTTGAAACCCACTAGCATGTGTAGGAGTTGATTGAGCCATGTGATGTGTGATCCACCATGCTATTTGTTTATGTTGCCTGCTATGCTTAGAGTTGTGTCTGGTCTGGTTCATCTGGGTGATGGATCAGAGTGAAATGATCATACCGATAAAGAGAAGGAAGTGTGGAACACGCTTGGTAAAGGTATCGATGAAAGGCCATGTAGGAGTACATGGTGGGTTGTTTCATTGGAATCGTCCATAGGACCCGAGATCTGTATGTGTGGTTCAAGTTACAGCTACTACCACACATTGGGATCCTTAATTGACCCTCTCGGCTTATTGATTACCCTTGATCTCTGTCCAGGAGTTGCAACTAGTTTCTGGTGTTTATAGCTTACTGGAGGTCATGCACAACGCTGACCCTCGGGGTGGGTTGTGATGCGACAGGTACGTGGCACGGTGTACCGGTTGCCCGTTTGGTGCCTCGGGAACCCTGTACACATCGTTTGGGGCCGTGAGCGACACCCCGGCCGGATCTCCCCACGGATGGAACCCAAATAGGCGATAAACCTGGACGAGAGACTTGAGTAGTTAGTCAGGTCGTGGCCGACACCCTCGCTGGGCTTCCGCTTGAAGGTTGCCGAGTACACGCCGAGTAAACGGCGATAAGTGGTGAAAGCGTGTGTGAAGAGGTACACCCCTACAAGGTTATCAAACTATTCGAATAGCCGTTGTTCGCGGTACGAACTACTTGGTTACTCTTACAGTTCATAGACAAGTTGATGGATACTACTAAAAGCCTCAAGATAAGTGTGAGTGCCGGGGATGGCCCTTCCGTAGGATGACGGAAGAGGATCCTCGGTAGTGTATGGATGTGGTGAGTAGAGGACTCGTGTTCGTAATAACATCTTGCAATCTGTTGAGAGTTGTAGTATAGGTTAGCCAAGGTCAAAGCTGGCATTGTGCTATAAACTCCACTACCCCCTTTGATAATGTTGCATGTATGATAGGTTCTGTGGTAAGACTTGCTGAGTACCTTTGTACTCATGTTTGCTTAATAACTGTTGCAGAGGAGAACCCTGCCCCTGCTGATGGGTTCTACATAGACGTTGACGTCGACGAGTAGCTTGATACCCAGACGGAGATCTGGAGCTTGTGGAGGGCCTTGTAGATAGTCAGGCTACACCAAGCCTGTTTTATTTCCTAAGTTGTCTGTACTCAGACATGTAGCTTCCGCTTGTGCTTGTATGACTGTATGACTTGAGTGTTGGGTCATGTGACCCCTATCTGTATGGATATGTTATGTATGGCTCTTGGAGCCTTTTAAATAAAGTACTTTGAGTCATAGAGTTCTGTTGTGATGCAATGTTGTATTTGCACATATTGAGCATATTGCGTGTATGTTTGAAATGCTTGGTATGTGTGGGATCCGACACCTAGTTGTTTTCCTTTGGTAGCCTACCTTACAGGGAAATGCCTCCTAGTGATTCCAATGAGCCTTGGTAGCTTGCTACTGCTCGGAACACGTAGGCTGGCCGGCATGTGTCCTTCTTCGTTCCTGTGTCTGTCCCTTAGGGGAAATGTCACGCGTTGTTCCTTAAGTCCATGTAGCTTGCTACGACTTGGGTTCATACGTTGATGACCGACACGTTCGTTGCTGGGTCATGGATGCCTGTCTCTGTAATTTAGTGCCAATTTTGGTTTATAACTAGCCATGTCGGTCCGGGTTCTCTATCATATGGATGCTAGCGACACTGTCATATACGTGTGCCAAAATGCGCAAACGGTCCCGGGCCAGGTAAGGTGGCACCCGTGGGGTTACCGTGCATGAGGCCGCAAAGTGATATGACGTGTTACAGCTAGATCGGTGTGACTTAGGATCGGGGTCCTGACAGCGTTGGCATCAGAGTTGGACTGCCTGTAGGTTTCTCAAGCCAAACTGGTCGATGTTGAGTCTAGAGAAATTCTTAGTTATATGTAGGGGAATTGATTATGGAAGGGTACGTAAGGCTCTTTTTACTCCTTTACCTTATGCCCTTCTGATCTGAGTCAGTCTATTCTTTCTACGGGGATTTAGGACTAGGCCTCTTATCCTTACTAGGTTCACGTGTTACTAATCCGTAGACTCTTAGGATTTTTGGTTTCAAGCCTCAATTCAGTTTCTATCCTTTGAGTATGATGATTGTTGAACCGGAACCTTGATATGGAATTGTTGAGTGGCTATGCTATCATTTGTATGATGTCTCAAATCTTTGTTTGAGCATTTACAGTTGTTATGCTGCCCGATTTCTTCCAGAAACACTAATGCCTTTGCATTATTCCGTGTTTCAGATGTCTGGCCGCATCCCTCACCAAGTGGTTCGTTTGACTCGGTGCATTAATGTTCCCGGTCACACGGCCATGCTAGTCCATGTGATGACTGAGACCGGTTATCGTTAGTATCCTGAATACACCGTGGAGGAACAGTATCGGGATTTCAATCAAAGTCAGTATTTCTGCACAGTCCGGATATACCCCTCATATCCCGGAGCTAATGATCCCATCCATTGGTCTTATGGACTTGGGATTACCATCGAGATGGCAGTGCAGGATGCCGCTTATTCGATGATGACCATTCTACGTGCTAGGCATGCCATGTTGCTGAACACTGAGTTCTGTTACATGCCAGCCTCACTTCCCGGAGAGGAAGGCTACTACACTGGTCTGTATACTGATGCTGCTCATGAAGAGCCACTGCTTCAGACTACTGTTCAGATGTTGGAGGATAGGGACCGTGAGGTCCGTGCCCTCCGAATGGAGCTGTAAAACACTCGAGCCGCTCACTGGACTACTTTGACACGGCTTGCACCTGCTGTGCACGCCGGATATCTGGACATGCAGGATTTGTACCCCGTGCGGACTCGTCTGCCTGATCGCTTGGATTGGCTTGACGTTGGGGGTATTACACCTCCACGTGGGTGTCGGTTACCACCAGCATCGGGACCGAGACCACATCCATGTCCTTATGGTCCTCAGCCTTCGAGTGCTCACGAGTTCCAAGATCCGTCTGTTCCACTTCCAGGCTACGGTGGTAATCTTTACGAGGATTACTACGCGAATGTCTGAGCTAGGCCGTGGTTGTAGTAGTATTGTAGTAGTTGTATTTCCACAGTCCTGCGCGTCTTGTGGAATATGACTTAGTGTGTACTGAGTTCCGGAGGTGTAGTTAAATAATGTATAGGAGCCTGGAATGCCTCTGATGGGATGTATCGTCTTTCTCCGCAGTTGTACTTTAGCCTTGGCTTGTACTAAACTTTGTATGGTGTGTATGACCACTGGTGTATATATAGCAGTTCCTATATTCCCATGTCGTACGGATGAACATCCTTGCATTCCGTGTCATCCATTACATTCTGCACTTCTATGTTAAATTTTGCCATCCTTGCCTAAACCGTTGTTTTGTTTTCCTAGGATGGTCAACACTCGCAACACTCCTGCTGCTCAGGAGCAGGGTGAGGCTAGTGGGGCTAGAGATGGAAATCTGCCCCAGCCACCCTCTTTGGCGGAAGTTATGCTCGAAGTAGAACGGAACAAGAGAGAGACCAACCGTCTGCTGGAACGCATAGAGCAGAACACTGGGTTCCGTCAGAGGAATGACGTGGTGTCAATCCACGATTTTATCAAGATGTGTCCACCGAAGTTCCATCACTCCACTGAACCTCTGGATGCTGATGACTGGCTATGTAGTATCACCCACAAGCTACACTCTGCCCGTGTGGCCGAAGCTGACAAGGTTATCTACGCCGCCTACCATCTTGAGGGCCCTGTCAGTCTTTGGTGGGAAAACTTTGAACCTATGCGTCCTGCTCGCCAAGTCACTACCTGGGTTGAGTTCAGTGAGGCATTCCGTGAACACCACATTCCGGAAGGTCTCATGGATCGCAAGCGGGAGGAATTCTACAATTTCACCCAGGGCCGTTTAACTGTGGATGGCTATAGTCGTGAGTTTGGTAATCTGGCACGCTATGCACCTGAGGAAGTATACACCGATGCCAAGAAGCAGGCGAGGTTCCGCAAGGGACTCAGTCCTGAACTCCGCCGAGATCTACGTCTGCACAAGTGCACTTCCTTCCAGAAGTTGGTAAATAAGGCTATCAGTGCTGAGACATGCCAGACCGACTTCGAGGCCACCCGCAAGCATACTCGAGACTTTGGTTCCTCATCCGGCTCTGGCTCTCATAAGCGTCGTGTGTGGGTTCCTAACACTGCTCTGCCACCCAAGTACACACCGAGGCCATCCTATGAGGCGCCTTGCCCAACTCAACAGTTTGCACCTGCCAAGACCTATGGAGGACCACCTTCCAACTTTGCTCCACGCACCACCACTGTGACATGTATCAAGTGTGGAGAACCGGGACACTACATGCGTGATTGTCCCCAGAACCAACCAGGAAAACCCGTTGGACGTGGTAAGCCAACCGGCAAGGTGAACTATGTCAAGCCAATCCCCACTGCACGTGGTCATGTCAACTATGTTTCTGCCGAGGAAGCTTATGAGGATCCTAACGTCGTCCTTGGTACGCTTCTCGTCAACTGCCATCCGGCATCTGTTCTTTTCGATACTGGAGCATCCCATTCGTTCATATCTGAGAGCTATGCTCGATTGCACAACATGACTTTTTGTGACATGCCTACTTCCATGGTTATTCAAACTCCTGGTTCAAAGTGGCAAACCTCTAGGGTAAGCCATGGAAATGAAATCCTTGTCGATAGACTTGTTTTCCTTGCATCTCTAATCGCTCTCAAGTCCTCGGACATAAATATCATTTTGGGTATGGATTGGATGACAACTCATTACGCCAAAATTGATTGCTATACTAGGACCGTTCAACTTACACATCCATCCGGCAAGATAGTCAATGTCTTGACCCGAATGGCTGAACGTCAGCTCTATTCTCTTAATGCCAGCCCTCTACCAGAACTCGAAGATATCCCGGTAGTTCGTGACTTCCCGGATGTTTTTCCCGAAGAACTGCCAGGAATTCCACCTGACAGAGATGTCGAGTTCGTGATAGATCTTATTCCTGGAACTGTCCCAATCTCTAGGAGACCTTATAAGATGGCACCACTAGAATTAGCTGAGCTAAAGAAACAACTCGATGAGTCCTTGCAAAAAGGTTTCATCCGTCCTAGTTCTTCCCCTTGGGCTTGCCCCGTCCTCTTCGTCAAGAAGAAGGATGGAACGGAGCGGATGGTTGTAGATTACCGACCTGTCAATCTGGTCACCATAAAGAATAAGTATCCGCTTCCCAGGATCAACGACCTGTATGATCAGCTCGCTGGATCCTCAGTCTTCTCTAAGATGGATTTGAGGTTGGGCTACCATCAAATCAAAATCAAGAACGGGGACATTCCTAAAACGGCTTTCGTTACTCGTTATGGCCAATATGAGTACACCGTCATGTCCTTCGGATTAACCAATGCCCTAGCTACCTTTTCTCGGTTAATGAATTCTATATTCATGGAGTATTTGGATAAATTCTTCGTGGTATACCTCGATGATATACTCATCTATTCCAAGAATAAGGAAGATCATGCCGAGCATTTAAGGCTGGTATTGACGAAACTTCGAGAGCACCGCCTTTATGCCAAATTCTCTAAATGTGAATTTTGGTTGCCAGAAGTAACCTTTCTAGGTCATGTGATCTCTGGCAAGGGTATTGCTGTCAATCCCGAGCGAGTTCAAGCTGTACTTGATTGGGCTCCCCCTGAATCGATCAAGCAAGTTAGGAGTTTTCTTCGCTTAGCAAGCTATTGCCGATGCTTCGTCGAGAATTTCTCCAAGGTTGCTAAACCTCTAACCGAACTCCTCAAGAAAGATAAAAAGTTCGAGTGGACCCCACAGTGCGAGTCCAGTTTTCAAGAACTGAAAAGACGCCTGACCTCTGCACCTGTACTAGTACCACCAGATTTTTCCATGGATTTTATAATCTACTGCGACGCCTCGCGACAAGGACTAGGTTGCATTCTCATGCAAGATCGTCAAGTGATTGCATACGCATCTCGACAGTTGCGTCCACATGAGGATAACTATCCTACTCATGATCTAGAGCTTGCAACTGTAGTCCATGCACTCAAAACATGGCGACATTACCTTCTTGGTAATCGCTGTGAAATTTTCACTAATCACCAAAGTTTGAAGTATATCTTCACTCAACCGGATCTAAATCTCAGGCAAAGACGTTGGGTTGAGTTGCTCACCGACTACGACTTAGGAATCACTTATACCCCTGGAAAGGCCAATGTCATGGCCGATGCACTAAGTCGTAAGTCATATTGTAACAACTTGATGTTACAACAAGGTCAACCACTTCTCCACGAGGAATTTCGTAAGCTTAACCTTCACATTGTTCCTCGAGGATTCCTTTCCACCTTGGTGGCGAAACCTACCCTTATGGATCAAATCATAGTTGCCCAGCGGTATGATAAAGGCATATCTCGGATCAAGGAGAACATTGCTAGCGGAGTTGCTAGAAGTTTCTCTATGGATGATCGAGGTGTTGTGTACTTCGAGAACCGCTTGGTGGTACCCAAGAAACCACAACTACGACAAATGATTCTTAAGGAGGCTCATGAATCTCCTCTCACGATTCATCCCGGTAGTACCAAAATGTATCAAGACCTACGTCAAAGATTCTGGTGGACTAGGATGAAGAGAGAAATCGCTCAATTCATTGCTAACTGCGACGTTTGTCGTCGAGTCAAAGCAGAGCATCAACGGCCTGCTGGCACCATTCAACCTTTAGCTATTCCTGAATGGAAATGGGACAAAGTCGGTATGGACTTCATTACCGGTTTTCCCAGGACCAGGAAAGGGAATAATGCTATCTTCGTCGTTATCGACCGCCTCTCTAAAGTAGCTCATTTCCTGCCTGTTCGCGAGAGCATTACCGCTAGCCAGCTAGCAGACTTGTATGTCTCTCGGATAGTATCACTTCATGGTGTACCGTTGGAGATTAACTCAGACCGTGGAAGTCTTTTCACCTCACGATTTTGGGAAAGTTTCCAGAATGCTATGGGAACTCATCTCTCTTTCAGTACCGCCTTCCATCCGCAGTCAAGTGGTCAAGTGGAACGAGTCAATAAAATTCTGGAAGACATGCTTCGAGCCTCTGTCATTTCTTTCGGTATGGAATGGGAAAAGTGTCTTCCATTTGCCGAATTCGCTTATAACAATAGTTATCAAGCCAGCTTGGGCAAAGCTCCCTTCGAAGTTCTATATGGACGAAGGTGTCGAACACCTCTTAACTGGTCAGAGACCGGGGAAAGACAATTCTTTGGCCCGGATATGATCCAGGAAGCAAAAGAGCAAGTTCGCATCATTCGTGAGAGATTGAAAACGGCCCAGTCTCGCCAAAAGAGCCAATATGATAGTCATCATAAGGCTGTGACTTTTGAAGTCGGCGATAAGGCTTACCTTCGGGTTACTCCTCTTAAGGGAACCCATCGCTTCGGTATCAAAGGCAAATTGGCCCCTCGTTACATCGGTCCTTTTCGCATTCTTGCCAAACGAGGAGAAGTTGCCTACCAATTGGAACTACCTCCGCACCTCTCCAGAGTTCATGATGTTTTCCACGTTTCTCAACTCAGGCGTTGCTTCTCGGATCCTATCCGCGGAGTGGACCACGAAACGCTTGATCTCCAGGATAATCTCACATATCGAGAATACCCCATTCGTATTCTTGATCAAACTGAGCGCACCACTCGACACCACAATATCAAGTTTCTCAAGGTTCAATGGTCACATCATTCCGAGAGTGAAGCTACTTGGGAAAGGGAGGATCGTCTTCGACTTGAGTACCCACCCTCTTTCCGGAGGAACCCAAATCTCGGGACGCGATTCTTTTAAGTGGGGGTGAGTTGTCACATCCCTAGTTAGCACTTGCATTAGGACCTAGCCAGAGTGTGCATCATGTTTACTTTCAAAGAAACTTGAAATGGGATTAACAGAAACCCCAGCACCCCTCTCCTAACAACTAGGGTTTGATAAAATATTTTCCAATGTACCCAAAATGCCCTTCAAAAATGTTCATCATTTCTGCCTTGGTCTTAAACCTCTGCCAAAAAATGGTGCACAATTTTCTAGGACATCTAAGGGCTTTGGATTAAATTTTATGTTATTTGAATTTGGGCATTTAAATGCTATAAAATATTTTAAATGCTCAAATAATCATGAACTATAATGTTTCCTACTGTTCATATTATATACAGTAGGTATGACAAGTGTCATGAGTTATAAAAATGTTTAGGCATTTTTATTAATTGAACAAAGCTGCAAAAGAAATGAAACAGAAAGAAAATAGGAAAAGAAAAATAGGAAGAAACACTTACCTGAGCCCACTTACCTGCTGGCCTAGCCGGCCCAGCCCACCAGGGGCATCCCCGTCTTCTTCGCCGCGCCAGCGCACGAAGCAGCTCGGTGGCGAGCGCCGCCGATGCGCCGGCCACCTCCTGCCTGCCTGGCTGGCCCCTCGACCCTCTTGATGGACTAGGACGACGCCATGCCGACCCCTCGACCGTTTCCCCTCTCCCCCGTGCCTTTCCCCCTCCTCTCTCCCCTCCGCCGAGCTTCCCCAAGCGAGCTCGTCGCCGTCGATCGTTGCCACCGCGCTCTACGCCACTCCCTCGCCTCCCCGACGCACCACTAGCTCCTCCGCATCGCCCCGAAGCTCCCCACCGACGCACACGACGCCAGGAGCGCCGCAACGTCCTCCTCGCCGTCGTCTTCAACCTTCGGCACCGGAGATCGCCGCCGCCCGTACGCCGCCGTCCGACCGTCCCCGAGCTCACTTCGACGCCCTCTGCGACCGCTGTGAGCTCACGCTTCGAACCCCTCTCTCCACGGGCTCGATTATGCCTTGTAGCCGCCGCCCCCTTGCTGACCGAAGATCACCGCCGCCAGCCAACTCACCGCCGTGGCCATAGGCACCGTACCTCGTGGCTGAGCACGCCCTTAGCTTCAGTAGATCACCAGCAAGCTAAAGCAAGCTTTAGCTCCTCCTACCGTGCACTACAACTCCATTCCGACCAACTCCGTGCGAGCACCGCCGCGGACGAGCTCGTCGCCATCGACTCCGGCACCGTTGGATGCGGTGCATCACCAGGAGCACACCGAGCCCATCCGCGCGGCAAATGGCTGCCGGAATAAGGATTCCGACAAGTCACCGCCGTGCGAAATGGTCGCCGCCGGCCAAACTCCGGCGGGCTGACGTGGCCTGTTAGTTAGGAGCTAACAGTAATTAGCTTAATCACCACAGTCACTGACAGTGGGCCGCCTTTGTTAGTCAAACCCAGTCAACCCTGGTTATGACCGGAATTAGCTCCTGAGACACTGACATGAGGGACCCACCAGTCAGGTTTGACTTGGATTGGCCCTGTTGACTGGCTGACATCAGCATGATGTCATGCTGACGTAGTAAAGGATTTTCTGGGATTTTTAGATTTAAAATAATTCAGGAAATTCCCAAAAATACCCAAAACTTCTAAAAATCATATAAAATCAACCATAGCTCATATGGAAAAGATTTATATATGAAAAATGATCAAAAAAATCCAATCTTTCCAATGGCACTGGTTTCATGCATGTTTGAACAAGTTAACTTGCTGTATACATCAAAAACATGATAATGCACTTATTTAAATAATAGTTTGAACTTCAATTTGAATCTTTGATTCAAATAGGTTCAAACCCTTCTGGTTTTAGTTGCATTAGCCAACACACATGCATCTTGCCATGTCATGAACATGCATCATATTGTTGCATTTGTTTGTTAATGATTGTATCGCCGGTATTCTCTGTGTTAGGTCCTGCTCCCGAGGATACTGCTGCGTATCCAGTTGAAGAGCAGTACCCGACAACTACCTTGTCAGGCAAGCAATCATTGATCATTCCGATACAAACCCAATCTTCTCGCTCCTGCTCTCTTTTACTGCATTAAGGCAACAGCATGTGAACTGCTACTTGCTGCGGTAGTTGAACCCTATTCCCTTGCATGACCTGTCATTGCCATAGTAAATAGTTGAAACCCACTAGCATGTGTAGGAGTTGACTGAGCCATGTGATGTGTGATCCACCATGCTATTTGTTTATGTTGCCTGCTATGCTTAGAGTTGTGTCTGGTCTGGTTCATCTGGGTGATGGATCAGAGTGAAATGATCATACCGATAAAGAGAAGGAAGTGTGGAACACGCTTGGTAAAGGTATCGATGAAAGGCCATGTAGGAGTACATGGTGGGTTGTTTCATTGGAATCGTCCATAGTTCCCGAGATCTGTATGTGTGGTTCAAGTTACACCTACTACCACACATTGGGATCCTTAATTGACCCTCTCGGCTTATTGATTACCCTTGATCTCTGTCCAGGAGTTGCAACTAGTTTCTGGTGTTTATAGCTTACTGGAGGTCGTGCACAACGCTGACCCTCGGGGTGGGTTGTGATGCGACAGGTACGTGGCACGGTGTACCGGTTGCCCGTTTGGTGACTCGGGAACCCTGTACACATCGTTTGGGGCCGTGAGCGACACCCCGGCCGGATCTCCCCACGGATGGAACCCAAATAGGCGGTAAACCTGGACGAGAGACTTGAGTAGTTAGTCAGGTCGTGACCGACACCCTCGCTGGGCTTCCGCTTGAAGGTTGCCGAGTACACGCCAAGTAAACGGCGATAAGTGGTGAAAGCGTGTGTGAAGAGGTACACCCCTGCAGGGTTATCAAACTATTTGAATAGCCGTTGTTCGCGGTATGAACTACTTGGTTACTCTTACAGTTCATAGACAAGTTGATGGATACTACTAAAAGCCTCAAGATAAGCGTGAGTGCCGTGGATGGCCCTTCCGTAGGATGACGGAAGAGGATCCTCGGTAGTGTATTGATGTGGTGAGTAGAGGACTCGTGTTCGTAATAACATCTTGCAATCTGTTGAGAGTTGTAGTATAGGTTAGCCAAGGTCAAAGCTGGCATTCTGCTATAAACTCCACTACCCCCTTTGATAATGTTGCAAGTATGATAGGTTCTGTGGTAAGACTTGCTGAGTACCTTTGTACTCATGTTTGCTTAATAACTGTTGCAGAGGAGAACCCTGCCCCTGCTGATGGGTTCTACATAGATGTTGACGTCGACGAGTAGCTTGACACCCAGACGGAGATCTGGAGCTTGTGGAGGGCCTTGTAGATAGTCAGGCTACACCAAGCCTGTTTTATTTCCTAAGTTGTCTATACTCAGACATGTAGCTTCCGCTTGTGCTTGTATGACTGTATGACTTGAGTGTTGGGTCATGTGACCCCTATCTGTATGGATATGTTATGTATGGCTCTTGGAGCCTTTTAAATAAAGTACTTTGAGTCATAGAGTTCTGTTGTGATGCAATGTTGTATTTGCACATATTGAGCATATTGCGTGTATGTTTGAAATGCTTGGTATGTGTGGGATCCGACACCTAGTTGTTTTCCTTTGGTAGCCTACCTTACAGGGAAATGCCTCCTAGTGATTCCAATGAGCCTTGGTAGCTTGCTACTGCTCAGAACACGTAGGCTGGCCGGCATGTGTCCTTCTTCGTTCCTGTGTCTGTCCCTTAGGGGAAATGTCACGCGTTGTTCCTTAAGTCCATGTAGCTTGCTACGACTTGGGTTCATACGTTGATGACCGACACGTTCGTTGCTGGGTCATGGATGCCTGTCTCTGTAATTTAGTGCCAATTTTGGTTTATAACTAGCCATGTCGGCCCGGGTTCTCTGTCATATGGATGCTAGCGACACTGTCATATACGTGTGCCAAAATGCGCAAACGGTCCCGGGCCAGGTAAGGTGGCACCCGTGGGGTTACCGTGCGTGAGGCCGCAAAGTGATATGACTTGTTACAGCTAGATCGGTGTGACTTAGGATCGGGGTCCTGACATCTTGGTCTAGTAACATGACTTCTAGAGCAGGGTTCATGTACCACTCTGGTGCAGTACGTACTCTGGTTGACCTACGAGGTTCAGTAGTAACTTGATCTGAAGTTTCATGATCATCATCATTAGCTTCCGCACTAATTGGTGTAGGCATCACTGGAACTAATTTCTGCGATGAACTACTTTCCAATTCGGGAGAAGGTACAGTTACCTCATCAAGTTCTACTTTCCTCCCACTCACTTCTTTCAAGAGAATCTCCTTCTCTAGAAAGGATCCATTTTTAGCAACGAATATCTTGCTTTCATATCTGTGAAAGAAGGTGTACCCAACAGTTTCCTTTGGGTATCCTATGAAGACACATTTCTCCGACTTGGGTTCGAGCTTATCAGGTTGAAGCTTTTTTCACATAAGCATCGCAGCCGCAAACTTTAAGAAACGACAACTTGGGTTTCTTCCCAAATCACAGTTCATAAGGTGTCATCTCAACGGATTTAGATGGTGCCCTATTTAACGTGAATGCAGTTGTCTTTAATGCATAACCCAGAGGGATAGTGGTAAATCGGTAAGAGACATCATAGTTCACAGCATATCAAATAAAGTACGGTTACAACGTTCGTACACACCATTACGCTGTGGTGTTCCAGGTGGCGTGAGTTGTGAAACTATTCCACATTGTTTCAAATGAAGACCAAACTCATAAATCAAATATTCGCCTCCGCGATAAGATTGTAGAAACTTTATTTTTTTGTTACGATGATTCTCTACTTCACTCTGAAATTCTTTGAACTTTTCAATTGTTTCAGACTTGTCATTCATCAAGTAGATATACCCATATCTGCTCAAATTATCTATGAAGGTCAGAAAATAATGATACCCATCGCGAGCCTCAACACTCATTGGACCGCATACATCAGTATGTATGATTTCCAGTAAGCCAGTTGCTCACTCCATTGTTCTGGAGAAGGAGTTTTAGTCGTCTTGCCCATGAGGCATGGTTCGCAAGAACCAAGTGATTCATAATCCAGTGATTCCAAAAGTCCATCAACATGGAGTTTCTTCAGGCGCTTTACACCAACATGACCTAAATGGCAGTGCCACAAATAAGTTGCACTATCATTATCAACTTTGCATCTTTTGGCTTCAATATTATGAATATATGTATCACTACGATCGAGATCCAACAAAAATAGATCATTCATCAAGTGTGCATGACCATAAAGGATATTACTCATATAAATAGAACAACCATTATTCTCTGATTTAAATTAATAACCGTCTCGCAGCAAATTAGATCCAAATATAATGTTCATGCTCAACGCTGGCACCAAATAACAATTATTTTGGTCTAAAACTAATCCCGATGGTAGATGTAGAGGTAGCATGCCGACGGCGATCACATCGACTTTGGAACCATTTCCCACGCGCATCGTCACCTTGTCCTTAGCTAATATTCATTTAATCAGTAGCCCCTATTTCGAGTTACAAATATTAGCAAACGAACCAGTATCAAATACCCAGGTGCTACGACGAGCATTAGTAAGGTACACATCAATAACATGTATATCCAATATACCTTTTTTCACTTTGCCATCCTTCTTATCTACCAAATACTTGGGGCAGTTCCGCTTCCAGTGACCAGTCCCTTTGCAGTAGAAGCACTCAGTTTCAGCCTTGGCTCCAGACTTCGGTTTCTTCGTGGGAGTAGCAACTGGCTTGCGTTTCTTCGTGAAGTTCCCCTTCTTTCCCTTGCCCTTTTTCTTGAAACTAGTGGTCTTGTTAACCATCAACACTTGATGATCCTTTTTGATTTCTACTTCCGCAACTTTGAGAATTGCGAAGAGCTCGGGAATGGTCTTCTCCATCCCTTGCATATTATAGTTCATCACGAAGCATTTATAGCTTGGTGACAGTGATTGAAGAACTCTATCAATAACACTATCTTCATCAACTTTGACTCTAAGTTGAGTCATGTGATTGTAGTACCGAGACATTCTGAGCAAGTGTTCACTGATAGAACTGTTCTCCTCCATCTTGCAGCTATAGAACTTGTTAGGGACTTCATATCTCTCAACTCGGGCATTTTCTTGAAATATTAACTTCAACTCTTGGAAAATCTCATATGCTCCATGACGTTCAAAACGTCTTTGAAGACCCTATTCTAAGCCATAAAGCATGGCACACTAAACTATCGAGTAGTCATCAGCTTTGCTCTACCAAACATTAATAACATCCGGTGTTGCATCTTTAGCGGGCTTTTCACCTAGCAGTGCTTCCAGGACATAATTCTTCTGTGTAGCAATGAGGATAATCCTCAAGTTACGGACCCAGTCCGTGTAGTTCTTACCATCATCTTTCAACTTAGCTTTCTCTAAGAACGCATTAAAATTCAAGGGAACGGTAGCATGGGCCCTTGATCTACAACAACATAGATATGCAAAAACTATCAGGATGAAGTTCATGATAAATTAAAGTTCAATTAATCATATTACTAAATAACTCCCACTTAGATAGACATCCCTCTAGTCATCTAAATGATCACTTGATCCAAATTAACTAAACCATGTCCGATCATCACGTGAGATGGAGTAGTTTTCAATGGTGAACATATTATGTTGATCATATGTACTATATGATTCATGCTCGACCATTCCATCTCCTGTGTTCTGAGGCCATGTCTGTACATGCTAGGCTCGTCAAGTTTAACCCGACTATTGTACATGTGCAAAATTGTCATACACCCGTTGTATGTGAACGTAGAGCTTATTACACCCGGTCATCACATGGTGTCTCGGCACGACAAACTGTCGCAACGGTGCATACTTAGGGAGAACACTTGTACCTTGAAATTTTGTAAGGGATCATCTTATAATGCTTCTGTCGTACTAAGCAAAATAAGAAGCATAATAAGATAAACATCACATGCAATCAAAATATGTGACATGATATGGCCATCATCATCTTTTGCTTTTGATCTCCATCTCCAAAGCATCGTCATGATCTCCATCGTCACTGGCTTGACACCATGATCTTCATCGTAGCATCGGGGTCATCTCACCAGCTATTGCTACTACTACTATCGCTAACTCATAGTGATAAAGTAAAGCAATTACACGGCTTTCGGAATTCATACAATAAAGAGACAACCATAAGGATCCTACCGGTTGCCGATAATTTACAAAACTTGACCATCTCATACAATATCGTATAACTCATCACGTCTTGACCATACCACATCACAACATGCCCTGCAAAAACAAGTTAGACATCCCCTACTTTGTTCTTGCAAGTTTTACATGGCTACTACGGGCTTATCAAGAACAGTTCTTACCTACGCATCAAAACCACAATGATTTTTCATCGACACCTATGAGATCACTGGAATCCTTTCTACAGTTGACGGGCACGGTTTGTGCAAAGAGCGGGTCTAGGAGTCGGCACAAGTATCGTTTACCCAGGTTCGGGCCGCGAAGATGCGTAGTACCCTAGTCCTGCTTTGATGTGTATTTGAGTGTTCTTGAGCTCTTGAACTAGCTATTGTGCGTGCCTAGTCCAAAAGATCTGAATCCCTCTCTAGTATGCCTCCGCCCTCCATTTATAGTAAAAAGGGGATGCCAGAGTGGCACACAGGAGGTGGAAAGGTATATAGTGTACAAGATTATCTCCTCCCATTACGGGACAAGACACATTAAATGCGCTACTTAGGTGTCCACTTGCTTTATCGGGGACGGCAACGAGGCCCGTCCCGTCCGCCAGCGCTTCGTCTGGCTGCGACGCACGTCCGGGCCAATGAGGCATGCAGCACCATGTAGGGTGGCAGGCAGCTGAGATGGCGTGGTGGTAGGGTCTTCACAAATATCTGCATGCCACCACGCAGGTGCTTGACTAGCTGGAGCAGGAACCATGTACTGCTACGTCGGTACTTGCCTGGGCTAGTGGGTCGGCCGCTGAGCTGGGGCGATGATAGGGCGACAAGGGCTTGCCGCGGTCTTGTGTCTGTTCCTGGCAATGGTCATGCTGGGGCCTTTGTGATCGCCCTCAGTAAGAGGCTTGCCAGGGCTTTGGGGGTATCTTCGGCAAGGAGCCATGCCGGGGCCTCGTGGGCATCCTCGGCAAGGAGCCTTGCGGTCATCTTGTCTTCTGGTTCTCATCTAGGATTTGTAGACCCTTTGTCGCGGTTGTCTTGTCTTCTGGTTCTCATCTAGGATTCGTAGACCCTTTGTCTTCACAAAGATCTGCATGCCATCATGCGGGCGCTTCCCGAGCCTTGGTTCCAATGTTGTCGATGGTGTCCGGGCTCCTAGGCACAAGGGTGGCTGCAATGGAGGCGTTGGGTGAGTTACCCTAGCAAGGGTTCTTGCCGGGGTCGTGCAGGCCTCCTCAACAAGGGTCTTGTCGGGGGAAGCCTATCTTGTTTATTCGCCTTCTCGCGCCACTGTCTTGGCGCTGCTATAGTAGTCTTGTGCTTCGGTTTCCCTCCTCTGCCCTGTTAGGTGTGGCCGCCGGCGTGGCTCTGACTGCCCGTGCACAAGTAGGGGGTACAAAGGAGAGCCCCTACTTTTGTACACTGACGGGAGCCCCGGGGCCTGGGCCATACATAAGCGCGACGTGTTGCTGGGCTAGACCTAGAACGGTGCGCGGGCAGTTGGGGCCGGATTCTTTTTACTGCAGTAACTCCTCCAGTGGTTGCGCTTCCCCACAACTCGCGTTGAGTGCGGGACGCATTGGTTGTGCGTGGGGTGACCGCATCATGCTTGCGTCACCCCGTGGTTCGAAATAGTAAAGAGGCGGTTCGCGTCCTCATCATAAAAATTGGAGGAAGTTGCGGGGGCGCGGCTCATTTACGAAGTGGACTTGGGTCGCCCCATGATCACGAGGCACGAAACGGTCATACCATGCACCATATAAATCCCAATCCTCTCGCCACATGCCCCCCTTGCATCGGAGAGGGCAGGCGGTGGATGCAGAGGGTGCGGGCTTTAACGCTGGGGCGGAGGCCCGGGCGCTGCTGACTAGAGCAGTGGGTCGATCTTCTTTCCTTGCATCTCTAGCGGTTGGATTGGTCAATTCGGGCGGTCGCCTTCAGGCTTGCTTGGTATCGCCCTCCTATAAAGAAGGGGTGAGGGACGGTGCTCCCCACACTCATCCTCTTCCAATCTGATCCCTTTCCTTTCCATGTCATGGCGAGAGAGCGTGGCCGTGGCCGTGCTCCTGTGGAGGCAACTAGGTCATCCTCTCGTCAGAGGGCGGTGGCGGTCAAAGAAGGGCCGGACGCCCAACATGATGGCCATGCTAGAGGCAGAGGCGCCAGCCAGGGTCGTGGTCGGTGAGGCGATCGAGGTAGAGGTGGGCAAGGACGGGGGACACCCGCATCATCATCATATCCTCCAATGTCTCCTCCTACCTCACCATGTGGCCATGTCAGGGACACAGCGTTGGATTTTATTCTGCAACTGCGTGAGCCGCCGCGCAGTCGCCTTCGTCTTCCTGAAGCATTCGCAAGGGTGTTATAGGTCGACCGGCCATCGAGGTTGAGGCTTCACATAAAGGGGTGTTGTAATGGCGGCGTGTGGGCGAACACCAAGTTCCCTGCCCCTCATGTAATGCTTGTTCACCGGGGGTGGAAGACCTTCGCGCGTGCCCACTTCTTGATGAAGGGGCATGTCCTCTGCTTCAAGTTAGTGGAGGGCAATCTACTCTCCATCAAGGTCTTCAGGTGCTCGGTACACAGGCTAGGGTGCTGTGCGGAGAGCTTGAACGATGACTAAAACTCCTCCTCGAGCGACATTGGTGGGGAGGACAGCGACAGTGACGACAAGGGCAGCAGGCGGGAGGATGACGGGTCCGACTAGGCATCGGACACACCGTCCCTGGGCGACGCCGGCAGCACCATCATCTGCATCGCCAGATCCTTGAACTTCTCAGGGTCGTCTCCTTGGGCGGCTGGCATTGGGAGGCCGGAGAAGATGAAGGAGGTGGGCGGCGGCCGTCAAGTCGGAGTACGCAGGCATCAAATGCCTTGATCGCATATTGCCGGCCTACTGACTCATCCTTCGGCTCTTCTCCTGGCACCATCATGAGCAGCCCTCCTCGGGGCGGCCACCGGGATATTCTCTTGGTGCTTTCTGCTACTCGTGCTTCGCCTAGGCACTCCCTTTGCCCTTATGCCATCTTGTTCCATTTCCTGAGGAGAGGGACAAGAAAGGGATTACGGGCACCTTATCTCTTTTCAGTTTTTAAGCCTACGGGCCTTTGTAAGATTTAAATCTTGTGACCCCCTTGCTCATCTATGCATTCCTTATGAATTGTACTTGCTTACAATGTATTAATGGAGAGAAGGGTGTTTGCCGGGTTTCTTTTGTGCGTGTGCAGGGGCCACACCAAGTAATGAATCCTTGTTACCTTAAGATAAACATCGTACCCCAGCAACAGGCCTTGTCGTCTTCATGCTCTATAGCTCGACCACATTCACGCCCTTGCCGGAAGAAGGAGCAGAGTAGGATTAGGCCATTTGTCTGCTCCTTTGCCATCACACTACTACCGAGTTTCGGTCCAAAATAAATTTTGTTGGACGCAAGGAAAAAAAGGAGCATCATGGTATAAGAGCGAGTGAAGTCACGTAAGTTCAAGTTTCATACGAAATTAAGGAGTGGGGTATTAAAGGCTTATTTGATTTTGTAGCCCCCGGAAAACCTTGTCATGTCGTGGTCGGATCCTTGGATCTGCAGCCGCCGGCAACCTTAGTTCACTGGGGTTGGAGCATCTGCCCGTCCTCTTTCTTTCAAACGGCTCAGCAGAAATGTCCATGCATCCTGTGAACAAAAGAGGATGGAAAGGGAAAAAGGGACGCACACTCGACCTCTTTGCTAGGTGTTAGTCGCCGCCTAACACTATCAACCCTAACAGAGAAATAGACTCAACCTAGCATGCATGCTAAAACTTCGGGTGCTTGCGCTTCATTTATTTATGCTTAGGGTCTGCGCCTGGCTTTGTACGAAGGGTTACATGCCCTGCCGGCAAGGCTTGTACAAAAGGTGGTTTGCCGGGGAGCCCGACAACAGCGTCTTACGGGTAAAACTTGTGAAGATGTTCGATGTTCCAGGAGTTGCTCACTAGAATACCATCTTTGGTCTCCAAGCAGACTGCGCCAGGCCTGATGACCCGTATTACTCGATAAGGGCGTTCCAACTTCGGCGTCAACTTGTTGGAATTCTTGGCCGACTAAACGCGCCGAAGAACAAGGTCGCCTTCCTCAAAGCTTCGAGCATGAACCTTGCGGTTATGGTAGCGGCGCAAGGCTTGCTGGTAGCGTGCTGCTCGCACAGCCACCTGAAGACGATATTCCTCGAGGAGCATTGCGTCATCTTGCTGCAGTTGCTCTTGCTCAAGCTCATCATAAGTGAGCACTCGGGGTGACCCGTATGTGAGTTCCATGGGGAGAACTGCTTTCGCCCCGTAAACGAGGGAGAAGGGTGTCTGGCCGGTGGCTCGATTTGGTGTCATTCTGATTGACCAAAGAACTGTCGGCAATTCATCAATCCAGCACCTTCCTCACTTGTGCAGCCTGTCAAAAGTCCTTGTCTGGAGGCCTCGCGGTACTTCAGCATTTTCCCTCTCTGCCTGGCCGTTGCTTGGAGGATGCGCAACAGAAGCAAAACAGACCTTGATGCCGAGGTCTGGAATGTACTGCATGAAGGTGCGGCTTGTGAATTGCGTGCCGTTGTCGATGATAACTTTGTTTGGTACACAAAAACGGCAGACTAGGCCCTTGAAGAACTTGACAGCTGATTGTGCTGTCACCTTTCTCAGTGCTTCCACCTCTGGCAACTTTGTGAACTTGTCGATTGCAATGTACAAGTACTCAAAGCCCCCAACAGCACGTGGAAAGGGGCCCAGTATGTCGAGCCCCCAGACCGAGAATGGCCAGGCAAGAGGGATTGTTTGGAGAGCTTGAGCTGGTTGATCAAGCTTCTTTGAATGGAACTGACACGCTTCACACTTGGTTACTAGTATCGTTGCATCCTGGAGGGCAGTGGGCCAGAAGAAACCTTGCCGGAATGCCTTACCGGCAAGGGCCCTTGACCCTATGTGGGAGCCACATATGCTTCCATGTATCTTTGCCAATAGCTCCAGTCCTTCCTCCTAGGGAATGCACTTCAATTTCACGTCGTTCGGCATTTTTTTGTACAAGACATCATCTATGAACTGATACATGGCAGACCGACGGGCTACTTTCTCCGCTTCTTCCTGCTTTTCAGGAAGCTCCCCTGCTTGGAGAAATCAGATGGTATGTTGTGCCCATGCCGGAGCCTGGGGCTCGACGGTAAGGACAAAAGGCATCTCCTCTGCCATAAGAGCTGTTGTCTCCACGGCAGGGCTTGACGCCCTACCGGAGTCTGTTGCCCTACGGCAGGCTCAGCGTCCCCGTCAACATCTTTGCCGGTGGCCCCTGGGAGCTCGGCGGTAAAGTACTTGCCCGGGCCTGATTTCCATCGCTTGTTCTGCTCTGTCGATGGTTCAACGGATGGTTCAGTTAATCGAAGCACAAAAGTACCTGGTTCCACATGTAGTTTGAGGATGGCGTGCTTTGACAAGTAGTCGGCGATGTCGTTCTCCGCTCAGGGAACATGCTCTGCTTGTATACCGTCAAAACGCTCCTCCAGCTTCCTCACTTCATTTACGTAGGCCTCCATCAACGGGCTCTGGTAATCCTTGTTAACTTGCTTGACGACAAGCTGCGAATCACCCCCGACGATGAGCTTCTTGATTCCGAGGTCTGCCACGATCCTGAGAACGGCAAGCAGCCCCTCATACTCGGCAGTGTTTTTCATTGACATCTCCCTGGGGAAGTGCATCTGGACCACATACTTGAGGTGCTCTCTTGTGGGTGCAACGAGCAGCACACCAGCATCGGCGCCTTGCGGCGAGAAAGCTCCGTCAAAGTACATAATCCAGTCGTGACTTGTTACCTTGCCTGGGAGAGTGGTATCCTGGATCTCTTCCTCAGGCGTCGAGGTCCATTCTGCAATGAACTTCGCCAAGACCCTACGCTGATTTGTCAAAGTGCTTTGAAACTTCAAACCAAAGCTCGACAGTTCCAAGGCCCATTCCTCAATCCCCCGGTCGCGTCTGGGCTATGCAATATCCACTACAACGGGAGGCGGGTGACGATGGTAATTTCATGTGCTTGGAAGTAATGACGCAGCTTCCTCGAGGCCATAAGGAGGCCGAAGAGCAATTTCTGCACACCAGAGTACCTTGACCTAGCCCCCTGCAAGAGGGAGCTGACAAAGTCAACCGGGTGCTGCATCATCTTCTTTGTTTGCACTACTTCATTTGGTTGCGTCGCTTCTGCCCCAGTGGAGTCAGGTTATGTCATTTTTATTACTTTCGCATTGACCTCTCTCTGGGCTACTAGCGCAGTACTGACCACTTGATCCGTCGCCGCAAGATATAGCAGCAACGGCTCTTAGGGTTTAGGCGCGACCAGTATTGGCGTAGAGGAGAGGTATTTCTTCAAATCTTGTAGTGTTGTTTGGGCTTCTGGGGTCCACTACATTGGGCCCTGTCGGTGTACAAAAGTAGGGGCGCTCTTTCTTACCCATTACATATGCACGGGCAGCCAGAGCCACGCCTGAGGCCAAACATAATAGGGCAGAAGGAGAAAGCGAGGAACACAGAGTTACCAGGTCAAACACCAAGACAGAGAGCACGAGAATACCAAGCAAGGAGACAGGCTCCGTCGGCAAGGACTCTTGCCGGGGCGGCATGCGCGCCACCCGGCAAGGGCTCTTGCCGGGGCGATCCACTCAGACGCCTCCATCGCAGCCACCCTCAAAGCCTATGGGCTCCAAAAATATCAACAAACAGTGGAGCCAAGGCTCGGGAAGCGCCCACATGATGGCATGCAGATCTTTGTGAAGACAAAGATCTATGACTCCCAAGATGAGAACCAGAGGACATGGCGATCGCGAGGTTTCTTGTCGAGGACGCCCGTGAGGCCCCGGCAAGACTCCTTGCCGAAGACACCCCGAAGCCCCGGCAAGCCTTTTGCCGTAGGGCACTAACAGAGGCCCCAGCAAGACCCTTGTCAGGAACAGAAGCAAGTCTGCGACAAGCTCTTGCCGCTCCGTCACCGCCCCAACTCAGCAACCGACCCGCTAGCCCTGGAAAGCAACCACGTGGCGATACGTGGTTCCTGGGCCAGCTAGCCAGGCACCTACATGGTGGCATGTAGACCTTTGTGAAGACCCTACCGCCACGCCACCTTGGCTGCCTGCCTCGCTGGCCTAACCGCGTGTCGCGACTAGACAGAGCGGCCACGGATGGGACGGGCTTCTTTCCCGTCCCCGATAAAGTACATAAACACCTAAGCACTGCATTGAATGCGCCTCATCCCGTAATGGCATGGGATAAGCATATACACTGTACACCTTTCCACCTCCTGTGTGCCACTGTGGCAGCCCCTTTAGACTATAAAAGGAGGCCCGCGGCGTACTGGAGGAGGATTCGGATCCTGGAAAGCTGGATAGGCACGATAGCTAGCTGATGAACTCAAGAACAGTCAAATACACACCAAAGCAGGACTAGGGTATTACGCATCCTCGCGGCCCTAACATGGGTAAACGATCGATGTGCTGACTCTTAGACCTGCTCTTTGCACAACTCCGCGCCCGCAAACTGTAGAAGGGATTCCACTGATCCCATAGGTGTCGTTTTGTACCGACATCTTTGGCACGCCAGGTAGGGGGGAGCGTCGAATTGTGAAAATCTGGTCTTGCAGTTCTTCATGGCCATAATTTCCCGAGAAGGAAATGACTCCTTGATGGGCCTCGAACCCCTCGTTGGTTACCCCAAGTGGAAGGTGTAAGATGCAGTATTGTAGAAGTGTTTTCCCTTAGCAAAGATGCCAAGGATCGAATCCCCAGAGACTCCTAGGTTCAACAAGTAGGTGTCAATTGCTACGGCACCAGATTAGTAGCAATCAACGTGGACCTGCACACAGATACAAATAACTTTGCTCCCAACGAGTACAGAGAGGTTGTCAATCCCTCCGTCCTTGTAGTTCACAAAGGATTAAAAGCAATGATAGTAGTGATAGATAGTGTTTTGCAATAGTAAATAATAACGGAAAGTAAATAGTGGATGTGATCAATGATGGTAATATGGACCGGAGTCTCATGATGTTCACTAGTGATGTCTCTCTCCCAAAAGACGATAAAACAACTATGTGAGGTAAACAAATTACAGCTGGGCAATTGACAGGACCACGAACGCAAACCAATGCTGACTACATTGCAAGAAAGGTTGAGGTTCAAAGCATGGGCGGCACGCCAAAGTAAGTAGACCGAAATCCAACAATATCTACTACTAATCATCCACCTTGAGATATCTATCCTGAACATCTCGCTGGTATTAAGTTGCGAGTCCCACCCATAGTGTAAACTCAATGCAACAGACAACTGCATTAAAAGAACTTTGCGTAAAGTAAACAATCCTTGCACCCGCGGGCACAAGCACTGTCGTTTTTCCCCTTGTGGCAACAACACATCCCCTAGACTCATGTTTATGTCACTCAAGCTAGTCATCGAGGGGCATGAACCCACAATCAAGCATAACGTTCCCTCTTGGAGTCACTACCTACTACTCGGCCAAAGCAATAAGTAACAACGGAGAACATGCAAGAATTACTTATGAACAAAAATATAAAAGAGGTGAATCAAATATATTACTTATGATCAATCTGAACATAATCTCATAATCCATCGGATCCCAGCAAACTCAACATAGCAACAGCATAAGGATTACATAGGTGCCTCGATCATGTAGGGCAGCTCACGAGGACTAATTAGTGAAGCACAAGAACGGGAGGAGAACATCACATAGATACTGGTCATGGACTCATGGTCCAAGGGAGACTACTCACGAGTCATCCGGGAGGCGTCCATGGTGGTGGAGAAGCTCCCGGTGGTGATCCTCCCCTCCGGCAGGGTGCCGGGAAAAGTTCTCATGGTGCTCCCGATCTTGGAAGCGGCAGCGGCGGCGGAACAGAGATGGGATCGCGAAAAGAGTTCCTATTCTGAGGGTTACGGAGGACCCTTTAAATATCTGCCAAAGTAGGGCATCGGGGGAGCTTCGGGGGGCCCAGGCGCCCCCCCCGGCGCGGCCCAGGGGGGGCAGGCCGCCAGGGCGCCTGGAGCCCTGGTGGCCCCCCCCCCCCCAGGCTGCCCTTCGGACGCAGTGTTGTTTCCGGAACGCTGATTTTTTATATAATTTTTTTGGATTTTTCTGGGCAGTTCTCGAAACGTGAAAACCTCAAATACAAAAACAGCCGAAAACAGAAACTGGCACTGGGGTGCACTGGATTAGTAAGTTAGTCCAAATATGATCAAAAGTGTATGGAAGTGTATGAATATCATAGCAATATCACCCAAAAGTGGCATGGAGCAATCAGAAATTATAGATACGTTTTGGACGTATCAACATCCCCAAGCTTAATTCCTGCTCGTCCTCGAGTAGGTAAATGATAACAAGAATAATTTATGTGGTGACATGCTATTAACCATATAGGACTTTTTCATAGTCATATGACAAAAGCTTACTGAGACAATGATTCTAAAGTAATTAAGTTGCCTCATGAGAAAATCACAAATGACTGAAAGTTTTACAATATGAAACTGAAACATCAAAAAGATTTGCAATGAATCTGATGTGCAAATATGATAAAGTGATATCTAGCTTGCCCCCTTTAGTGATGCAAAACATAAATGCAGGGGCACCTTCAAGGTTTAAGTGATGACTAGATACAATCATTTCAGGATAAACGATATCACAATCATGCAACAGACAATGCTACTTTGGAACAATGCACATTACACTTAGAATGACAATCATGCTCTCAGTAGTTGGTGCTTTAACATAAAGGTAAAAGAAAGGTTAAGTGCTAGAGCTTTTTATTTTGAAAACATGGAAGAAATTGTGTCAACGGTAGTAGTACTTCATATGTGTCATGCATAAAACATCCTATAAGTTGCAAGCCTCATGCATCGTATACCAATAGTGCTCGCACCTTGTCCTAATTAGCTTGGATCTCCATGGGTTATCATTGTATTACATATGTTTCAACCAAGTGTCACAAAGGGGTACCTCTATGCCACCTGTACAAAGGTCCAAGGAGATAAATCACATTTGATTTCTCGTTTTTGATAGATCTCAACTTGAGGACATCCATACCGGGACAACATAGAAAATAGATGATGGACTCCTCTTTAATGCATAAGCATACTCTCATAAGGGATTGACGATTAAGGTCCAAGCTAAAACTTCCACCATGATGCATGGCTTTGGTTGGCGGCCCAATGTTCTTCTCTAACAGTATGCATATTCATACAACCCACGGTAAATCACCCTTACTTCAGACAAGACGAACATGCATAGCAACTCACATGATGTTAAACAAAAGTGTGACAGTTGATGGCGTCCCCAGAAACATGGTTACCGCTCAGCAAGCAACTTATAAGAAATAAGATACATAAGCAACATATTCTTTACCACAATAGTTTCTAGGCTACTTTCCCATGAGCTATGTATTGCATGGTTAGTTTGCTTAGTACAGGTGGAGGTTAGCAAAAGACTGGGAGCAACCAACTAAGAGAGCAATGACGGTCATAATCATGCAGAGCGACAAAGCAATATTGAATCAGGCATGGAAGTTATATCGCTACTTAGAAATAAAAGATCATCAAGGCTTGACAGACTTTCTTTACAGTCTTAAATATGCGTGAGCATACGCCAAGTCAATCAAAATAAATTCTTGAAGGAAGATATTACTAAACCATACCACATCATAGGCAGACAAATCATGTTGGTACTCCAATAACACATTGGGAACCTCCCAGCTATTTGAGATTAACCATAAGAAAACCTGAACTACTAAGCACCATCATGCAAGTAGCATCTTTATCATAGACACATTAACCAGTGCAACGGAAGCAAACTCTCTTAATAAGGTGAGCATGGTAATTAAAGAGAGTTCAAGCAACCAACTAAACAAAAGCTCTTTGAAAAGATAAGCATGAATACTAAGAGCAGAGCATGATAGTAGCTATTAAAAGACAAAGAACACACACAGCATAGATAGACATGAAAATTCTATGTTATGTTCTAGGTAGAAGTGGAGCGTGTTTCTCTCCCACATAAAGGAATGCTGAGTTCCGACTCGTTATGAAAAACTAAAAAGAAAACTAAAAGCAAGACGCTCCAAGCATAGCACATAACACATGAAGTGATAAAAATATAGTGGAACGAAAGACGAACTGATAATGTTGATGGAGAAGGGGATGCACAGGGGCATCCCCAAGCTTAGACGCTTGAGTCTCCTTGAATATTTCTTGGGGGTGCACGGGGGCATCCCCAAGCTTGAGCGCTTGACACTCCTGAATCTTTTTATCATCTTCCCTCGCACACTTGAAAACTCCCTTCATACATAACTCATCATAATCTGATTAGCGAGGTTAGTACCCTTAATAAAATAATTATACCTTGCTGGAAATAAGGATATTCTTGAAGTTCTACTGTTTCTCAATATTGCCAAAAGGTTTTTGCAAAGAAAAAGCAAGTTCTTGATTTGCAAAGTGAGGGAAAGGCAAAACAGGACAGAATCTGTGAAAAACAGAACAACAGGCAGTAATTGATCTGTTCGGGATACTTCTGCAACTCAAATCAAAAAACTCAGAACAGACGCACGAAAGAAAATTATATAGAGAACACTGTCAAAACAATTCAGACCAAAAAGATGATCTGGTGATTTTATACGAATTTTTCTATCCAAGAACAGAATCTGTTTCCTGGACAACACCTCACAACTTTTGAACTTTCTAGCAATCGGAGGCTATACTTGGCACAAATATGAAAAGCAAAGATACAATGATGATGCTACAGAAGTAAACAACATCAAGACACAACAAAAGCAAAAAATTTATTCATGTGGGCTGCCTCCCAAAAGCGCTTTCTTTTATGCCTTAAAGCTAGGCATAATGCATAGATCAAGTTGTATCAATTGAACCATCATCAAGATCATCAAAAAGCTCTTCAATAATACAACTAGTCTTAAGAGGATTCTCAAACAACGGCCTCATAGAGATACTTCTAGGTAGAAGACCAAAAGGATAAAAGTCAAGGGAAGATTCATTTATAAATTCATCACATAAAGGTGTTTCTTCCAAAGTCTTTACAGTTTCAACCCCTTTGGCAATAGATGGATTACTTTTAGAACGGGGAGCCTTTGGAACGCGAACGAACTTAGGCTCTCGCTTTGCCGGAGTTTCTACCTTTTTGGTTTTGATCGAGGAGAAAGTAGTTCCTAGAGTATGAAATATTTCCTCAATCTTATCTACCCTACAAGAGTCCAAGTCATGGAATTTGACGGTCTCCAAAATTTTGAAAATTTTATGCATGGAGCTATCAAGTCTATTCAAATTCCCTTGGATCTTACGATCCAACTCATTCATCTTATTAATGCTTGGCATCTCTAGCTCTATCCTTTCAAGTTTTTTCATAATGTGAGCTAGGGTGATGTCCTCTTGAATGCTAACAACAGGGGGACTCCCAACAAGATTTTCAATAATACCAAGAGACTCCCAAACTGGGGCCTCTAGGAAATTCCCATTGATAGCAGTATCTAGAATAAACCTATTCCAAGAAGTAATTCCAACATAAAAATTTCTAAGTAAGATAGTAGTAGGTTGCTTCTTGGTGGCTCTTTTTTGTGAATCATTAATTCTATACCAAGCATCTTTCAAACTTTCCCCACCTCTTTGTTTAAAGGTGAGAACTTCTGCCTCGTCAAAGACAAAAGGACCCGACATAATGACAACTAAAGAATAAGATAACTATTTTTGTGATTTTCGATAAAAGGAACTAAATCAAAAACGAAAGGTAAAATAACAAGACTAAAAAGCAAAGGTAAAAGATAGCATGCAACTCCCCATCCTGAAGAGTGGAGTCCCCGGCAACGGCGCCAGAAAATACTCCTTGATGGGCCTCGAACCCCTCGTTGGTTACCCCAAGTGGAAGGTGTAAGATGTTGTATTGTAGAAGTGTTTTCCCTTAGCAAAGATGCCAAGGATCGAATCCCCAGAGACTCCTAGGTTCAACAAGTAGGTGTCAATTGCTACGGCGCCAGATTAGAAGCAATCAACGTGGACCTGCACACAGATACAAATAACTTTGCTCCCAACGAGTACAGAGAGGTTGTCAATCCCTCCGGCCTTGTAGTTCACAAAGGATTAAAAGCAATGATAGTAGTGATAGATAGTGTTTTGCAATAGTAAATAATAACGGAAAGTAAATAGTGGATGTGATCAATGATGGTAATAAGGACCGGAGTCTCATGATGTTCACTAGTGATGTCTCTCTCCCAAAAGACGATAAAACAGCTACGTGAGTTAAACAAATTACAGCTGGGCAATTGACAGGACCACGAACGCAAACCAATGGTAACTACATTGCAAGAAAGGTTGAGGTTCAAAGCATGGGCGGTACGCCAAAGTAAGTAGACCGAAATGCATCAATATCTACTACTAATAATCCACCTTGAGATATCTATCCAGAACATCTCGCTGGTATTAAGTTGCGAGTCCCACCCATAGTGTAAACCCAATGCAACAGACAACTGCATTTTAAGAACTTTGCGTAAAGTAAACAATCATTGCACCCGCGGGCACAAGCACCATTGTTTTCCCCCTTGTGGCAATAGCACATCCCCTATACTCATGTTTCTGTCACTCAAGCTAGTCATCGAGGGGCATGAACCCACAATCAAGCATAACGTTTCCTCTTGGAGTCACTACCTACTACTCGGCCAAAGCAATAAGTAACAACGGAGAACATGCAAGAATTACTTATGAACAAAAATATAAAAGAGGTGAATCAAATATATTACTCAAGATCAATCTGAACATAATCTCATAATCCATCGGATCCCAGCAAACTCAACATAGCAACAGCATAAGGATTACATAGGTGCCTCGATCATGTAGGGCAGCTCACGACGACTAATTAGTGAAGCACAAGAACGGGAGGAGAACATCACATAGCTACTGGTCATGGACTCATGGTCCAAGGGAGACTACTCACGAGTCATCCGGGAGGCGTCCATGGTGGTGGAGAAGCTCCCGGTGGTGATCCTCCCCTCCGGCAGGGTGCCGGGAAGAGTTCTCCTGGTGCTCCTGATCTTGGAAGCGGCGGCGGCGGTGGAACAGAGATGGGATCACGAAAAGAGTTCCTGTTCTGAGGGTTACGGAGGACCCTTTAAATATCTGACAAAGTAGGGCATCGGGGGAGCTTCGGGGGGCCCAGGCGCCCCCCCGGCGGGGCCCAGGGGGAGGGGGCGCCGCCAGGGCGCCTGGAGCCCTGGTGGCCCCCCCAGGCTGCCCTTCGGACGCAGTGTTGTTTCCGGAACTATGATTTTTTATATAATTTTTCTGGATTTTTCTCGGCAGTTCTCGAAACGTGAAAACCTGAAATACAAAAACAGCCGAAAACAGAAACTGGCACTGGGGTGCACTTGATTAGTAAGTTAGTCCAAATATGATCAAAAGTGTATGGAAGTGTATGAATATCATAGCAATATCACCTGAAAGTGGCATGGAGCAAGCAGAAATTATAGATACGTTTTGGATGTATCACCAAGTGCGGGGCGTCATCAGCAAATTCGGTCGATGTCCACGCGACGACGAATAAAAAAGATAAGTCACTCAAGTCTTTCAGTAATTCCATTTTCACATAAAGGTTATTTTCCTTGGAAATTTTCCCTCTGTATGATAAAACTGTATGCAATGGGACCCTTCCACTATTGGTAAGGCCCTCGCTCTATTTCGAGTCCGCTCAACTATTCGAGTGGCCGCGTCGAGAACGGCAATGGAACCATTTCGTTACTGGCAACGCTTTTGTCCTATTTCGAGTCTACTTGACATCTCAAACGGCCGCGCTGAGAGCGGTAAGGTGGCTTGCCAGGCAGCAAGCTTATCCGACAGGCTATTGAGGGTCCGTCCTCAAAACGCCATGGCCTAGGTTACGTGCCGGCGAGCCCTCCCAGTTAAACATAGGGTGGACATACATGGAAGGATCAGACAAGAAGATAACATGCATTGCTACGAAATATTGCAGAGTTATGTTACATGAATTGTTGCTGTGGTTCTGACTAAAGATAAAAACTCTCTTGGTTCTGAACCCGTAGCGGCAACAAGAAACGAGGTGCCTAATCCCGATGATGGCCCTCTATCCTCAGAACTCTGCCGACGCAGTCGATGATGGGCTTGATACGATCCTTGAGCGCCGTGAGATCTACATCATCCGGCAAGCTGTCCAGCGCGGCATCGAAGTCGAGGTCGGGGTTCCAGTAGGCCATCTTGGTGAGGACCTTGGTCAGGGCACCCCGGCAAAGCTTTCGGGACTCATCGGCTATACAAGCCGCCCGGTCGTAGTGGAGCTTTCGCAGGGCCTCAAGAACGCGTTGGAAGAACACGGTCAAGCTGCCGTGGATGGAGAGGTTCACCTCCCGGGAGAACCTCAAGCTTGGCATGCCCATGATGGCCAGCTACGCCGTGAGTTTCTCCACGACGGCGACAATGCCGCTGATCTAGAGGTCCACGCCCTTTACGCACTCTGCGTAGCCAGCGGCGTCGTTCTTCCCGAGCATTGGCCTCTGTGAGCGTCCCCTTGAGGCCCTCCAACTCCAGCTTCAGATCCTTGATGGAATCCTGGGCCATGGAGAGCTGTTCGGCCTTGCCAAGGACCTCATACTACGCCTCCATCAGAGTGGCATGGATCGTGTCCCTCTCTGTGGTCAGCTCCAGGACCCGCCTGTTCAAGCCATCCCGCTCCACCTCCAGCTTCGTTACCTTGCCGGCGTGGGCCCGAGCTTGAGCATTGAGAGTCTCAATGTGCCTCTGTTCCAGCCCCTGGGTCCGCTGCACGACAAGCCTATCGATCTCTTCATCCTTGCCACGCAGGGTGGCGGCGAGTGCCTTCTCACGGGCGACAAGATCTTCCTTATGTGAGGTCAGTTAGGCTTGGCGCTGGTTGTGGACGGCGTCATCATTGGCGGCTCGCTCCATTGCCTCCTCCTGGGCTTTCTCTAAATCAGACTATGCCAACATGAGGTCTTTGGCGCGCTCATCTCGCTTCTCCTAGGAAACCCTCAGCTCCTCCTGGGCCTCGTCAAACAATAATTTTGTCTGGGCGACCTGCGCCTGGAAGTCCTCCTCCGCCTTATCCACCACTGCCGACCTGGACTTTTCCTTGTCCAGGCGGGCACGGTAAAGCACCTAGAGCTTCTGGAAGCTGGCGCTCACGGGCCGAAGAAGCTGATCCTCTTGAGAACCACCGCCGGCACCTGGCTTGTCGACGACCTCAAAACCAGCACCGGCGAGCACCTCGTCATCAAACACCTCCCCCTAGGTTGGCGCCCTGCTGCTTGCCATCCAGGGGAGGTGGATGAACAAGTCATCACTCACCTTCAGGTAGCGGCCGAGCCAGAGGTGGCGGAGGAGGAAGGCTGGTCCTCGGCAGCAGCCCTGCCGGCCTCCTCGGCTGCGGCCTTGCCAGTCTCCTCGGCGGCGGCCCTGCCAGCCTCCCCGGCAGCAACCTCGCCGGTTCCTCCGGCAGGCCCGTCATCAGCCCCCTCGGCACTAGCGTCGCCGGTCCCTCCGGCATTCCATTGTGCCCCCTCCTCTACTGTGGGCTGGGCGGTCTCCTCGCCAGCGGCCTTGCAGGCCTCAGCCTCAGTGTCCGTGAAGACCTCCTCAACGGTGGGCTCGCCATCCGCCCGTTCCATCAAGGGTGGGTCTAAAAGCCAAAGGAAAATGTGAGACGATGCCCTAGGTCAAGGGTTCAACTTGAAGAACAAAAGCAAATACTCTGTACTAAGCTAGGAAGGAGCGGCGCTCTCCTCGCCAACAACCATTGCTGGGGAGGAGCCGCCGGCGTTCAAGTCCCTCTCCTCCTCCACGGGCGCGGGCTCAGCAGTCGGTGCCCTTGCTGGGGACGCCCCTCGGAGCGGTGTAGTTGAAGGGGGCGACATGTTGGGGGTGGCCCCATGTGGGCCCTCCTACTGCTGGTCCCCACCTACAATGCCGACAAGTTCAGCATCGAGAATTCACGCCCCCGTGTCCGCCCATAAAAAAATTTGAGTGGTAAATGCCAGGGGCTGTTGTCCGGGCTGCTCTCCACCACCAGCGGCGTGCCTGAAGTTCCCTCCGGGGGCTTGTCGACGGACAACGCCCTGGCCCTCTTCGCCACCCTCTGGGCCAGCATCTCGATATCCCTGTAGAGACGGCATTGGATCAGAGTGAGATAATACAGGGGGGAAACGGGAGATAACATGAGGGGCGAGGTGCTTACTCATCTTCTCTTTCCTCCTCATCCTCTGGTATCCTCCTCTTCCTCCTTGGTTTAAGGGACCCAAGATCAAAGTCGACGTACATGGCGGCGCCTGCAGGAGGAGGAGAAGGAGATGGGGTCCAGCCACGCCTGGACGAAGAGGAGGCAACCACCGTCCTCTTCGCCACCGCGGTCTTGCCTGTTTTTCTCCCCGCCGCAGCCGCCATCGACCTCGTCTCACGCCCGAGCTGCTCCGGGGGTTGTTGCCACCGCGGCTCCGAGGGCGGTTGCCGCCGCAAGATGCTGCCGGACTGGACCGGCTCGCCAGAACCGGCCCACCACAGGACCCGCCGCCTCGTCACGGCAGGAGGGTCCCTAGCCTCGGACTCCTCGTCGGTCGACTCCTCAACCACGTCTTCGTGGAGGGGAGCGCCAGCGTCGGCGCCCGTGCAGCGGGCCTCCCCGGCAGTCTTCATCCACCCAGCGAACTCCTCCTATTCGGCGGCCACGTTGGCCTTGTCCCCCACATGGCTAGCGCTGCCGGCCTCCAGGGCAAGTGTCTCTTCCGCCGCCCTGGCGGCAATGTAGTTGAGCTCGGCCTAGGTAGTGTCGTGGACAAGCACTAGCTCGTCGCGGACATGCTTCTCCGACAGAGTGTCGAAGAACTCTTGCACCTGATCCGCTGGCGGCTCGACCCAATATGGGTCAAGACCGTGCGCGTTGGAATCCGGCATCATGGCAATGATGTCGGACCGGCGGGAGTTATTGATTAGTGGGACCACTCCCACCGGCAACCCAAAAAGGGTCCCCTTGACGGCCTTACCGGCCTTGGCAGCCTTGCCGGTCCTCTCGGCCCTGCCGTCGTGATCCACATCAAGCTGGAAGAGCTTCTGAAAGATGTGGCCATGGTGCATCACCGTGAAGTTATGTTTTAGGCCGGGGCGAAGCCTCATGATGTCGGCAGCGTTCTCGAAAAGCCAAGCCGGCCTCCCCGTGTGGTGCAGCGGCGCGATCTGGTGGCGGATGAAATCAGCCCCGATCATCTCGAGGATGAGCCTGGCCTGGGCAAGACGATGGATCCTAGTGGTGGCGATCGAGAGCTTTTTGTCATTTACGTCGACAAGCCCACAGTTTCCCTTACGAACTGGCGAGCTCCGATGGACTCGACAGAACTCTGTGGGTCTTCTTCCTCTATCCACAACCACCGGCTCCTCCACTCGTCCCACCTCTCCCTCTGCGCACCGTCCGGATACGTGCCCTTTTCATGGGTCCGTGAAATCTAGGTGACACAGCCAGAGATGGCTTCCCCCCTTGGATACGAGGGAAGAATTAATGGCGGAAGAGCGTCGTGCTTGGGACCACCCCGGCGAAACCCTCGCAGAGGTGGGCGAAAAAGGCCATGCACGCCACGGTGTTCGGCGTAAAATCAAGGAGATGGAAGCCGTAGGTGTGCATGATGTTATTGAAGAAATAGGAGAAAGGGGGACAGAGGCCGCAATAGAAGTAGTCGACAAAGAAAGGATACCGATTTGGGCCGGCCTCTGCGCATTGGGCAGGGATGACGTGCGTGGTTGGATGCCCCGTCGTCTCATACCCACACAAGGGCTTGAAGTAGTCCTTGAGCTGGACTGTGTCGACCGTCAGAGGGAAGTAGGCGTGCTTCATCCGCAGCACAGCTAGCTCGCTCTCCGGGAGCTTGTTCTCCCCCGTGGCCTCGGCCACTGCCTTCCCCCTGCTGGACTTGGGCGCCATTGTAGCCACAAGGGGAACAAAGACGTCGGGGACAGAAGGGACCGCGGAGGCGCTGGGCGGAGGCGAAGGCTTTGGATTGGGGAATAAAGAGAAGAATGGCAAGCGCGAGTTTGGAGGAGCGCAGAGGGTAAATGCGAGACGCACCTGCGTTTTTTCTCCTTTCTATGGGGAAGGCACATGCCGCCCTCCACCACCATTTACTGCGACTTGACACCAGCACGCAGTAAACGGCCCCACGCCCGACCCCCACGTCAGCGCAGATCGTGGGGAAGCGCTACCATTGGAGGATTTACTACGGTAAAAAGGGAATCCAACCTCACTGCCCGCGCACCATTCTGGGCCTAGGCCAACAAACGCGTTGCGCTTATGAGTGGCCCAGGCCCGGGGGCTCCTGTTGGTGTACAAAAGTAGGGGCACTCTTTTTTACCCCTTTCTTGTGCACCGGCAGTTAGAGCCACACCTGAGGCCAAACATAACTGGGCAGAAGGAGGAAGCAAGGAACGCAGAATTACCAGGACAAATGCCAAGACAAATAGCACAAGAAGACCAAGCAAGGTGACATGCTCCCCAGACAAGGACTCTTGCCGGGGCGGCCTGCGCGCCACCCGGCAAGGACTCTTGCCAGGGCGGCCTGCGCGCCACCCGGCAAGGGCTCTTGCCGGGGCAATCCACTCAGACGCCTCCGTCGCGGCCACCCTCAAAGTCTATGGGTTCCAAAAATATCAACAAACAGTGGAGCCAAGGCTCGGGAAGCGCCGACGTGATGGCATGCAGATCTTTGTGAAAACAAAGATCTATGACTCCCAAGATGAGAACCAGAGGACATGGCGATCGTGAGGTTTCTTGCCGAGGACCCCCGCGAGGCCTCGGCAAGGCTCCTTGCCGAAGACACCCCGAATCCCCGGCAAGCGTCTTGCCGCAGGGCACTCACGGAGGCACCTGCAAGACCCTTGCCTGGAACAGAAGCAAGTCTGCAACAAGCTCTTGCCGCCCCGTCGCGGCCCCAGCTCAGCGCCCGACCCGCTAGCCCAGGCAGGTTCCCACGTGGCGATACGTGGTTCCTGGGCCAGCTAGCCAGGCACCTACGTGGTGGCATGCAGATCTTCATGAAGACCCTACCACAACGCCACCTCAGCTACCTGCCTCGCTGGCCTAGACGCGTGTCGCCACCAGACAGAGCGGCCACGCATGGGACGGGCTTCCTTCCCGTCCCCGATAAATTAAATAGACACCTAAGCAGCGCATTGAACGCGCCTTGTCCCGTAATGGCATGTGATAAGCCTATACACTGTACACCATTCCACCTCCCGTGTGCCACTGTGGCAGCCCCTTTACACTATAAAAGGAGGCCTGCGGCGTACTGGATGAGGATTCGGATCCTGGAAAGCTGGATAGGCACGATAGCTAGCTGAAGAAGTCAAGAACACTCAACTATACACCAAAGCAGGACTAGGGTATTACGCATCCTCGCGGCCCGAACCTGGGTAAACGATCGTTGTGCTGACTCTTAGACCTGCTCTTTGCACAACTCCGCGCCCGCCAACTGTAGAAGGGATTCCAGTGATCCCATAGGTGTCGTTTCGTATCGACAGGCCCGCCTTTTTCAAGATTTTTAAAAAGGGAAGGGCGCGCTCGGCACATTTGGAGATGATTCTGCTCATGGCGGCAACGCAGCCAGCACTCTGACGCACATCCTTGATCTACCTGGGTGCCTCAATTTGCTCGATAGCCCTGATCTTGTCTGGATTCGCCTCGATCCCACGCTGTGACACAAAGAAAGCGAGAAGCTTTCCGGATGGAACGCCGAAGACACACTTCTCAGGGTTCAGCTTGAGGTGGATCTTGTGCAAATTCACAAACGTCTCTTCTAAATCCTTTATGAGCATTGCCTTGTCCTTGGTTTTGACCACTATGTCATCCATATAGGCTTCCATATTTCTATGTAGCTGAGGCTCAAAACCAATTTGGACTACTCTTGAGAATGTTGAGCCAGCACTCTTCAACTCGAAGGGCATTCATATGAAACAATACGTACCGCATGGGGTGATGAATGATGTCTTCTCCTCATCCTATCTTGTCATAAATATTTGATGGTATCCTGAGTAAGCGTCAAGGAATGATAACAGGTCACACCCCGCCATGAAGTCTACAATCTGGTCAATGCGCAGCAATGGGAAAGGGTCCTTTGGACAGGACTTATTGATGTCTATGTAATCAATACACAGTCTCCACTTCCCATTTGCCTTGCGCACCACCACCGGATTGGCGAACCACATCGCATGGAGTACTCCTCTCACCAAGCCTGCCGCCTCCAACTTCCTGATTTCCTCTGTGATGAACTCTTGCCGTTCCAAAGCTTGCTTCCTAACCTTCTGCTTGACGGGCCGCGCGTGAGGGCAGATAACAAGATGGTGCTCAATCACCTCCCTGGGAACGCCGGGGATGTCGGATGCTTGCCACGCAAACACGTTGAATTTGCCCGCTCGAAGGTGACGAGCGCGCCTTCCTATTTGCTGTTGAGGGTGGATATTATAGTGAAAGCCCCTCCCATGCCAACCTCCTTGATGGACACCTTCTTGGTTTCTTGTGGTGCAGCTCTAGATTTCTTGCTCTTGCCGGTGGAACTCTCTGTCATGTCCTCGACGGGAGCACTGCACTCCGAATACGTGCGCTTGCTGGAGTGGGTGCGAGAGGTCTTACCGGTCTTCCTCCCTCCCAGGGCTTCAGCGGCAGGAGCAAGTGCCTTGGCAGCAGTCGCTGCAACTGCCTCCCGGTAAAGTTGATTTGCGCAGATCAGCGCATCCTTCTTGTTGGAGGGGATGGTGATGATGGTCATCGGCCCAGGTATCTTCAGTGTGTTATAGGCATAATGTGATGCTACCATGAACTTGGCTAACGCTGGGTGGCCGAGGATCCCGTTGTAAGACAAGGGGATCTCGGCAACATAAAAAACAACCCTCTCTGTCCTATAGTTCAGCTCGCCTTCGAATGTCATGGGTAGCGTGACTTTACCCTTCGGCCGACTCCTTCCCGGGTAGACCCCTTGAAACGTGCCCGTCTCTTCGAGGTCTCCATCAGGAATCTGCAGCCTTTTGATCACAACGAGCTTGGTCAAGTTCAGACCGGCCCCGCCATCAACCAGCATTTTCGTCACCTTGATGGTGTGCATTGTTGGTGAAACCAACAATGGCAAACACCGGACCGCAGTTGTGTGATCAGGGTGATCCTCGGTGTCAAAAATGATAGGTGTGTTGGACCACTTCAACGGCTTCTGGGCATCAAATGATGGTTCTGCTGCTGTGATCTCACGCACCCACTGCTTGAGCTGGCGGTGAGAGGTGTGCATAGAGGCACCATCGTCGACGCACATGGCCTCCGTAGCTTTCTAGAACTCTTGCTCGTCGGACTCATCGTCCTCATCATGATAATCGTCTTCTTGCTTCTTGTCGCGGCCTCGGGCGGGCCTTTCTTGTTGGTTATCCTTGCCGCGGCGGGCAGGCTGGCCGCCACTCTTCTTGCCAGGTCCCTCAGCACCATCTTGGCCCTTCTCCTTGTCCCACCTTTCATATTCGGCTTTTTGCTTATCTGCGAGCTGCTTGACTTGCCGACAGTTCTGGAGGTCATGGCCTTGGTGCGGTGGATCTTGTAGTACTGCTTGTCGGAGGCTCCTAGCTTGTCGGCAGCCGCCAAGGCCCGGCAGGCGACACACCCGACAACTTCCTTGCCGGGGTCGTCAGCCTTGGTCTTCTTCGCAGCGGCGGCATCATCGGATCTCTCGACGGCAAGCACGGCATTGCCCTTGCGTTTCCAGTTGCGACGTCGGCCCTTCTTCGCCTGGGCGACGGCGTCTTCGTCTAAGGAATCGGTTTCCACACCAGCGTCTTCGACGGGGTACTTCCTGCCTTCTTCGGCTCGAGCGCATTTGTCGGCCAGAACATAGAGTTCGGCCACATCCTTGACGATATTCATCGCCAGCTCTTCGTGCATCTTGCGGTTACGCACATTCTGATGTAATGCGCTGATGACGGCGGGGGTTGAACATCTGGGATGTTGTACTGCACTCGGCTGAATATCTGTATGTACCTGCGCAGGTTTTCACCTTCTTTCTGGGGGATGACATGCAAATCGCTTGCCTGGCCATGAGCCTGGTGGCCTCTCGTAAAGGCGCCAACAAACTCATGGCACAGATTCGACCAGGCAGAAATAGAATCTACCGGCAAGTGCATCAACCATGACATGACATTTGGTTTAAGCGCCAACGGGAAGTAACTGGCAAGCACCTTGTCGTCACGTGCTCCGGCGGCCTGCATCGCGATGGTGTACATGCTGAGGAACTCTGATGGGTGTGTCTTGCCATTGTACTTCTCGCCGACGTCAGGCTTGAATGTGTGGTGAGTGGACCACTGGAACTGCCGCAGCTCACGGGTAAAGGCTGGACAGCCTACCTCGTAAGGTAAGCCTCCAGGCCTCCCGGTGCTGGGTGGTCCGTAATGGGCCTTGCCTGCCTATCTGACTGATGGCATGCATGGCATCGGCGCTCTATGGTAGTTCGAGCGTCTTCATGTGCTCGCTCTCAAAGAACTTGGCGCTGATCGCGGTGGGTCCGCGGGTCGGACGACGCTATGGAAATGTTATCAAAAGCGTCGTCCTGACAAACCGGTCCACGTGGTAACTGGCGAGGAGGAGGAGAATGCGCCATGGCTGCAGCGCCTCCAGTCCTCCCACCACTAGCATGCGGTGGCACGACAGAGCGTCGGCCGGAGGGCCCTGCTGGCCGCCGCTCGTCTTTGTTGGCGAGGCCGACTAGGCTACGGATGGTGGCTCTCCACTCGTCGAGCTTCTCCGCAGCAGGATGGAAGTCGAGGGGCAACTGCGCGCGCTAAGGCCTCCACTGACGTAGGCGGCAACGAAAGCTGCGTGGACCGTGATGCGCTCTGACTTCTAGCCACGTTAGAAGGAGCTCTATTACGGCCCTGCCGCTGTACGTCGTTTTTTCCAGCACCTCGGCGAGCATGTTGGTCTTCTACGTCCCGCGAATGATGCACATGGCTCTTTCCATGGCGGTGCCCGGGGTCACCAGCGTGGCGTCGCTGCTCATCGCGCATGACTTGGGAGGAGCGTGTTGTGGGCGCCAGCGTGGGCGTCCTGGAAGTCGCCGCGCTGCTCGTACGTGGCACGACGTTGCTCTTGGAGGGCCCCCCGCCGCTTGCGGGGGGCCCGGCCCCGCCTTTGAACTTGGCGGCGCGCGGCTCGTTGTCTTGTGTACGAACGATGCCGCTTGCCAAGCTTTAGATGCTAGAGCGACGTGGGTGTTCGCTGGCCGCGCCTCATCTTCCATCCGCGACCACCCGTCGCGCGCCGCACTAGCACGAGCCGTTCTGCTCCAGATAAACCGATCGCCGTGATCGTCTTCTTCTTGTGAGCAATGGCGATGAAGAACTGCTAAACTAACCGCTAGCCGGGATTTTCACAACTGCGCCCCCTACCTGCCGGGCCAAAGATGTCGGAGACGAACCAATCGACACCAATGGGATCACTGGAATCTCTTCTACGGTCGACGGGCATGGGGTTGTGCAAAGAGCGGGTCTAGGAGTCAACACAAGGATCGTTTACCCAGGTTCGGGCCGCGAAGGTGCGTAATACCCTAGTCCTACTTTGATGTGTATTTGATCATTTGGAACCGTCACCTAGTGAGTGACGGCGATAGGGGGTCCTTACCACATGACCCAGAAACCATCGAGGATATGCCTTGCTAGCACACACGCTCAGCAAAATGAGGTCATGTGCGACTAGCGAACGCTCAAATACGGTAATACGTACAGTCGAGCTAAAAATACAATTACTCTTGAACTAGCTACGGTGCGTGCCTAGTCCTAAAGATCCGAATCCCTCTCCAGTATGCCTCAAGCCTCCTTTTATAGTAAAAAGGGGTTGCCACAGTGGCACACAGGAGGTGGAAAGGTGTACAGTGTACAAGCTTATCTCCTGCCATTACGGGACAAGACACATTAAATGCGCTACTTAGGTGTTCATTTCCTTTATCGGTGACGACAATGAGGCCCGTCCCGTCTGCCGTTGCTCCGTCTGGCTGCGACGCGCGTCGAGGCCAACGAGGCAGGCAGCGCCATGTAGGTTGGCAGGCAGCTGACATGGCATGGTTGTAGGGTCTTCACGACCACGTACCGCCACGTGGGTACTTTCCTGGGCTAGTGGGTCGGCCATCGAGCTGGGGTAATGATGGGGCGGCAAGGGCTTGGCGCGGTCTTGCGTCTGTTCCCAGCAAGGGTCTTGTCGGGGCCTTTGTGAGCACCCTCGGCAAGAGGCTTGCCGGGGCTTCGAGGGTATCTTCGGTAAGGAGCCTTGTCGGGGCCTCGTGGGCATCCTCGGCAAGGAGCTTTGCGGTCGTCTTGTCTTCTGGTTCTCATCTAGGATTCATAGACCCTTTGTCTTTAGAATGATCTGCATGCCATCACGCAGACACTTCCCGAGCCTTGGTTCCAACGTTGTTGATGGTGTCGGAGCTCCTAGGCTCAAGGGTGGCTGCAATGGAGGCGTTGGGTGAGTTGCCCCGACAAGGGTTCTTGTCGGGGTCGTGCGGGCCGCCCCAGCAAGGGTCTTGTCGGGGGAAGCCTATCTTGTTGCTTGGCTTTCTTGCGCCACTGTCTTGGCGCTGCTCTGGTAGTCTTGTGCTTCTGTTTCCCTCCTCTGCCCTGTTAGGTGTGGCCGCAGGCATGGCTCTGACTACCCGTGCACAAGTAAGGGGTACAAAGGAGAGCCCCTACTTCTGTACACTAACAGAGTTGGACCCCCCTTTTCCTAGTCCAACTAGGAGAAGAAGGAAGGAGAGGGGAAGGAGAAGGAAGGAGGGGGCGCCGCCCCTCACCCTAGTTCAATTCGGACTAGGCCCATGGGGGGGCGTGGCCAGCCCTTGGCTGCACCCTCTCTCTCCCTTAAGGCCCAATAAGGCCCATTACTTCCCCGGTGGTTTCGATAACCCTTCCGGCACTCCGATATTTATCCAGTGACCCCCAGAACTCATCCGGTGTCCGAATAACATCGTCCAATATATTATTCTTTATGTCTCAACCATTTCGACACTCCTTATCATGTCTGTGATCTCATCTAGGACACCGAACAAACTTCGGTCATCAAAAACACATAACTCATAATACAAATAGTCATCGAACGTTAAGCGTGCGGACCCCACGGGATCGAGACCTATGTAGACATGACCGAGACACATCTCCGGTCAATAACTAATAGCGGAACCTAGATTCTCATATTGGCTCTTACATATTCTATGAAGATCTTTATCGGCCAAACCGCATAACAACATACATTGTTCCCTTTGTCATCGGTATGTTACTTGCCTGAGATTCGCTTGTCGATATCATCATACCTAGTTCAATCTCGTTATAGGCAAGTCTCTGTACTCGTTCTGTAATACATCATCTCGTGACTAACTCATTAGTCATTTGCTTGCAAGGCTTATTATGATGTGTATTACCGAGAGGGCCTAGAGATACCTCTCCAACACTCGGAGTGACAAATCCTAATCTTGATCTATGCCAACACCACAAACACTTTCGGAAACACCTGTAGATCATCTTTATAATCACCCAGTTACGTTGTGACATTTGATACACACAAGGTGTCCCTCTGGTATTTGGAGTTGCATAATCTCATAGTCAGAGGAACATGTATAATTCATGAAGAAATGAATAGAAATAAAACTGGACGATCATTGTGCTAAGCTAACGGATTGGTCTTGTCCATCACATCATTCTCCTAATGATTTGACCCCATTGATCAAATGACAACACATGTCTATGGTTAGGAAGCACCACCATCTTTGATTAACGAGCTATTCTAGTAGAGGCATACTAGGGACACTTTGTTTTGTCTATGTATTCAAACATGTATCAAGTTTCTGGTCAATACAATTCTATAATGAATAAAAGACATTTATCATGATATATAAGGAATATAATTAACAACTTTATTATTGCCTCTAGGGCATATTTCCTTCAAAAACAGGGCAATAGAAAAGTTTATTGGTAACTAGAAGTTATTAGGTAGGAATATAGTAAGAAAAATTAATAACAATTGGTTGCTTAAATACCACACAATTCAGTTGAAATTGCTAGATAAGTCAACATGTAGATAGTTGAAAAGAAAACTCACTTCGAACAAAGTCAGGACGGATGATACCGTCGGGGAAGTTTACATATATCTTATGACCAGGCCCTTTTATGTGCAGTGCAATTCTAGTGCCAGCTTTCAGTTCATAAACTTAGAAATTTGTTTCCAAAAGCTAGTGCCAAAATAGGAGTCACCATGATCATCAAGTCTTACAGTAGCACCAATTGTAAATCCGTGGTTTGTGTGCAGTATGACATCCCTTCAGTCTTGATTTATGTAAAGGGAAAGATTGTGCACTACAGATTCTGTTGCGTAGCAAGGGACGTGCTGCAGAAAATGGTAGGATTGTTAAAGAAAATATAGTAACATGCAAATATGGGCCCAAATTGAAAGAACTGTACAACAGTCAAAATCGAACGACAAAAATCTATAATTAAACAGATAGGGTAAACATGATGTCATGGAAATATGAGAGTAATCGAAAGAACAACAGATCATTAATTTTCCTAATATATAAAGAAGAGGGGGGAAAATCCCCTTTGACGTATATGGTGCATGTGGCACCTTTTATCCAAATGTAGTAATATTTAGAATATGTTCAGGAAAGTAGACCATGCCAGCCGATTTAGGATGAGACTGAACATACTGCGCATCCTCAAGTCATCTGGTACGGTGAGATTGAATGTCTGGCAAAGGCCGCAAGTTCCGGATGTGTCCGTGCACTATACACTCTATGAACAGAAGAAAACCCTCAAATCAGCTCGAATAAAAATGAATTCACGGTGATTTCGGCCGGGTGATTAAAGGAGGAAGATGAACTGGGATAAGATATGAGATAATATCTCATTAAATTAGTTACCTTGTCGTCCATGAGAAAGAACCCTCAGTACAGCATATTCCTCAACCGAGCGGAGCTCGGTCGACTGCGAGCAGCATTGAGAAAGTCGATGGCGATAGGCGGCGGCAAGCGGATGTGGCGAAATGCGGTGGGCTTTGCCAGCAGCCTAGCAGTGGCGGTAGGCATCGAGCTAAGTGGTTATCGCCGCGATAGGGGGTGCCATGCATAGACGCGGAGGACTTGTGCAGGTGTGAATGGGGACCAGAGGGGGTGGTGGGCAGGGTGAGGGTTTTTATGACGTGGGGATGGTGACGGTTTTCTTTTTTCTTTTTTGAATTGGGTGTTGAGGGTTTTCTGTTCAACAAAGAATTTTGGAGGTGACGGTTTGCTAGAGCCAACCGTGTGTGATTGACGCAATAGGCAAAATGAAAGTCATTCCACACGGTTCAAATTTTGGGAACCGTGTGTGATTGACATACTACCTCCGTCCTAGTTTATTGGTCCCCTTTGTAATTATTACCAAATTTTGACCAAATATTTAACTAAGAAATGTTTTTGCATATCACCAAAAATTATATCATTGAACACTATGCTCAAATACTCATCCAACGATATAATTTTTGCTGACCTACACTAAAATTTTGTCAGTTAAACCTGTGGTCAAAATTTAACACAAATTACAAAGGGGGCAAACAAAACCAAGACAGAGGTAGATTCCATAAACCGAACCGATTGCATCCACATACATAGATAATAAGCGTACACGTACACAAGCATAGTTCAACCATAAGTACATAGTTCAACAGTCATTAAGCATACTCAAGCGTAGATAGTTCGATCCCACATCTCATCTCGCATGCCGGCACGATCCTAAAGCTTCTCTAGGTACTCGGCGTACGCGTCGTGCGCCACCCTGCGAGAATACTTCTACTTGAAGGAGCCAACGGCCCGTCCTCTTGCATGCGCCAGAACACTTAGATACATGTAATGAAGATTGTGGTTGCACAATGGGCATTGATAGCCGCCATTCCATGTCCTAATATGCATGTTATGCTTTCCCGCATAAAGCTCCCTCAGGATTTGCCTCTTGTACCTCCTCTGGTCATCTTCATCCTCGCTGTCCACATCGTCAGACAACACCTATAAAAATAGTAAAACAAATTTGGCAACAACTCAATGTTAACATATCGTGAAATAGGATTAGGAATTTATGACTATTTATTTATACATATCCAGAGATTATGGTTCGATTTTTAAGAACAGTCGTCCATGTAAAGACAAATATTGAAGAAAATAATGGCACAAACATATGTAGGTCATTCAAAATCAATTGTCAAGTCTTGGCTAGGAATTATTAGCACGAACACTAACCCTAGTCGGATTACTAGCAGAAATCATTTGAACAGATGAAACAACTAATCACTTATCCCTTGTACCATTCAAACAATAAATACACTACACGGATCCAACGAAACTTACTCAGATTTCATGGACTGGGAGAACATAACCATATGATTTCTATTCCCAAAAGGGGGAGACGGGAGTAACCAGAGAAACCCTATGATATATTTGACACATAAATGGGTATAGATGACTAACCAGCTGTCCGTCGTCGTCGGAGTCGTCGTTGGAGTGGTCGTCAGAGTCGTCGCCGGGGTCGTCACCAGAGTCGGTGTGGAACTCCACCTTCGGCTGTCGAAGCTCGACGCCGTCGACGATGTCAGGGTGCAGCGATAACTTGTCGGTGGTGACGGCAACTTCTGTCTCCATCTCCACGCCATGCTCAGGTGATTTAGCAGCCCCTGCGTCGCCACCCCCTTCAATGGGGCGCTTCGGTGGCATCCTCATACACTGACGCCTTTTAGGAATGAGAGCGGCGTCGAGGATGCAAGCAGAGAGAGAGGATTGTGTGTGTGGCGAGGATGGGGGGTGCGGAAGCTCGGGCGAATCATTAATATGGAGAAGTGGGAGTTGTGGGAGAGAGGTAGGCGGCGGTTAAACCGAGGGGTCGCCTCCCAGTGAGCCTGCGCACCGGACTGCTGGCATGCCTACCAAAGTTTCACACAGCTACTCGCACGCCTCCCGATGACACTGCACAGCGAGCATGCCTCCGTTAATTCACATACATGCACGCACGCCAGCCGGTCTGCCTGCGTGGCGGACTGCTCGCATGCGTCCCGTCAACTCACGCCTGGTCGCATGGCACGCGGGTCGCGCTGGGGCACATTTATTGTTTTTCTATTTGGATGATTAATGTTGCCACTTTTTATTGCTTAACCGAAGCATGGCACGTATCCATTGATGGTCTAACGCTCATGGTTAGAATAAATAATGCATTTGGGATATTGGTTCCCAATTATTAGTAATCTCCCGTTTGTAATCAGATAAAGATTATACATCAAAACTAGTCTCAAATTTTACAAAAATAGTACAATGCCACTTTGTATTGATGTCCATATGACAACACGATAACTTTCATGAACTTCAAATAAGTTTTGGATGTACTAGAATTTAAAAATCAAGATTCTCAATGTTTGAAATTTGTTGCATGGGGAGTAAACATGCACCCAATGAGACACATGTGTTTTTGCAATCCATTTAGGTGCACTATCACATGTGCATGTAGCTCAAATTTGATTTTTGCACATTGTACCAGTAGAAAATCAATCAATTAATGTACTGAAACGTCTTAATGATCTCTGTGTTTTGTTTTTTCTAAATCATAACATCCCTACTTTGGAAACATATGTTCACCGCGGGATAATTAAATTAACATGCATCCTAGTTGTGGTGGATTCGCGGTGCGTGTGTGTGGGTGTGTGCGTCTAGGGGTGGCTGGTGGCTCGTAGTACACTACGAGGTGTGAGCCATCGTGTGGGTTGGACGTTTTGTTAGGCAGGCCGATGCCACATCAGAGTCATGAATTCGTTATTTAAAACATTACACAAACCTTTCATACATACATGTTTTGGCGACATGCAGTCGATGGTTGTCCTACACGACACTCGGTACTCACGTGTGATGCTTTCTGTGGGCCCGCGAGGTCATCGTCCATCACTCTGATGAACAACCAGTAGTGAAGTTAATTTGACCAGCAAGGTAGAATCTTTTTTGTTTGTGTTATGGTGGTATATAGTACGCGTCGAAGAGGTGGGAGGGGACTAGCATATAAACTATACGTACGCGTCCGTGAACAAGTACACCTCACTCAGTGTCAGGACTTTTCGGTTTCTAAGCCACGTGCCACGTCAAAATTGTGAAATTGGCTATTCAAACATCACACAACTCCTCTTTGGGCCACATGCATGCACGCTGTGGTTATCCTAGCTAGGAAACTCATGTGTGACGGTTCCATCTGTGGGCCCTCGAGGCCATCGTCGATGCATGCATGCATCACCTTGACCTAGCTACATCGGGAGAGGTTAATTAATTTCACCATCGATGATGATTCTTTTTGGGTTGTACGTATTATGGTAGGAGTATATAGTATGCATCGAAGAGGGGGGAAGGGGACCATCATATGTAGCACACTTCATGAACCTTGCTCTGTGTGGGTCGATGGTTTATGGATTTTGAGGCATGTGGCACATCAAAGTTGTGCATTTAACATATATATGTTTGGCCCACATGCATATAGTATGGTGGTTGTCCTCTCGCACCCACTTAAGCAGTTATCAGCGATATCGATGCTTTCCATCTGTGGGCCAGCTTGGTCCATCACTACTTTTTGCCTGACAACGAGAGAGGTTAATTTGACTTAGGAGGGGATTATCTTTTTTCCTTGTAATAAAGTATATATATATATAGGTCATGCTCTGGGATGACATGCCTATGCTACAGTTTGAGCACACACAGATGCATGTGTATGCATGAATCCCTCCCGTCTAGTCGAAGTTGCTAGTACAATGACACGTCATGAACCGATCTCGTTATGTGGGGAGTGTACGATTTTCGACGCACGCGCCACATCAATGTTGTGAAATCGTATTCAAACATGCATGCATGCATCACCTCCATACATATGCATGTAGTGGTTGCCTTCGAACGGTACACTCCCTCACGTGGTTGTTGGTGACAAGCCTATATATTTGTGGGGCCATGTGGACATCCATGCATGATCACCTTGAACTACAACAAGTAGGTTACCATGGCGGATTCTTCATTTGGTTTGTGTTATCGTAGTGTAGGTCATGGTGAGATTCAGACCTAATTAAGTTTAAGCGCATATACTATGCACGCATGCATGCATGAAGTGTGGTGTAACATACATATGCATCGTCAACCTAACCCTCACTCGGTGTGGGGATTTCTAGTTCGAAATCACGGTGCCACATCAAAGTGTTCCATTGTGTACTCAAAAACACACCTCTCCATACATACGTTTGGGCCACACATATGCAATGGTTGTCTTCGGGGACTAGCTACTTGCGTGATTATTGGCGAGCCAACCCATCTCCGGGGTTGCATGGACGGCCATCACTTTGACCATCAAGAAGAGAGAGGTTGTACGACCAACGTGGATTATTCTTGGTCCGTTTTACGATCCAACTTGGTGAGATATGCCTCTGCATGCATTCATAGCTTAGGATGCCCTTCGTTCTGACACAAGG
>LR738711.1:577115510-577157828 GCA_902687465.1 Secale cereale | reverse complement strand
GCTACTTTGCACTTTTCTAGGTGAACCTCGGTTGGGGGGCATGCATGCATAGCTTTGGATTCCCTTTGTGCCGAAACGAGGGAGGGGGACTGCTAGCTACTTCGCACTTTGCTAGGTGAACCTCGGTTGGGGGGAGGGGGCATGCATTCATAGCTTAGGATTCCCTTCATGCCGACCGGAGGGGGGGGCTAGGGGCAAGCAATACCGTGCGCTTTGCAAGATAGGTGCCACATCGAAGTTGCATTTGGTATTTGAAAATCAAACCACCCTTTTCATACATAAATTTGGTCCACATGCAAGTGTGTTCGTGTTCTGACCATCTCCCACGTCAGTTTTCACCAAATTTATGAACATTAGACAAGTCGGATGACGCAATAGACACGATTCACTCAAACTAACCATGTGCATTAGGCTCCACGTGGCTTCCCCTCTCAAAAATATCTATCCGCATGCAGCTTTTTTCTGTTTGATAACACACGGTTACTGTGTTTCGACCGTGTGTGATGTTTCTTGTTCCCAATTCTGCCTGCATCTCTCGAAAATATCTGCCCGCCTCGAGGGTTTTTCTATTTCATAACACACGTTAGTTATCTCCGGACCGTGTGCGATGCACCATCATCAAAATTTTCAATAGCCCCGGCATTTCACTTTCGCGTTTGACTCCCTCGTAGTAAAATTTTCATTACCCGCGTCATTTGCTCAAACACACCCCCGCCCCCCTCCACACACACACACACACCAAAACCTCCTCGGGCTTGCGCACACAGGCACACACCCCCTCCCTCGGTCGAAACCCTAGCAAGGTCCCCACCGCCACCGCCGCAAGGCCTCCATTATTAACATCTACCGGTTTGCCCGTGCAGCTTACTATGACATCCTACATCGCCATTATTAACCCTAGAGCATCGCAGCCTAAGACTGGCTACGCTTCTCGTACAGCTTGAGGAGCGACTGGCCCAAAAGAGGTGTATCGCGGTCGCTTCACCCGATGTCACTGAGGAACCTGGCGACCATTACTAGAGGCAGGAACTCAAGCAACGGGCTAGAGTATGTGGGCATGTCTCGGCCGCCGACTATGACATCGAGGTCATCGACAGCGACGGCGTGAGGCGGGCTATGTCAAAGGTTAAGTGGCCCACACCCAACCCCTCGGGTTCAACCACCATCAATCTCATCCATGGCCGCGCTGCTGATCTCCTCTGGCTCGCTGTCAAAAATTTTCCATCCTACATCGCCATCGAGCCGCTTTTATCATTTCTGAAGGACACGTTCTGCGATGCTGGCTTGGGATCCACAACTTACATGTCAGAACTCATCAACGAAGACCACGAGGAGGGAACCTTCTCCCGCTCCTCCAAGGGCAAGAGCCCATCTGCTATTCCAAGGGGAAAGTGCCCGTCTATGACATCAGGAAGGGCACCCTACAGCTATTAGGACCGGTTTTCCAATAAATTATTTACTGAGAAACCGACCTTTTTATCGGACCACTGTAGAAGAATCCTTCTTACTGGTAGACAAATCCTTGATACAGAATTCCAGAGGACTGAATATTGTACAAGGTTCAGCTGAGGCTGCTCAACAATTTATTACAAGCACGCCGATATTATACATAAAGGCAGATATGACACAAGGGTAGGGTGGCATAACTACTGACTCATAATAAAAGTGGTGGTGGATATGTCATAGTGTAGTGGGTGACATGACTCCAATATCTTACAGCTCATCGAGTGTCGGAGTGAGACTCGATGGATTATTTGGGTAGCGGAAGCGTTTATAATACAGTGATCAACTCCATGATCGCAAGAGACTGGCTGGGACTCCTCTAGGCCTCGGACTCGCTATCGAACTCTTCATCCATGAGATCGCCTTCGTCAACATCTGGCCAAATCAACAAGCCAGGTGAGTACTTTGAATGTACTCGCAAGACTGTTCGGACATAAGATATAACAAATGCATACATGATGCATATGAGCAGACTAGCAATATGTACTCAGAGAATAAATTTGCGCTGCAGGTTAATTAAAAAGGAAGTCAGGCGGTAGTCCTCCCGAAATCCCAAGGAAATAGAAGAGTACCGATCGAGTGTCTGAAGCGACACCTCGAAAGGAAAAATGAATAAACATGCCACAATCGGACGTCTGAGCGACATCACTTAAAGGGCTTATATCAAAAATAAATAATGAGAATGCCACAGTCGGACGTCTGAGCGACATCACATAAAGGGCTTATATCAAAAGTAAATAACAACGATGCCACAGTCGGACGTCTGAGCGACATCACATAAAGGGCTTATATCAAAAGTAAATAACGAGAATGCCACAATCGGACGTCTGAGCATCACACAGAAGGTTTATATCAAATGTCAATGAGGAGAATGCCACAGTCGGACGTCTGAGCGACATCACATAAAGGGCTTATATATATCAAAAATAAATGACGAGAATGCCACAGTCGGACGTCTGAGCGACATCACATAAAGGGCTTATATGATCATTCGAACCCAAGTATTATCATGAAGGTAAATCATCTCAAGGAAACATTTAGTACAGAATAAACTGGTTAGTTCGTTTACCAGATTAACATTCGTCCGGTCTACCATTAGAGGTATATTAAATCACTAGATACTGTCACGGAGATTGACACGGAGACAGACGCTTGACCACAGACATGGTTACTCGGAGGGTTTTAACTCTGCAGAGTTTGTACTCTTTAACCACAGCCAATGGATTTCAGTAGTCACAAAGAACTAGTTCCGTTATGATGTTTTAGCAGAAACACAAGTAACCAGTACACACCCATTCCACATCCTGCTGCCCGGAATCACCCTAGGCAACGTTCACGAAATACTTTAAGACGGGGAGGCTACAACCTCGAATAGCATGGGATCAAATTTATATCGCGCGCTCTAAGGGGTGCCCCCCTCTCGGTCCCAACCGGAAACACCCATGCCCCCTGACCGGATGACGGGCTTTAATCCAGGGCCATGGAACCCTCATCCCGGCCCCTCTATTTGGTGTGTCCAAGGAAAGAGGTTTGCAACTAACTAAATCGTATTCTTTGCAGAAGACATGTGAAAGTACCAAAAGGGAGACGAAAGGGATTATGACCTGATCCACATTAACACCGAAACTAAACGGTTGACTGGCATGCTTCAACAATACTAGCTTACAACCTATCATATCACCACATGATCAGGTTGGCTCACCATTAACTTTCGAAGCTCACACGAAGCTTGCCTTGCATGAAATATAACATCCACAGAATGCTTATATAACCATGCCATGAGAAAACTACTCAAGCAAACATGCAAAGCGCTCGTCATATCAAAGGTTCAAACATGTTTTCCTGGTTCGGAGTAGTCGGAGTCTAGCTCGGTGAAGTTCGCGGCCCCGTCACCTCCTTCGGTATCTATGTATAAAATAAATTAGATACTAACATAAATACTGTGCGTGCATAAAAGTTGTCCCAAATATTTTTCAAATAAATATAAAAAAACTAGACAGAAAAATAAAGAGGATAGAAAAAGAATCAACTCAAAATCATCTTTTGTTTAAAAGTTATTAAGGTTTTTGCCCAGGGACTTGTGTGTAATGAAACAAAAAGTTTCCAGGGGCTTGATTATAAAAACAGAAAACGTTTCAGTAAGTAATACGCCAGCTGAAAGGGAAAGCATATTTTGCCCAAAGTCGTTTTCCAGAAAAACGGTTCGATTAGAACAGAGAGGCTGACGAGGGGGTCCCACCCGTCAGGTTCAAATATTCGAACGGAAAAACAGAGTGCGCCGGCGCCCGAGAGCCGCGGTGGTCGCCAGCGCCGATCCACGGCGAGGTAGGGGGAGGGAAAGGTACCTACGGACTCACAGTGCTCGTCCGCATCTGTGGGTGGTGGAGTTGGACGTCGGCGAGCACCACGTCGACGGCGGCCTTCTCTCCGGTGGACGGTGGCTCGGGCGGTGGTGGATCTCGCTGGGGAGAGCTGCGGAGGTCAAATAGAAGTGTGAGTTAGGCGTCTAGGTGCGTCAGGAGGCTACTGGCATGACTAGGGAGGTGGAGGCGCTCTAACCAGAGAGAGAGTTGCCGAAGCCCGAAGCAGATCGGGGCGGCCGGAGTTGGGGAAGAAGGACTCCACGAGGTCCTTCCAGTGGCTGGGCGAGGTCTGGTGATATGATGGAGAGGTGCAGGGTCGAATGCGAGCTCGGGGCCGCTATTTATAGCCGGCCTGAGGCGGTTGCCGCAAATGGGATAAGTCTGGTGAGTGATTACGGCGAGGCCGTGGCCGAACAGGTGGCTTAAGTGCCTGGGCATCAACGTGATGGTCCACTGGTTCCATCCTGATGCTGAGCTTGGCAAGACTTGGGCGTTTACTGCACTCTCTCAACGGAACGGCTGCGCCGGCACGTCGGCGGCAGAGAGTGCGCTTTGCGCCTCTCAGGCCACGACGACGGTGCTGTAGCGTGCACATGGGAGGGGACGGCCACGCGGAGCTCTCTGGTGGCTTGGGCAGTGCCGAACGGCGCCTTTTTGCAGGGTGGCCCCTGTTGGCCACCACGGGTGGCTCTGCCGCCGCGGAAGACGCCGGCGCAGGCAAGCCCCAATGCCAAAAAAGCTCGCAACTAGCCAAGAAAGCGTGCGGCACTCTGGATAAGGGAGAGGAGCAGTGAGCAAGGCGCCAATGCAGACACTGGCGAGATTGACGCGGCGGTCTGACGGGAACAACACTGTCGACTGAATCCTCACTGAACTTTTCTGAATTTTGACGGAAATAGTGCACAACAACTGTTTGATGAAATGATTCAGGCACTTGCAGAATTTTTCTTGAGCTGATCTTTCGTGAGGTGGTCTCTTGATGCATCTAGAGGCTGCCTGAATTTCCACAGATTTTTAGGAAGAGAGAAAATATGAATTTGACCAAAAATGGCAAATCTGGTCCAAACTTGCAGCAAGCAAAATTTGAAAATTTTGAACTATGGACCAGCAGATCTTGATGGATCTAGGTTGAGGGTACTAAGGACTAGTTAGGGGAGTTTGTTTGGAAACAAAACTCAAAGGGAAACTAGTAGTTCCTTTGCAAATCACCAAGGCTCAAATTAAAAGACAGAAAATGTTTGTGGGGTAAAATAATTAGGAGAAAAATATAAAGGAGGTTGAAACCTACTGGAATTGATGTTAGACTTGTCCAAGGTGGGAATGAAGGTCTTGGAAGAAAGAACATCATTAGGTGACATAGCAAAAGAATAGTTTGAATGAGAGAGGATAAGCCCAAGGCTTTATAGGAAGGCTTTTCTTAAAAAGAAATTGTCAAAATCTTTTGAAAAAAATATGTGTTGAGCCAACACAAGGTGAAAACTCTCAAGACCAGAGATCAAGGTTGAGAAGGACACAAAAATCTTTTGTTATAAAAGATTTGAGAAGGAGGGGTTTTAAGAAAGATTTAAACAACCTCCTTCCAAGAGACCAAAGAATTTGATGAAAACAAATCCAAATTTTTTGGAGTGTTACAACACCTACCACCTTAGGAAAAATCTCGTCCGCGAGATTTCAGCTGATCCTCAAATAGGTGTGGGTACTCTGTCCGAAGGAAATCCTCTCTTTCCCATGTTGCCTCATCCTCGGTGTGATTGCTCCACTGAACCTTGAGAAACTTAACCGTCTTCTAACGGCTCCTTCTTTCAGATTCCTCCAATATTTTTATTGGACGTTCCCTGTAGGTGAGGTCTAGTTGCACATCAATGTTTTCATGAGATACATGCTTCTCTGGGTTGCTTACACATTTCCTCAACTGTGAGACGTGGAACACGTCGTGGACGTCTGATAGCTCCTTGGGTAGGTCTAGTTGGTAGGCTACTGTGCCTCTCCATGCAACTACATGAAAGGGTCCAATAAACCGTGGTGCTAGCTTTCCTTTGACTTTGAATCGTTGTAGGCCCCTCATAGGAGATACACGTAGGTACACATTTTCACCGGGTCCAAAGCTGACTTCACGATGTTTTTTTATTGTAATAACTCTTTTGTCGGCTCTGTGCTATCTTGAGTCGGTCCCTGATAAGTTTAACCTTCTCCTCAGCTTCCCTGAGCATGTCTGGGCCGAAGATACGACTGTCTCCTGTTTCTGACAATTTAATGGGGTACGACATCTTCGCCCGTACAAAGCTTCAAAAGGTGCCATTTGTAGACTAGCTTGGTAACTGTTATTGTATGCGAACTCGGCATACGGCAAGCTTTCCTCCCAACTGGTTCCATAGGTGAGAACACATGCCCTCAGCATGTCTTCTAAAATTTGGTTTACAGGTTCAGTTTGTCCTCCAGTCTGGGGGTGGTATGCTGTACTGAACACTAGTTGCGTTCCCAGAGCTTGCTGTAAATGGTCCCAAAATTTAGAGACGAATTGAGTGCCTCTGTCGGATATTATAGTCTTCGGAACTCCATGCAGGCAAACTATACAGGAGAGGTAAGGTTTGGCAAGTTTCTGTGTGGTGTGGGTTGTCTTGACTCGGATCAAGTGTGCCACCTTAGTTAATCTATCTATGATGACCCATATGGCATCATTTCCGTGCTGTGACCGAGGCGGCCCAACAATAAAGTCCATCCCAATATCGTCCCATTTCCACTCAGGTATCTTGTTTGGCTGTAATAGTCCTGCTAGTTTTTGGTGCTCGGCTTTAATGCGTTGACATGAATCACAACATGCAATGAATGTGGCTATGTCCCTCTTCATACCGTGCCACCAAAATCTTTCCTGAATGTCCTTGTACATTTTGGTCCCTCCAGGGTGAATTGAATATGGAGCGGCGTGGCCTTCTGCCAGAATTTGCTGTTTGAGGTCTTTTATATTGGGTACGCAAAGCCTGTCTCCGAACCATTATATTCCCTTATCGTCTATGACGAATTCCGAGGCCTTGCCCAGACTCACTTTTCTTTTTATGCCTTTGATGCTGGGGTGTCCATGCTGAGGCTTCTTAATCTGTTCCGTTAGGGTAGGCTGTATTTCCAAATTTGACACATCGCCTTCGGCGACCATCATCAAGTTAAGTTTGGTGAACTCCTGTTGAAACTCAGGTCTCAAGTTTTGTAGACTGCCGTTGTCCAAGCTGGGGTTATGACTGAGAGCATCTGCCACTACATTGGCCTTTCCTGGATGATAGTGAATGCCAACATCATAATTTTTCACTAATTTCAACCATCGGCGTTGTCGTAAATTGAGTTCTGGTTGCGTGAAAATATATTTGGTGCTTTTATGGTCCGTATATATTTCACAACGGTTTCCAAGCAAAAAGTTCATCCACTCCTTGAGTGCATGAATGACTGCGGCCAACTCTAAGTCGTGAGTAGGATAATTTTCCTCATGCTTTCGTAGTTGCCTGGAAGCGTATGCTACTACATTGCTTTCTTGCATCAGTACGCATCCGAGGCCCTTTCGGGATGCGTCACAATATACTTCAAAACTTTTGTGTATGTCCGGTACAACCAATACTGGGGCTGTTGTTAATTTCCTTTTGAGTTCCTGGAAGCTTTTCTCACAAGCTTCACTCCACACAAATTTCTTATCCTTCTTGAGTAACTACGTCATTGGTTTTGCTATGGCGGAAAATCCCTCAAGAAACCTTCGGTAATATCCAGCCATTTCGAGGAAACTGCATACATCTGTTACGTTGGCTGGTAGTTTCCAACCAAGTACGGCCTTGACTTTTTCTGGGTCCACGGCAACACCTTCTTGGGTCAATACGTGGCCTAGAAAACCAACCTGTCTTAACCAAAATTCACATTTGTTGAATTTGGCATAAAGTTGATGTTTCCTTAATTCTCCCAGTACAACTCGGAGATGTTCAGCGTGTTCTTCTAGTGTGTTAGAGTATACCAGGATATCATCAATAAACACCACAACAAATTTGTCCATGAATTTCATAAACACTTTGTTCATGAGGTGGACAAAATATGTGGGGGCGTTTGTCAGTCCAAACGGCATTACTGTAAATTCATATAATCTGTATCTAGAGGTGAATGCTGTCTTAGGGATATCTTCTGTCCGTACTTTTAATTGATGGTATCCCGACCTTAAGTCAATTTTTGAGAAAACCTTGGCTTGTGCGAGCTGGTCAAATAAATCATTTACCCGTGGCATCGGATATTTGATTTTGATGGTGACCATGTTGAGTGCTCGATAGTCTATACACAATCTCAGTGTCCCATCCTTTTTCTTGGAAAATAATACTGGTGAACCCCAAGGTGAGGAGCTGGCCCGTATAAATCCTTTGTCCAATAATTCTTTTATTTGCTTCTTTAGTTCAACCAATTCGGAAGGTGCCATTCTATATGGTTTCTTGTAAATGGGGGTGGTTCCAGGTGCTAGCTCAATAATGAACTCTATTTCCCGGTCTGGTGGCATGCCTGGGAATTCTTCGGGAAATACGTCCGGGAACTCACATACTACTGGAACTTTGCTTAACTCTGAAGTGTCTACCTTGTTCAATTTTGGTTGCCGTGATACTGGTCTTTCTTGAGCTATGACTCTTATCGTCTTTCCGTGATGATGAGTAAGAATTACAGTTCGATTGAAGCAGTCGATAAATCCTTTGTTGGTGGTTAACCAGTCCATTCCTAGGATAACATCCAGTCCCTTATTTTCCAATACGATGAGGTTTTCCTGAAACATTAGTCCTTCAATCTCAATAATCACACCTTGGCAGTAACTTTCAGTGATTTTCTTACTCCCGGGGGATTTGAAGGTCATTGATTTTCCCAAGGGAAACATCAAAAAATCATGTTGCAAAGCAAAGTTCCTTGAAATGAACGAATGAGAAGCTCCAGAATCAAACAAAACCGTGGCAGGTATTGTGTTGACAGTGAACGTACCGAGTACGATATCCGGGGCATCCTATGCTTGCTCCTTGGCCACATGGTTCAGGTGACCTTTCTTGTGGTTGTTATTGGGGTTGAAGTTTCTACGCTTGGGTGCTGAATTGTTTCCACTGTTGTTCGGCTTTGGGGCCAAGTTCCTTGGTTTTGAGCACTGTTTGGCATAGTGTCCCTCTTCTCCACAAGCGTAGCAAGTAACGCCTGGGCGATACAAAAAATCCTTGTCCCTTGCATGAATTTTTTTGTTCGGGCGTGGGTCATTGGTTATGGATTTGTTCCCCCCATTTTTCTGAAAATTAGTCATGTTCTGGTTGTTGCGAGTATGTGTAGTCTTATCCCTTTTGTGCTTGCGAATATCTTCCAAAATGCAGCGCTCATTTTTCGAGATAATAGCTTTATCCACAAGTGTATTGAAATCCGGAAAGGTGTGTACGACCAGCTGGCATTTAAGTGCTGGTGCCAGACCGTCCAGGAATTTTTCCAACTTTTTATTTTCAGTCATACGCTCCTCGTTGGCATAACGAGATAATTGAGTAAACTGACTATTGTATTCAGTCACTGACATGTCTCTTTGCTTGAGGTCATGAAACTCCCTTTTCTTGATCTTCATAATGCTTCTAGGAATGTGAGCCCCACGAAAACCCTCTTTAAAATCTTCCCAGGTGATATTATTTTCATTGGGGTGCATGTGTAGAAAATTTTCGCACCATGATGCAGCTGCTCTAGTGAGGTAGTCCGGTGCATAAAGTACCTTTTCACGGTCCGAGCATTGTGCAATAATTAATTTCCTTTCAATGTCTCGAAGCCAATCATCGTCCTCAAGTGGTCTGTCAGTGTGAGAAAATGTTGGCGGACGTGTCTTCTGTAGTTCAGACAATCTTGAATGCTGTTGATGTGGTTCACGGTGATTTCCCATATTGATAACATGGTTCATCATTTCTTGGTGCTGCTGCTGGCTTTGCTCATAAAGGCGGCCTACTTGAGAAAATGCTGTTTCACTGCCTTGCTGACTTAACTGCCCCTGCGTGAAATTGTTACTTGTCTGGGTACCATAATTTTCCTCCGGTGGACTTGGCATGGAACGAGTCCAGGGACGGGTCATTTTCCACTCTGGGGGATTATTGCAGAACGCATGAGAAAAAAACTGAGTGGCAAAAATAAACAAATAGTTTTGCAAATGCAGAAAATATACGAACTCCAACGATTTTGCAATAAAATACTTGATTGCGCATGGAGAAGGACCGCTCAGTACATATCTTACCCGTGAGTCGTAATTATACAATACATCACTCAGGATGCGCGTACACACTCCTGACATGTTATTTAAGCTAGTGCACTTCTCCGAGTCCCTACATGATACGCACACAAACTACTCCTCACCGACCTATTTTACATATAAACATATCACACAAGCCTACACATCGGGCGGCGGTCAGGCGTACTTAGTCGGAGATGGTGAAGACTTCCTTCGGCCTGCCGAGGGTAAGACCCAGTGGTGATGGAGACTCAACCTCCTCCTCACTAATAGGCTCAAGGTGTGGAATACCGGTTTGAGGAGTTGGTGCGGGCGCGGCAGGTGGTGCAGCTCTGATTGGAGTAGGAGCAATGACTTGGTCAAACTCCTCAGTGGTAGGTAGGTGGCGAGCGGTGGCTAAGATGGTAGGTGCGTAGGATGCTGAGGACGAGACATATGTCAGAGGTGGTGATGTGTGAAGGAGCTCCCTCCTATTGGCGGAACCGCTCTGAACAAAGTCCATACGAACAGCCAGCAAGTCGTCCACGAGGTTATCAAAAGTTGCCTCAAGAGCCTTGAGGTACTCAACCAACGATTCGATAGCCTCATCACGCTCTCCCCTTGCGCAAGCGAACGCATAATGACATGTGTAAGGCACGTGGCATGGGAGGTAGCGGTAGCGACGAGTCTTCATTGAAGGAAGAGCATCCCGGAGACGATCTATCGCCTCACGGGCAGCCATCTGCATGGCATGCTTTTTCGTAGGCATAGCCCTGCCCACAAATCGGAACCGGCGTGACTCAGAACGCCCTCCCATGAATTGCACCGCAGCCTGGTGCATCGACACGCTGTCACTGATCTTGTGCTGGTAGAGTGTGAACTCCGGACGAGCCGATGGCCCGATCGCGACCTTGGTGATGGAGACGAGGAGCTTGATAAACCCCTCAGGTATATTGGCGAACACCTGTGACTCACAGTCGCTGCTGGCCATCTACAAAAGTAGACAAAAATTCTAAATAGTCAAATCATAAATTTATGATGACTAACAGAAAATTGCTACAAATGTAAAATGCTGAAATAGCACTCAATACGCTAATAACCGACTAGCAATCGCACCTAGTGGCTTCCTACAGTCAGCCTGACTCTGGTACCAAGATGTCAGGACCGGTTTTCCAATAAAATATTTACTGAGAAACCGACCTTTTTAACGGACCAGTGTAGAAGAATCCTTCTTACTAGTAGACAAATCCTTGATACAGAATTGCAGAGTACTGAATATTATACAAGGATGAGCTGAGGCAGCTCAACAATTTATTACAAGCACGTCGATATTATACATAAAGGCGGATATGACACAAGGGTAGGGTGGCATAACTACTGACTCATAATAAAAGTGGTGGTGGATATGTCATAGTGTAGTGGGTGACATGACTCCAATATCTTACAGCTCATCGAGTGTCAGAGTGAGACTCGATGGATTTATTTGGGTAGCGGAAGCGTTTATAATACAGTGATCAACTCCAGGATAGCAAGAGACTGACTGGGACTCCTCTAGGCGTCGGACTCGCTATTGAACTCTTCATCCATGAGATCGCCTTCGTCAACATCTGGCCAAATCAACAAGCCAGGTTAGTACTTGGAATGTACTCGCAAGACTGTTCGGACATAAGATATAACAAATGAAAGCATGATGCATATGAGCATACTAGCAATATTTACTCAGAGAATAAATTTGCGCTGCAGGTTAATAAAAAAGGAAGTCATGCGGTAGTCCTCCCGAAATCTCAAGGAAAAACAAGAGTACCGATCGAGTGTCTGAAGCGACGCCTCGAAAGGAAAAATGAATAAACATGCCACAATCGGACGTCTGAGCGACATCACTTAAAGGGCTTATATCAAAAATAAATAACGAGAATGCCACAGTCGGACGTCTGAGCGACCTCACATAAAGGGCTTATATCAAAAGTAAATAACAACGATGCCACAGTCGGACATCTGAGCATCACATAAAGGGCTTATATCAAATGTCAATGACGAGAATGCCACAGTCGGACGTGTGAGCGACATCACAAAATGGGCTTATATCAATAATAAATGACGAGAATGCCACAGTAGGATGTCTGAGCGACATCACATAAAGGGCTTATATGATCATTTGAACCCAAGTATTATCTTGAAGGTTAATCATCTCAAGGAAACATTTAGTACAGAATAAACTGGTTAGTTCATTTACCAGATTAACATTCGTCCGGTCTACCATTAGAGCTATATTAAATCACTAGAGACTGTCACGGAGATTGACATGGAGACGGACGCTTGACCATAGACATGGTTACTTGGAGGGTTTCAACTCTGCAGAGTTTGTAATCTTTAACCACAGCCAACGGATTTCAGTATTCACAAAGAACTAGTTTCGTTTACGATGTTTTAGCAGAAACACAACTAACCAGTACACATCCATTCTACATGCCGCTGCTCGGAATCACCCTAGGCAACGTTCACGAAAAAATTTAATACGGGGAGGCTACAACCTCGAATAGCATGGGATCAACTTTATACTGCGCGCTCTAAGGGGTGCCCCCATCTCGGTCCCAACCGGAAACACCCATGCCCCCTGACCGGATGATGGGCTTCAATCCAGGGCCATGGAACCCTCATCCCGACCCCTCTATTTGGTGTGTCCAAGGAAAGAGGTTTGCAACTGACTTAACCGTATTCTTTGCAGAAGACATGTGAAAGTACCAAAAGGGAGACGAAGAGGATCAAGACCTGATCCACGTTAACACCGAAACTAAACGGTTGACTGGCATGCTTCAACAATACCAGCTTACAACCTATCATGTCACCACATGATCAGGTTGGCTCACCATTAACTTTCGAAGCTCACACGAAGCTTGTCTTGCATGAAATATAACATCCACGGAATGCTTATATAACCATTCCATGAGAAAACTACTCAAGCAAACATGCAAAGCGCTCGTCATATCAAAGGTTCAAACATGCTTGCCTGGTTCGGAGTAGTCGGAGTCTAGCTCGGTGAAGTTCGCGGCTCCGTCACCTCCTTCGGTATCTAAGTATAAAATAAATCGGATACAAACATAAATACCGTGCGTGCATAAAAGTTGTCCCAAATATTTTTCAGATTAATATGAAAGAAAACTAGACAGAAAAATAAAGAGGACAGAAAAAGAATCAACTCAAAATCATCTTTTGTTTAAAAGTTAATAAAATTTTTGCCCAGTGACTTGTCTGTAATGAAACAGAAAGTTTCTAGGGGCTTGATTATAAAAACAGAAAATGTTTCAGTAAGTAATACGCTAGCTGAAAAGAGAAAGCATATTTTGCCTGAAGTCATTTTCCAAAAAAACGGTTCGATTAAAATAGAGAGGCTGATGAGGGGGTCCCACCCGCCAGGTTCAAATATTCGAACGGAAAAACAGAGTGCGTCGGCGCCCGAGAGCCGCGGTGGTCGCCGGCGCCGATCCACGGCGAGGTAAGGGGAGGGAAAGGTACCTATGGACTCACGGTGCTCTTCCACATCTGTGGGTGGTGGAGTTGGATGTCGGCGAGCACCACGTCGACGGCGCCCTTCTCTCCGGCGGACGGTGGCTCGGGCGGTGGTGGATCTCACTAGGGAGAGCTGCGGAGGTCAAATTGAAGTGTGGGTTTGGGCGTCTAGGTGCGTCAGGAGGCTACTGGCACGACTAGGGAGGTGGAGGCGCTCTCACCAGAGAGAGAGTTTCCGGAGCCCGAAGCAGATCGGGGTGGCCGGAGTTGGGGAAGAAGGACTCCTCGAGGTCCTTCCAGTGGCTGGGCAAGTTCTGGTGATATGGTGGAGAGGTGCATGGTCGAATGCGAGCTTGGGCCCGCTATTTATAGCCGGCCCAAGGCGGTTGCCGCAAACGGGATAAGTCCGGTGAGTGATTACGGTGAGGCCGTGGCCGAACAGGTGGCTTAAGTGCCTGGGCATCGACGTGATGGTCCACTGGTTCCATCCTGATGCTGAGCTTGGCAAGACTTGGGCGTTTACTGCACTCTCTCAACGGAACGGCTGCGCGGGCACGTCGGCGGCTGAGAGCGCGCTCTGCGCCTCTCAGGCCACGACGACGGTGCTGCAGCGTGCACAGGGGAGGGGACAGCCACACGGAGCTCTCTGGTGGCTTGGGCGGTGCCGAACGGTGCCGTTTTGCAGGGTGGCCCCTGTTGGCCGCCACGGGAGGCTCTGCCGCCGCCGAAGACGCCGGCGCAGGCAAGCCATGACGCCACCGACGCTCGCAACTGGCCAAGCAAGCGCGCGGCGCTCTAGATAAGGGAGAGGAACAGTGAGCAAGGCGCCAATGCATACCCTGGCGAGATTGACATGATGGTCTGACGGGAACGGCACTGTCGGCTGAATCCTCACTGAACTTTTCTGAATTTTGACAGAAACAGTGCACACCAACTGTTTGATGAAATGATTCAGGGACTTGCAGAATTTTTCTTGAGCTGATCTTTGGTGAGGTGGTCTCTTGATGCATCTAGAGGCTGCTTGAATTTCCACAGATTTTTAGGAAGAGAGAAAATATGAATATCACCAAAAATGGCAAATCTGGTCCAAACTTGCAGCAAGCAAAATTTGAAAATTTTGAACTATGTACCAGCAGATCTTGATGGATCTAGGTTAAGGGTACTAAGGACTAGTCAGGGGAGTTTGTTTGGAAACAAAACTCAAAGGGAAACTAGTAGTTCCTTTGCAAATCACCAAGGCTCAAATTAAAAGACAGAAAATGTTTTTGGGGTAAAATAATTAGAAGAAAAATCTAAAGGAGGTTGAAACCTACTCGAATTGATGTTAGACTTGTCCAAGGTGGGAATGAAGGTCATGGAAGAAAGAACTTCATTAGGTGACATGGCAAAAGAATAGTTTCAATGAGAGAGGATAAGCCCAAGGCTTTATAGGAAGGCTTTTCATAAAAACAAATTGTCAAAATCTTTTGAAAAAAATATATATGTTGAGCCAACACAAGGTGAAAACTCTCAAGACCAGAGATCAAGGTTGAGAATGACACAAAAATCTTTTGTCATGAAATATTTGAGAATGAGGGGTTTTAAGAAAGATTTAAACAACCTCCTTCCAAGAGACCAAAGAATTTGATGAAAACAAATCCAAAAAATTTGGAGTGTTACAACAGCCGTGTTGTTCCAAGGGGAAGGTGTCCATCTGCGACAACATGGAGCGCATCCAGGGTCTGTGCTCTTCCCACGGGAACGAGCCCATCTATGATAAGTGAGGATACCCATGATTTGTTTTTCCGTACCTCTTCACATGGGGAAACCCATGATTTGTTTTGTCGAGTCCCTTTTGTAGTGTAGTAAGAATATGTCCAGTTTTAATTGCTATATCTGGTTGTTTGCAGTATGCCTTATCATATTACCCGATGAATGGATATGCACAAGCCTCCGCCCTTGCGACCCGGTCTACATCAACTTGCTGGGATCACATTTTCTCGTTGTTCAATGGACGTGCACAAGTCGCGCCCCTGTGGCTTTGTCTACAACAACTAACCGAGACCGTGCCTGCGATTGACTCGCCCGTCCGCACCGGCTTACCACGCCATGGCCGACTCATCTGTCCGTGTCACCTCTGATGTTGCGGTCGGCTTTACCGTCCGTCTATCGCGGTCTGGTCTACATCAACACACCGAGTCACACCTATTTGCATGGGATTTTTATTGAGTGCAAGCAAGTCACTGCAGGGATTGCCTAGTTTTCATCCAACAACTCTGGAGCAAATTATCATATATTATCAGCCTCCACCTGCACCGAATGGCTCAATGGACAAGGTCACAAGTCGCCGCCACTTTGGTTTGCTTAAACTTCAACAAAAAGTTGGGATGAATCATCAGCTGGTTATTAACATGACTCGTACGGGATTTTTTATAACCCGTCATGCTTCAACATATTAGAGCATTCCGCTGTTCAACTATATTCCGATTTATATCATGGTCAAATATGGAGAATATCAAGACAACTCCTCGAGTCGTCTTAAGACTCGGGGCTACAATGACATGGCTAGGCAAAATTGGTCGGTTTAGTGAATTCAAGAACTCCGGTCCCAGATGCTACTGCCCTATTGGTAAAAATTTGAAGGCCATCAGAAAATTTCCGTCTTAAGAAAGTGCCGGGCATTCAAAAGGTTCTGGCTCAATGGAAGAATTTTGGGTTATCAAGAAATATTCCAGTTCGAAATCCGGCTCAAGGGAAATCTATCTCCCATAAAGCTTTGAAGCTCTCAATATCTGGTTTTAATTCCTGGCTCAAGAAGGATTTATTTCTTGCAAAAATTTAAAGGTTGCCAAAGAGAACTTGTTGCCATGATGCGCGGTTCAAACATGGGTATCCGTCCTTATTACCTTATCACATTATTAGTCACTTGGGGACTTCCTGTTCACCTAACATAGCTGTGCTTACCCTCTTGATCCGGCTTACATGCCTTATTACAAATTACATGGGGGTTCCTGCTCAATGAGCATAGTTATAACCACCCTCTGATTCGGCATATAGGCTGGGCTGTAAAAATCACTTGGGGGCTTCCTGTTCAAATATAGGTGTATTCACCAAAGAGAACGTAGCATTACTAACCACTTGATTGGCTTGAATACCAGCTGTATTCATCAAAGTTTTCGGGTTATCTTGTTCAAACATAGGTGTATTCACCAAACAGGACATAAGCTTTAATTGGCATGGAATGCCAGGTGTATTCACGAAAATTTCCGGGTTATCCTGCTTTGTACAGTCTGCCACTCCGCCCAGGTAATCCTGGAATGACCAACCGAACTCTTGATAGTCCATCTTATAGACCCTGAACTTGTCAACATTAAAACAGTGGTTTGTCATGTGAGGCCCGGCTTACAAAGTGTAAAAGGTTAACTAAGCGGCTTGGCAGCCCACAAAAGCACTTGGGATTTGGGCTTGGTGGCCTACGAAAGCCTTGTTTTCCTGATCTGTTATTTTCTTTGAAACACTTTTCTTGGATTCATATCTTTATATCATAGGGACATATGGTTTGAAAACGATTCAGGCCATGTAGCCTTTATCATTATGATTCATATTTGAACATACCCGGAGTTCAATAACCCGGTCTGGCTTTGGACAATAAGTCGCCAGTATGATATGATTAGGCACTTGGAGTTTAGGCTCTGAGGCTTTTTGGGGTTATTTCCCTTATCTGCTGCATATGGTATGTTAAACTGGCAACCTGAAAAAATTTCACAGATAAGGTATTCAAATCTTTAATAGCCAAACTTGGCTGGATTTTCATGATGATATCGAATGATTGAGGTTTTCATGCCGGATTATATTATTCAAATCTTGGATAGCCAACATGGCTGGATTTTTATTTTGGTTAATAATAACCAGTATTATGATTGAGGTTTTCAAAGTCACTTCAGCGCAATGGCTATCATTTCTTTATCAATGGATATGATTTATTCTACAATGGAAGGAATTGTCCCGAGTCGCTGTAGGCTTATGACACGGCACTTGGGGCTACATTATTCAGATTGAGATTACATCAAATACGCAAGCCCCATGTCACTTCCAGCATGCACCATGGCACTTGGGGGCGAATGCAAGCTCCTTTTTAAACTCACCTCATTGAAATACCCGAACCATCACATAGTGATGAGCTGGCCCTTGGGGGCTACACACGATCATATCTACAAAGTCCCTGCTCATTATTACATAATGACATAGCCCTTGGGGGCTACACATGATCAAATCTACAAAGTCCCTGCTCATTATTACATAATGACCTGGCACTTGGGGGCTACACATGGGAAGTTCAAAATGTGCAGTTTATGATTGGCGGCTTACATGAACAACCTCAATTTCTCCAAGTTGCAGCATTTACATTAAAGCAAGTCTTAAGCTATCACTATGTTCTCCTCTTAAGACTCGGGGGTTACAGGTAATATTCATATAGATGAGGAACGTCTTCAAAATCTCAGTTTTGAGAAAATCAGGAAGATCAATTGTGTGAGCCAGCATTGGCAACAATCATGACCCGGTATCTATAACAGTCACGACCTAGAATCATCAGTTTTTATAACCTGGAGATTTTGGAAATCATAACCGGCAAGTTCTACATTTCAGGCCAGCTGAAAATCATATGAGTATTTCAAGGCCAATATTTTTAAGCATTGGGAGCTGAATCAAATGAATTATTCTTCACAGTATTTTTCTGTGAGAAGCCAATGTCAGCAAATTGATTATGAGGATGGCCTATTGACCTATATTTTATAGAAGAAGGAAATTGCAAGGACTTATGGATGCTCAGGTGCCGGCTTACAAGAATTTTTTAACCCGGAGCACAATCTGTCAAATTTCTTCCTGTGTTTATTTTACGGGATCAGTTTAACATGGATAAATCCAAATTAAACAGGGGGCTAATGTCGGAGATATACCCCGCGGTATGACCCGTCCGGTCTTAGCGACTCACTAGTGACCCGCCCTGACTTGGCGGTTCACTAAGTGACTGTCACACCTTGCATTTTGTAACATGTTATTTGTATCTTTGAAGCATGAAAATTTGGACCAGCAAAAATTTTTAGCATCATTTGGCTTTTATTTGGATTTGAGTATTTCTTCATATGCTTTTCATGTGCTCATTAAAGTCAACTATTACCTCTTGTAGAATACATCTCCATACCCAAAACTTCTGCCCAATGATCATGCCAAGTGTTATATCACAGTATAGTATTTTCTTACAAAATTTATTTGGCCAAAATGTATTTTATAAATTTAGTTTTCCAAAAACCCCTGAATTGAGATTTGCACTGCAAATACTTGATTTAGGGTGAGAAAATTATTTCAAAAGGTTTATTTGAGACCTAGTAGTCATAGGACTCCCAGAAACCCCAAGAGTATAATTTTAAAAGTTATTTCCCTATTGTATTTAAAAGCTTTTCTTAAGGCCAGAAATGGTCTTTAATAGGGGAAAATTATTTAACTATTTCAAAAATATTTGCCAAAATTCAGGGAGACTCAGAGGACATATATTGTCCATATATATGAGTTTCAGCACTTGGTCATGTTCAAAATAATGGGCTAATCCCCCTAAAACCCTTTCTGGATATTTCAAGCTTTTGAAATATTTACAAAGGAAATTCTCTCCAAAAATTCCAGGGAAATTCTATCATGTCATATGTGACATATTTGACGATCTTGCCAAGTCACATGCCTTGGGAAACAAGAAAACATCCTCAAACCCCTTCATAACCATTCTGTCCATATTTGAAGTTTGAGCAACTCTACATTGCCAAACTTTTCCAAATGCTCTCAAATTTGGTGCACATGCTAGAATGGCCTAATAAGGCATCTAGACCAAATGGCACAAGATTTGGAATAGAGCAACTTGATCTGATCACCCCAAAACCCTTTCTGTTCAAATGCAAATTTGAACAACTTTACATTACCAACTTTTTACCTGGAGCTTCAAACTTTGCGGGCATGATCAATACCCCAAATGATGATGCTACACCAAGTGGTGCATCAAGGGGAGATGATTAGCTTGACTCAATCAAGATGAAGCTGTTTCTGTTGATTTCTAGGGTTCACCAAAGTTACATTGGCTAGTTTCTTCAAATGAGCCCAAATTTGGTGAAGCACCCTATTTTCACATGTTATTCAGTCCTTTTAAGTGCCATGTCAAGTGGAGGTCATTTGCTTGACCAAACACTTATCAAACACCTTCTGCAGATTTACTAAAGCCCTCATCTTGATCACTTTTACTCTTCTCCATGGCCTCAACTTTTTACCACATGTTCATTCAGTTACTGGCTACCCCCAGTAACTTCCCCAGCATCCCAGCTCCATGATTGAGGGGTAAGAACCCAAGTTTACCCTGCTGGACAGCCAATTCTCACCAAGTTACCAGCTTCCTCTCTCTTCCTTTGACTCTCCAGAGCATCCTATGCTACAGATGAAGTGTTTGCATCACCCTAAGTACCCCAGACACGGTGGGTGCATCCAGAGGCCCAATGGCATGCTGTGGCATGCGATAAGGGCGCTCTGGAGCATGCTACAATGCGCCTCCGCACGGTGGCTTCAGTCAATCGCTGGCCCCCGACAGCCTCGGGCCTCTCCCTCGCGCCAGTCGATGCTCCCCGACGTCCGCGACCGCCCCGACGCTGTGCCCCCTCCTCCTGCGCCCTCCAGTGACCGTCGTCGCACACGCGCTGGCCGCCCGCAACGGCCACTCTTCTGCCTCGCACGCGCGCGTCGACTGGAAGGTTCCCCCGCTCCTCCCCTCACCTCAGCTGGACGTGGAGCTCGTCCAGCAACGCCGTGGACTCATTCCCATCGCCCCCTGTGCGCTGTAGCCTCGAGCCGGAGCTCGCCGGCGCACTGGACAACGGGCCTCTGCCGTCCCCCTATAAATAGGACCCCCCGAGCCTCTCCACCAGCATCAACAGCTCCACCACACCTCACTGAGTCCTCCAGCACCACCCATTCCTCCCCAGGAAGTCCCAGTGCTCGGGATCGACCGGAGCTCCGCCGCGTCGGGCCGTCGGTGATCTCGCAGTACGGGCCTCCCCTGCCCTTCTTTTTGCCCGATCTAGAACCACCGTGCAACACTGACTCTTTCCCCCCTGTTTCCCCTCTCTATGGCAGTTGGAAACGGCCGGAGCGACGACCTCCCGTAGCTCCTCCGCCGTCCCACCTCGCCGCCGGCGAACCCGACCTCCCCGGCGTGCCGCACCACCACCCCTACAACCTCCACTCGACGCTGGACCCATCCCTACCCTCCGTTGCCGTCACCGTGGCCGGAAACCTCGCCGGTGAGCTCGCCGTCGCCGTGGCCGTGAGGTTGGAGATGACAGGCGGGCCCCACCTGTCATCCCCACAACTCTCTCCCCCTCCTCTCAGCCACTGACCGCCGGGCCCCGCCCGTCAGGTTTAAAAACCTGACGTGCGCGCGCAGGCACCCGTGCGGCTGGGCTGGTCCGCCCTGGGCCGTGCACTGTGGCTTCTCTGGCCCAGTTGCATAGGGCGTTTTCACTTTTTCTTTTCTGTAAATAATTCAAACATTTTTACAGAAAAGAATATTGGTCCAAATAAAATAATTCCAACTCCTAAATTCTTGTAATATTCCAACCTATTTAATGGTACCACTTTCACTCACACCCATGATACTTTTCTATTCTGTTCAAATTTAAATTCAAATTTGGGCAGTAAAACTCCTATTCTAAAATCAATAGAATCCATTCTGTTAATCCAAAACTCCAACTAAGATTTTTCCCCATCTTAGAAATTCCTCTAGTATTTAACAAAAATAAGTTGACATTTTTCTGAGCATTTGATTTTTCTGGTTTATTTGTGGTCTTATTTTCCCGTGGTTATTATGCGACGTATAGATCCCGTATTTGACGAAGTTGCTGAGGAAGGAGAAGGAGAAGGATTTGAAGACTTTGAATACCAAGCCAATCCAGGCAAGCAGCCCTTTGACCATGATACACTTGTTCTTCGGAACTCGTTTGTTTCCGATGCATGATGATAGGGTTACGGTGGTGACCTAGTTGGAACCACCACATGATGCATGCTTGATCTTGATCTTGCTAAGTGCTAGATGACATGCAAATAGTTGGTCATGATGCTTAATTGATGCATGTGTGATTTGAACCTTCGTGGTTAAAAATCTTTGCATGAACCCATCGGGTGCCCCTAATGCCCGAGGGTGATGTTGTGTTAGGTCATCACTTGCGGAAGAAGTGATGTGCCGGTAAAACTTGTGCATGGTGAAATAATCGATTAGATTTATGTGTGACTACCGTCCCAACCAAACATGTGCAACCACACTACCCCTTATGGGACGGGGCTTTATTGATTACTTAGGTCGGTACTAGCATGGTGCCCGCATTACTAGTGACGGGAAGACTTGAGGTCTTTTCCGGGACGGGGTCGTGCTTGGATAGACGACCATGACTGTTTTCACAGGGCACCGGACACACCGTTGGTCCCTTCGGGTACGCGTGACATTGAAATTAGGGCGAGTCCCGTGATCTATTGTTTGTACCCGAGGGCCGTGTACCAACGAGTGGACTCTATGTTAGTGTCGTCTAAGGAAAGGTAATGACCGGGTGCTTACCCCGGGTACTTGAGGTACCGCGGGTCGTGGATGACACGGAAGATGCCCGGATCTTGTGGGTAAAGTGCGCAACCTCTGCAGAGTGTAAATAACTATTCGAATAGCCGTGTCCACGGTCATGGATAGTTGGGTGGTGCTACTTAAACTATGTCCAGAATTTTACTTCTTCGATGCAAGTATGTGTGTGATGAGTCAAGGTGGTGACTTGACTCGATGAGTTCAAACATATCCATGTTGATATCGGTAACCTGCCTTTGAGGTTACGCGAGTTTAGTGATGCATAAACTTGATGGTAGTATATTCATTCTAGCCCATTGCTAGATTGTTCAATATTGTTCAAATTGCATTGTTACTTTGAACCACATCATGGGTTGCTTGCGAGTACATTCAAAGTACTCATTGGCTTGCCAGTGGTTATTTAATTGGCCAGGCATGGCAGAACAGGAATATGTTGAAGAGTTCTTTGGAGACGAACATGCGAACTAGGACGCTATCCCAGTCAGAATGCCTGTAGGGTTAAGGCAGATGGCATGGGTTCTACCCGTTATCGAAGACTTCCGCTATTTGAGTTACTTACTATTCAGCCCGTGAGGCTCTATCTATGTAAGACTTGGCCATGATGGCCTTAATTCGTGTAAGACTATTTGTATGGATGTAAGACTCTTGTTATTCAGCTTCTGTGTGTTCAGTGAGCATTGGTCTCTGGGATCACTGTACACGTGCATTCGGTGATCTCGACTTCTAAGTCGGGGTCCCCACAGAGCTGGTATCAGAGCCATCATGACTGTAGAAAGCCTTAGTTAGCATGGGCGTTAGTTAGATGAGACCCTTTTTCAAAAACTTCTGAACCTCTCTTCTTTTCTAAACCCGAGATTTCATCAGCTTATTAACTCCTCCTATTCCACCTTTGTAGATGGCCGCTGTACCCGAAGAGCACCTGACCACTGGGTTTCCCCTGCTTCTTGATGATAGCCTCCATGAGTGTCAGTTCCACCGAGCACCCATCCTCACCTACCTTGAGCATTGGGTTAGCGACACTGAAGTGGAGTACCATGTGGAAGTGATCGTGAAGGCAAACGATCCTCCCACAAGTTGGTTCTTCGAGGGACCCCAGATGGCAACACTACCACTCGCTGTCAAGGCTGCTGCACTCAAGGCACTAACCCGTCTCTGCGGGCTTCTCTCGGAGATGGCAGCCAAGATGACAACTCGCTTCTTACCTTACCGGGAGGAAGGCGAAGAAGAAAGCAGCGCACTAGCTCTTCCACTGAAGGAAGGACCCTCGCTTCGGTTCCAGACCTACTTCAATCTATGTACCGACAGCTTGGCACAAGACTTGGCCTCGGAATCGATGAAGCTTCGAGAAGAACTTCACAAGACTAAGGCACTTCTTCGTCGAGCTCAAGAGAAGACAAATAGGATCAAGAAGGAAGGAGCACCTTCTGGACAGTCCGCTATCGCATATCGAGGCGGAAGGCCCTCCGAGGATGTATCTTCCAAGAATGAAGAACCACCTCGGCGACGCCGGATGACGGCAAGGGAATATCGCAAGCTTTTCCCTGCACCTCCGACGAAGCACCGTCGTATCCAACTCCTCCACTCCCCCACACCCTCAAGTGACAAGGGGGCCCAGACAGATGAAGACAAGGAGGAAGACCCAGAAGAGCCGGAATACGCGACCGAGCATTCCGCCGCTTAGGCATTATCCGCTACTCGGATATGCCAGTTGTGACCTCTACGGTAGGATAGGTCGTGTAACCCCATGCGCAGTCGAGTCCTTGTATGGTTCATATGAAACCATGTAGTGTTTGCTTTTGTTGTGTCTGGATGTATGTCGTATTCTTCCTTCGGGAATGTGTAAACGACTACACCACCCATTTGGATTTTAATGAATGTGTTTGGGCCTTTTGGCCCTTGCATGATTTGATTTAGTGTCACACCCACCCCCTTACTAGGAACCCATCTATCTTGCTTTCCCTCTTCCGAGTCATGAGACCTTTTACCGCTCCAACAGGATGCCTGTTGTAACTCGTACTGGTACCTCTACCCAGTAGCCTGAAGCCGGAGCATCCGCTCAGTCTGAGGCAGGCCGCGACCAAACCAACGACCAAGCTCCACCACCACCACCTCCTCCAAGCATGGACATGGCTCAGCTTCTCCAAGCTTTCCGGGAGGAACGCCAAGCCAACACTGCAGCTCTTCAGCTGATTGCTCAAGCTGTCACCAACAACCGCCAACCGGCGGGGAATGGCAGTGGATGTTCCACGTTGGCACAGTTCAAGAAGCATGCACCGCCAACCTTCATCGAGACTGCTGAACCCTTGGATGCAGACGACTGGGTCCGTTCCATCGAGGACATACTGGAACTAGTCGGATGAACCGAAGACCGCGAGAAGGTGGCTTATGCAGCCCACTGCCTTGGGGGGACTGCTAGAGCTTGGTGGGATGGATTCAAGGTCATGCATGCTGGACAAGACATCACTTGGGTTAACTTCAAGGCAGAATTCTGCAAGGCCCACATTCCTTCCGGAATCATGGCTATCAAAAAGCGTGAGTTCCGAGCCCTGAAGCAAGGAAGTGGCACTATCAAGGAGTACATGCAGAAGTTCAGTGTTCTGTCAAGGTATGCCCCTGAAGATGTCAGCACTGATGCTGCAAAAAGGGAGCGCTTCATGGAAGGCCTCAACCAGACGCTGCAATACTCGCTTGTCGTGTGCGACTGCCCATCTTTCCCTGACCTGGTAAACAAGGCACTTATGCTTGAAGACAAGCGGCGTGCTTTGGAAGACACTCACAAGCGCAAGATGGTCAGCAAGGGAAGTTCCAGCAACCAGAAGCCTCGTCCGTGGCAGTTAGCCCCGGCCAAGCCAACCTATCAGCAACCAAGAGCTCCTGCACCTCGTGCCAACCCTCATCCTCAGCAGTATGCCAACCCCAGGCCAGCTTTCAACCCCAACACCAGTGGTGGCAACAGGATCAATCCAAACCAAGTCACTTGCTTTGGATGTGGTCAGCCCGGACACATCTCAAGGGTGTGCCCCAACAAGAAGCCTGATGCCCCGCGTCCCAATGCGCAGAACCAGGGACAAGGCCGTGGGATGCCACCAAGGAACCCAGCTCCTCGCAATCCACCTAACCATGGGAAGGGGCGTGTGAATCACGTCACTTCTGAAGAAGCCCAGGAAGACCCGGACGTCGTGCTGGGTACGTTCCTTGTCAACTCAGCACCTGCAACTGTCTTGTTTGATTCTGGAGCAACGCATTCATTCGTCACTCAAAGATTTGCATTAAAAAGTGGCATGACCCCTACACCCCTGAATAACCCTATGATGGTACAAATCCCCGGAGCCGAGATGAGAGCCAAGATAGGCTGTAAAGGAGTCGGAATTACCATTAACGGTGTAGACTTCTAGCAGACCTCATCATCCTGAGATCGCAAGGCTTGGATGTGATCTTAGGGATGGATTTGCTCAGTAAGCACCAAGGCTTGTTAGACTGTGCCAATCGGACAGTCACTGTGACCAATGACCAAGGAGTCGAAGTCAAGTTTGCTTCCAACTCCTCTTCCGCTCAAGCCGCTAAAGTCAACTGTCTGTCTAAAGTTGGGCTAGACCAAGTACCGGTGGTATGTGAGTATCCTGACGTCTTTCCGGATGAACTACCTGGAATGCCCCCTGACCGTGATATTGAGTTCATCATCGAGCTCGTGCCCGGAGCAGGACCCATCTATAAGAAGCCTTATAGAATGGGGACGGAAGAATTAGCTGAGTTGAAGAAGCAGCTGGAAGAGCAGTTAAGGAAGGGATTTATCCGCCCAAGTGCCTCCCCATGGGGATCTCTTGTTCTGTTTGTGGCAAAGAGGGACGGTACCATCCGCTTATGCATTGACTATCGTTCCCTCAATGAGGTTACAATCAAGAACAAATATCCACTTCCCAAGATCGAAGATCTGTTTGATCAGCTCAGCGGAGCCAAGGTGTTCTCCAAGATCAACCTCAGATCTGGGTACTACCAGCTGAAAATCAGACCCCAAGATATTCTGAAGACGGCATTCGTAACCTGATATGGCCTGTACGAGTGCACGGTCATGTCCTTTGGGTTAACCAATGCCCCAGCTTACTTCATGTATCTCATGAATAAAGTCTTCATGGAATATTTGGACAAGTTCGTTCTCGTTTTCATTGATGACATCCTTGTGTTCTCGAAGTCGGAGGAAGAACACGAGCAGCATCTGAGAATGGTCCTAGACAAGCTTCGTGAGCACCAACTGTATACCAAATTCAGCAAGTGTGAGTTCTGGCTGCATAAAGTGGGATTCTTAGGTCATCTCTTGACCGAGGAAGGATTATCTGTTGATCCCGCAAAGATCGAAGCTGTGACCCAATGGCAATCTCCAACGACCGTCAAGGAAGTCAGAAGCTTCCTCGGACTAGCGGGCTATTACCGCAAGTTCGTGGAAGGATTCTCTAGCATTGCACGGCCAATGACTCAGCTCCTCAAGAAGGACAAGAAGTTCGAGTGGACACCAAAATGCGAAGAGAGCTTCGAAGATCTCAAGAAGAGATTGACCACCGCCCCAGTTCTGGCAACACCTGATATTCACAAGGAGTTCGTGATATATTGTGATGCCTCTCGAACCGGATTGGGAAGCGTTCTGATGCAAGAAGGCCGCGTCATAGCATACCTCTCCAGGCAGCTACGACCTCATGAGGAGAACTACGCTACTCACGATCTAGAGCTAGCGGCAGTAGTTCATGCCTTGAAGACATGGCGGCATTACCTCCTAGGGAAACGGTGTGAGATCTACACAGACCATAAAAGTCTGAAGTACATTTTCACCCAAAAGGAATTGAACATGAGGCAGCGGAGATGGTTGGAACTCATCAAAGACTATGACCTCAGTGTTCAATATCACCCCGGGAAGGCTAACGTGGTGGCTGATGCCTTAAGCAGGAAGGCTTGCTCTTTGAATGCCGTTATTCAAGAAAGGCAGCCAGCCTTGTTTAAGGAGTTCGAACAATTCAGTTTGGAATTGGTCACCCCTGGATTTCTGAGTCATTTGGAAGTCAGACCGACCCTGATGGACGAAATCAAGAAGGCTCAAGATGGTCACGCAAGCATTGAAGGCATCAAGAAGAAGATGAAGCTGGGAAAGGCCCCAGGGTTCTCCGAAGATGAGCACGGGATTGTTTGGTACAAAGGTCGCATCTGCGTGCCAAACAACACCGAGATGAAGACCCTGATTCTGCAAGAAGCCCACGACACTCCGTATTCCATCCACCACGGAGGAACCAAGATGTACCAAGACTTGAAGGCATGATTCTGGTGGCACGGGATGAAAAGAGAGATTGCAACCTATGTTGCAAAGTGTGATGTGTGCCAAAGGGTCAAGGCTGAATATCAGCGACCTGCTGGATTGCTTCAACCACTCAAAGTTCCTGAGTGGAAGTGGGATAAAGTCGGAATGGACTTCATCACTGGATTACCGAGGTCGAATAGAGGACATGACTCTATCTGGGTCATAGTCGATCATTTGACCAAGGTGGCCCATTTCATTCCTGTCAAGACCACTTATGATGGCAACCGGCTGGCAGCTCTCTACATCGACCGAATCGTAAGTCTTCACGGCGTTCCCAAGGAGATTGTGTCAGATCGAGGAACCCAGTTCACCTCGAGGTTCTGGAAGAAGTTCCAAGAAGCCTTGGGAACCAAGTTGTCTTTCAGCATGGCTTTCCACCCGCAGACCGGAGGTCACACAGAGCGAGTCAATTAGATTCTCGAAGATATGCTCCGAGCCTGTGTCCTGGCATATGGAGCCAAGTGGGAAGATTGTCTTCCTTTTTCCGAGTTCTCCTATAACAACAGTTACCAGTCGAGCCTTCAGATGGCACCATTTGAGGTGTTGTACGGGCGCAGATGCCGCACACCCCTCAACTGGTCAGAGACTGGAGAAGGACTAGTCTTTGGACCGGATATTCTCCGCGCAGTAGAAGAGCAAGACCAACTAGTCAGAGAACGTTTGAAGGCAGCCAAGTCAAGGCAGAAGAGTTATGCTGACACTCACCGTCGGGACATGAGTTTCCATCTCGGGGACCATGTGTACCTGCGGGTAACTCCTCTGAAGGGAACCAAGCGTTTCCACGTCAAGGGGAAGCTCACACCGAGGTTCATTGGACCCTTTGAGATCACTGCACGAGGAGGAGAAGTGGCTTACTAGTTGGAACTACCACCTGAGCTATCCGATGTGCACAATGTATTCCATGTGTCACAACTCCGGAAATGTCTCCAAGTTCCAGACAAGCCTAATCTCTACAAGGATGTTGATCACCAAGCCATTGATCTGCAGCCTGATTTGACCTACCGCGAGAAGCCCGTTCGTATTCTGGACGAAGCAGAACGACGAACGTGAAGCCGTACCATCAAGTACTTCAAGGTCCAGTGGAGCAACCACACCGAAGCAGAAGCAACCTGGGAACGAGAAGACTATCTTAGATCCGAGTTTCCTTATCTCTTTTAAGCCCTAGTTTAGAAATCTCGGGGACGAGATTCTTGTAAGGGGGGTAGGTCTGTCACACCCTGCATTTTGTAACATGTTATTTGTATCTTTGAAGCATGAAATTTGGACCAGCAAATTTTTTTAGCATCATTTGGCTTTTATTTGGATTTGAGTATTTCTTCATATTCTTTTCATGTGCTCACTAAAGTCAACTATTACCTCTTGTAGAATTCATCTCCATACCCAAAACTTCTGCCCAATGATCATGCCAAGTGTTATATCACAGTATAGTATTTTCTTACAAAATTTATTTGGCCAAAATGTATTTTATAAATTTAGTTTTCCAAAAACCCCTGAATTGAGATTTGCACTGCAAGTACTTGATTTAGGGTGAGAAAATTATTTCAAAAGGTTTATTTGAGACCTAGTAGTTATAGGACTCCCAGAAACCCCAAGAGTATAATTTTAAAATTTATTTCCCTATTATATTTAAAAGCTTTTCTTAAGGCCAGAAATGGTCTTTAATAGGGGAAAATTATTTAACTATTTCAAAAATATTTGCCAAAATTCAGGGAGACTCAGAGGACATATATTGTCCATATATATGAGTTTCAGCACTTGGTCATGTTCAAAATAATGGGCTAATCCCCCTAAAACCCTTTCTGGATATTTCAAGATTTTGAAATATTTACAAAGGAAATTCTCTCCAAAAATTCCAGGGAAATTCTATCATGGCATATGTGACATATTTGATGATCTTGCCAAGTCCCATGCCTTGGGAAACAAGAAAACATCCTCAAACCCCTTCATAACCATTCTGTCGATATTTCAAGTTTGAGCAACTCTACATTGCCACACTTGTCCAAATGCTCTCAAATTTGGTGCACATGCTAGAATGGACTAATAAGGCATCTAGACCAAATGGCACAAGATTTGGAATAGAGCAACTTGATCTGATCACCCCAAAACCCTTTCTGTTCAAATGCAAATTTGAACAACTTTAGATTACCAACTTTTTACCTGGAGCTTCAAACTTTGTGGGCATGATCAATACCACAAATGATGATGCTACACCAAGTGGTGCATCAAGGGGAGATGATTAGCTTGACTCATTCAAGATGAAGCTGTTTCTGTTGATTCCTAGGGTTCACCAAAGTTACATTGGCTAGTTTCTTCAAATGAGCCCAAATTTGGTGAAGCACCCTATTTTCACATGTTATTCAATCCATTTAAGTGCCATGTCAAGTGGAGGTCATTTGCTTGACCAAACACTGATCAAACACCTTCTGCAGATTTACTAAAGCCCTCATCTTGATCACTTTTACTCTTCTCCATGGCCTCAACTTTTTACCACATGTTCATTCAGTTACTGGCTACCCCATGTAACTTCCCCAGCATCCCAGCTCCATGATTGAGGGGTAAGAACCCAAGTTTACCCTGCTGGACAGCCAATTCTCACAAAGTTACCAGCTTCCTCTCTCTTCCTTTGACTCTCCAGAGCATCCTATGCTACAGACGAAGTGCTTGCATCACCCTGAGTACCCCAGACACGGTGGGCGCGTCCAGAGGCCCAATGGCATGCCGTGTCATGCGATAAGGGCGCTCTGGAGCATGCTACAGTGCGCCTCCGCATGGTGGCTTCAGCCAATCGCTGGCCCCCGACAGCCTCGGGCCTCTCCCTCGCGCCAGTCGATGCTCCTCGACGTCCGCGACCGCCCCGGCGCTGTCCCCCCTCCTCCTGCGCCCTCCAGTGACCGTCGTCGCACGAGCGCTGGCTGCCCGCAACGGCCACTCTTCTGCCTCGCACGCGCGCGTCGACTGGAAGGTTCCCCTGCTCCTCCTCTCACCTCAGCTGGACGTGGAGCTCGTCCAACAACGCCGTGGACTCATTCCCATCGCCCCCTGTGCACTGTAGCCTCGAGCCGGAGCTCGCCGGCGCACTGGACCACGGGCCTCCGCCGTCCCCCTATAAATAGGACCCCCCGGGCCTCTCCAACAGCATCAGCAGCTCCACCACACCTCACTGAGTCCTCCAGCACCACTCATTCCTCCCCAGGAAGTCCCAGTGCTCGGGATCGACCGGAGCTCCACCGCGTCGGGCCGCCGGTGATCTCGTAGTACGGGCCTCCCCTGCCCTTCTTTTTGCCCGATCTAGAACCACAGTGCAACACTGACTCTTTCCCCCCTGTTTCCCCTCTCTGTGGCAGTTGGAAACGGCCGGAGCGACGACCTCCCGTAGCTCCTCCGCCGTCCCACCTTGCTGCCGGCGAACCCGACCTCCCCTGCGTGCCGCACCACCACCCCTACAACCGCCACTCGACACTGGACCCATCCCTACCCTCCGTTGCCGTCGCCGTGGCCGGAAACCTCGCCAGTGAGCTCGCCGTCGCCGTGGCCGTGAGGTTGGAGATGACAGGCGGGCCCCACCTGTCATACCCACACCTCTCTCCCCCTCCTCTCAGCCACTGACCACCGGGCCCCGCCAGTCAGGTTTAAAAACCTGACGTGCGCGCGCAGGCACCCGTGCGGCTAGGCTGGTCCGCCCTGGGCCGTGCACTGTGGCTTCTTTGGCCTAGTTGCACAGGGGGTTTTCACTTTTTCTTTTCTGTAAATAATTCAAACATTTTTACAGAAAATAATATTGGTCCAAATAAAATAATTCCAACTCCTAAATTCTTGTAATATTCCAACCTATTTAATGGTACCACTTTCACTCACACCCATGATACTTTTCTGTTCTGTTCAAATTTAAATTCAAATTTGGGCAGTAAAACTCCTATTCTAAAATCAATAGAATCCATTCTGTTAATCCAAAACTCCAACTAAGATTTTTCCCCATCTTAGAAATTCCTCTAGTATTTAACAAAAATAAGTTCACATTTTTCTGAGTACTTTGATTTTTCTGGTTTATTTGTGGTCTTATTTTCCCGTGGTTATTATGCGACGTATAGATCCCGTATTTGACGAAGTTGCTGAGGAAGGAGAAGGAGAAGGATTTGAAGACTTTGAAGACCAAGCCAATCCAGGCAAGCAGCCCTTTGACCATGATACACTTGTTCTTCGGAACTCGTTTGTTTCCGATGCATGATGATAGGGTTACGGTGGTGACCTAGTTGGAACCACCACATGATGCATGCTTGATCTTGATCTTGCTAAGTGCTAGATGACATGCAAATAGTTGGTCATGATGCTTAATTGATGCATGTGTGATTTGAACCTTCGTGGTTAAAAATCTTTGCATGAACCCATCGGGTGCCCCTAATGCCCGAGGGTGATGTTGTGTTAGGTCATCACTTGCGGAAGAAGTGATGTGCCGGTAAAACTTGTGCATGGTGAAATAATGGATTAGATTTATGTGTGACTACCGTCCCAACCAAACATGTGCAACCACACTACCCCTTATGGGACGGGGCTTTATTGATTACTTAGCTCGGTACTAGCATGGTGCCCGCATTACTAGTGACGGGAAGACTTGAGGTCTTTCCCGGGACGGGGTCGTGCTTGGATAGACGACCATGACTGTTTTCACAGGGCACCGGACACACCGTTTGTCCCTTTGGGTACGCGTGACATTGAAATTAGGGCGAGTCCCGTGATCTATTGTTTGTACCCGAGGGCCGTGTACCAACGAGTGGACTCTATGTTAGTGTCGTCTAAGGAAAGGTAATGACCGGGTGCTTACCCCGGGTACTTGAGGTACCACGGGTCGTGGATGACACGAAAGTTCCCCGGATCTTGTGGGTAAAGTGCGCAACCTCTGCAGAGTGTAAAACTATTCGAATAGCCGTGTCCACGGTCACCGACAGTTGGGTGGTGCTACTTAAACTATGTCCAGAATTTTACTTCTTCGATGCAAGTATGTGTGTGATGAGTCAAGGTGGTGACTTGACTCGATGAGTTGAAACATATCCATGTTGATATCGGTAACCTGCATTCGAGGTTACGCGAGTTTACTGATGCATAAACTTGATGGTAGTATATTCATTCTAGCCCATTGCTAGATTGTTCATTATTGTTCAAATTGCATTGTTACTTTGAACCACATCATGGGTTGCTTGCGAGTACATTCAAAGTACTCATTGGCTTGCCACTGGTTATTTAATTGGCCAGGCATGGAAGAACATGAATATGTTGAAGAGTTCTTTGGAGACGAACATGCGAACTAGGACGCTATCCCAGTCAGAATGCCTGTAGGGTTAAGGCAGATGGCATGGGTTCTACCCATTATCGAAGACTTCCGCTATTTGAGTTACTTGCTATTCAGCCCGTGAGGCTCTATCTATGTAAGACTTGGCCATGATAGCCTTAATTCGTGTAAGACTATTTGTATGGATGTAAGACTCTTGTTATTCAGCTTTTGTGTGTTCAGTGAGCATTGGTCTCTGGGATCACTGTACACGTGCATTCGGTGATCTCGACTTCTAAGTCGGGGTCCCCACAGTGACCCGCCCGGATCACTCCACTTACCGATGACCCGGCCGAAGCCAGGTGACTCATTGGTGACCCGGTAGGCGGGTGAGAGGAGCGACGAGACCCGAAGGCCTAGAAGTTGGTTCATGGAAGGCCGGCTCATGTTATGGTGGGTCGGTTTAAGATTAAAGGCACAAGGAACATTCTCCTACAAAGGAAGAATGACTAGTACTCCACTTGTAATAGAATAGTCCTAATCCTACTAGGACTCCACATGTAGCCAGCCCCTCCAACTTATATAAGGAGGGTCAAGGCTCCCCGAGAGGGACAAGTAGAAAAAAGCTCATAATCTCCAGGGCTAGACATATGCTAGCCACAAACAGCATGTAGGGCTATTACCGTATGATGTTTCCCGGGGCCTGAAGCTGTAGAAAATCCCGCATCTCTCGTCCCGCTCAACCCCTCTCAAGCTACTACATAGATGTGTTGGCCTCACGACTAAGTCCTCACACTAGGACATGTGGCCGTGACAAATCCATGATGCCTTGTTTACTTCAGTTGTTCACAATGTGATGCTCTATATGTGCAATTATTTACTGTGCAATACATTTCATCAATACGGTTTTAAACATACCGATTGGAATGCATATATTTGCTTGCTGAGAAAACTGTTATAGCTAGCATATGCCTCTTTTAAAGCTTTTTCATTATTCGGTTGTTCGTAGTTAGCATATGTCTAGTTTCAAATGCTATCTTTAGTTGGTCGTAGTATTCCTTATTTATTCCAGTTATTCACAACGTGATGTTCTATATGTGCAAGTATGAACTGTGCAATTAAATTTCACCAGTACCAGTTTCAACAATACCACTATGAATGACTACATTTGGTTGCTGCATATTGTAGTTAACACGCCTTTCCATTTTTATTTAAAAATAACTAGTGTACTTAGACCAGCACAATACTAGTTTGAATGACTATGTTTGCTTGCTATTAAATGTTAGGCTTGTTGCAGTTAACACACCTTTTCACTTGTTTTGCTTTACTAGCATGCTTAAACCTGCACACTAAAGCTATCTTTTGGAGATTATTTTATCTGCTATGGATAATTTTGGTTGATGTTTAGCCTGTTGTGCTTAACATGCTTCTCGATGTACCTACAGAGGACAATTTTGGGAACGGCTGCTGTTTTCCATCGAGGTTAGTTTCATCCCATGGCTTATATGTGCTCACTGTTCAGGATATTATTAGCTGGTACCATATGGTTCGGGGGCTGGTAAGGGACTAATCGGTGAGTCCTACTTTTAACTAAATATATCTGCAACCTATTTATCGTTAGGTTAACTAGGGCCATATGTAATATATCTGAGGCTACATAGCAACAAGCACTGTACTTAATGTCTAAATATGCAATCCTAGGCTACATAGCAACAAGGACGAGTGTTACATTAATGTTCTGATGATGTCTAGATATACGTAGAAGAGCAGCAACAGCAACAACAACAACAACACATCCCTATTTGGATACTCAACTTAGCTAGAGGTTAGAGTTAGTTTCTAGCTCATGACTAACCACTACTAGGAAAAGACCTACTAGTGGCGCACCAGTTTTGCCTACTAATGGCGCACTACTGGTGCGCCACTAGTACCACGCCACTAGTATTTTTTACTAATGGCGCACCAGAGGTGCGCCATTAGAATCTGGTATACTAATGGCGCACCACAGGTGTGCCATTAGTATAGCCCACGGTGCGCCATTAGTATGCCTCCCAGGGGGCCATATATACCCAGGTGCTTTGGCATACTAATGGCGCACTCTTGTGTGATGCGCCATTAGTAACTTTGGCATACTAATGGCGTACTGTGGGGTGATGCGCCATTAGTATCCTTTGGCATACTAAGGGCGCACTGTGCTGTGATGCGCCATTAGTATGAATATTAGGTTTTTTATTTTTTTTAGTTTTCTGATTTTTGCACATGTTACAAAATGTATTATTGGACAGAATATAGACAGCAGCACACAGCAACAGCAGATTCATCGAATAAAATAGAAGATTAGTCTCTGAATACAATTCATCATATTAGTCTCAGAATACAATTCATCATATTAGTCTTCGAATTCAGAAGACCAAACAAAGATATAACATTATATTGCAAGTCTCGAGACCGCGAGTAGCGAGTTTGTCTTCACATTACAAGTCGATATCGATCATCTAAACTAGCATCACATAGAAGAGAGCTGCGGTCATCACGATGAGCATCATCGCGATGAAACTCGTCTTCATCCGGTTCCTCCAACTCTCCCTCCCCTCTCCCGCTAGATAGCGCGTGTATCTAGATTTCTCCTCCGCCCTAGTGGTGTACCCTATGTAACTGTTACCGCTGAAACGGTGAACCTGTCTCCGACACTCCTCCTAGTCGTCGTAGACTCCGGGAACCTTACCCTTGTACACGACATACGACGGCATCGTTATGCACTAGCCAAACGAAACGTTAGTACCAATTCACAGACAATACACAAGCAATATATAAGTATGCAACAAAATGATCGGAAGAGAAAAGCAAGACATTAATAGCATCGATTACATCTAAGTTGAACGACTGTCGAAACCAAAGAGACATACTACAAGTTCATTAAAGTTTAATTACAACATGATCCAATTGATGTTTCATAACTAGACACAGCATCACTACTTTCGACTCGACTCAAGGGACCGTAGCGTGGATGAACCCGCCGTCTATCGTGGGAGTCATGAAATCGCGGGCGTTGTCAGCCTGCATTTGTAGCATTGTGTCTACGTCACTGTTGGACGGTTGATTTCTGAGGTAGAACTGCCCCGAGGTACGAAGGACATCTTGATGGATGATTTCCGCAAACTCTGACTGGATGCGAAAGAATTCTTGTCTGATGTCCGCGTCCTGGATTGCCGACATGCTCGCGGCCCAATCTTTGAGTTTATCTGGTAGAAGAAGGTGATGATGGTCCCGTACGATCGCCCGCATTTGATGGATGGCGTAGTAGGCACCCTTCTGACTGCCAGGCGGCTGCTTGACGCAGCAGAACATCATATTGTGGGCCAACACGTGCTTGTCGTACTTACGAACTGTCCTAGTTAAGGTGCTTACAGATTTGGTGTAGCCGGGGAGAACATCATCAAGAACTTTCTTGACATTTGTGTAGTCTACCTTCGACTGACGGTCCGAGTCAAAATACATAGCCATGGAATATTTCGGGCTTAGGAGGATAAGTGTGCAATGTGTGTCACTGCACAAAACACGGAATGTTAAAAGAAAAATGATCGAAATCTAAGAAATCATATGTTACGGGGCGGTTGAGGGGACGACTTACTCGGGAAAGTAAGGCACGAGGAAATTATCCTTATATTGATTTGCCAGAATGACGCCTTCGAGGTAAGAACTCGCGACTTGCTAGTCCCCAGCGCTGCCCAAGATCTTGGCATGCATTTAGAAGGGGTCGACTATCACGATGTCCGGGGTCTTGTCCCTAATGATCCGCATCTCCATACTCAGCGAAAATAGCCGAACGAAGGTGTAGTGCAGCGGATGAAGGTTAAACATAGAGAAGATGTCATCAAACCGCAAGAGGATCGTACCCCCGATGGAGTTATCCACAAAGCCCTTGCCCTCTGGCACCTTGGCCGCGAAAACCGGGTATGCCACATCCTTCTCTCTGAGACACCGCTTCTCCAAAGAAAGAACACTGACATGCAGACTCCGCATAGCACCGGTTGCAACATTGAGCATATTAGGCGGTAGCATCGGCCTACCCGCCAGATGCACCCTCCTCATTATATCCTTAGGTGAAGGTGGCCCATCCTGAGCACGGATCGTACTCGGTGCCGGCTGGCTCGCACCCTTGTTACTCTTTCTTTTCCGTGCCTTCTTCTTCTCCTGTAATGGGACCGAGTTCTGCTCACAGACCGCCTTCTTGAGTGTGTTCGGGCTGATCTTATTTCGCACCTCGGCTGTCTGAGGCTCGGTGAAGTCGGCAGCTAGAGGCGTCTCTTGAGAACTGAACGCCAGACGACGCATGTTGCAACTTGGTTTCTCCGCGGTACCAGCTAGATCGCGCACGTCTTCTGTAGGATTGGGTTGTTGAGAAGGAGGCCCCATGAATTCGCCATCGTACCCATGATCGGCAAAGTACTTATCGACGTTGGCAAATGTATCGTCGTCGTTGTCCTCGTTGTCGTTCGGATCCTGTGCCATATGCATGTTCGGATCCAGTGCCATAGGGATGTCCGGCACCGTTGCGGCGGTCTTGCCATGGCTTGGCGCCGGCACGACTGGCGGTGTTGTCTTTGGGGTGGTGTCCCCCGCCCCCAAACGAATCTGGCTCTTCGGCCAAAGCAGGGGCCAGCTTAGGCAGGCGCTGAGGGTCATCACATCATCTTCGTCGGCCCCGACGGGTCAAATAGGAGGTAACAACTCATCGCAGCCTGGCAGTACCCGAACCAGTTGAACCCTATACAAGGTGGGTGGCATCGGATTACCGTGGAACACGGGGTTGCCCGGTTGAATGATTTTGCCCTTGGTGACATTGACAAACTCGTTATTCACGAAGTGCAGGAGAGTGCACGGAACGTCGGCGGCGCCTTGCGAAAACATGTAGGGCATCAGGGATGCCCAGTCAAAGGCAAGGAGATGAAGTCCTCGGCCGAGAGGCTTAATTAGTTACCGTGATGATGGCATCGAGCTCGGCTAATGTCGAGGCACCGCCAACGGCGGGCGTGCAATTGACGGAGGGGCCGCTTGCTGCAGAGGTGCCGGTCGGCGTACACCCGGGTGCATTAAGCTCCAATGCCCATGCCAGCGTCGGAGACACTAATGCTGCCTCCGCCGGAGACACCAATGGCCCCTCCTGCGCGTTTTGCGAGTTGCTGGCCGTGAAGCTGGGAATCGGGGGTGGCCCCTGTTGGCCGCCCGCAATCCACGTCGTCAGCCCCTGAATCAAGGTAGGCATAATGCCTATGAGCGTCGATCCCAGTTGTTGTTGCACTTGCTCTTGGATAATCTCCGGAAGCCGCGCCACTTGTGCCTTGAGTTCTTGAACCTCGCTCGACTGGCTTTCCGAGCTGGTCTTTTTCTCCTTTCGCCCACCAGCGTTATAGTATGACGACCATTTTGTGGACAAGCCTTTGCCGGCCACACGACCAGCTAACGATGGCTTACTGAGCTTATCCTTTTTTTCATTACATTCAACGCCCTATTTAGAGTGGTGTCCCAAGGGGTGCTCTGAGTCGACCCCGCGCTACTGCTTTCAGTCGCCTGGGGAAAGAATGTGAACCATTTAGAAATTTGGCTTCATTAATTAGAATGCAACCATATGGAGCTAATTACATAGGGGTGTATTCCTTACCAGAACAAGCTCAAGCGCCCTGGTCTTCGGATCCGTGGTAAGCTCCTTTGTTTTTGGGTCCTCCTTGTACTGGGCCCTGACAAAGTTCCTGGTCTTCTTGTCACCGTATTTATCGAAGAGGGGCGGTAGGCCCTGCTCGGCACGCTCCGCGTCCTCCTTGTCCCATATAGGCTCCGCCACTCTGTAACCGCCGGGACCGAGTGTGTGTTCCCCTAAGTTCAACTCCCACATTTCTTTCCCCCACTGACTTGATTCGGAGGTTGCGGTGCTCTCGCACTTGATCTCGAACTCGTTGTAGTCATCTTCGGTGATCGAAGGATTTTTCTCCATGATCTTCTCATAACTAAAACCTTTGTCAATCATTCTCTTCACCGAGCTTCTCCAAGTAGACAGGGCCATGCTCATCCTCGTGAGGGTGGCATTGTTCACTTTATTCCCTGTGAGGCGTGTGTTTTCAAATTCAGCGGGGAACTTGTATCGTTCGTGCAGCTTCGTGAAGAGGAGGTTGCGCAAATTCCCTCGGTCCTTTTGCCTTAGGTTCTCGGTGTTGATCGAGACAGTGCTCCGGAGAATGCACCCGAGCTGAAGCGAGTACCCCTTGACTATTTATTTGGGCGCCGTTGGATTCCCGTCGGAGCCCACTTCAGTAAATTCCTCCTTGACGGTGCGGAGCACGGTCGGGCGCCGGTCCTTCCGTTGCCTCTTCGGTTAGCTGCCATCTGTGCGTGCGCCGCCATCATCAGTGGTGACATCCTCGGCGGCACCATCAGTGGTGTCATCCCGGACAGCACCATTAGTGGGGTCATCCTCGGCGGCACCATCAGTGGTGTCAGGATCGGTGTCTTTCGCGGCGTCCTCATAGAAGTGAGGTTGTTCCTCCATCTCTTGGGACAGCTCCCAGAATGCCTTGCCGCCCGAACCGCCGGCCTCATCGTTGTGGGACATGTTTCTCTATAAATAGGAAAAAAGTTTGGTCAAAAAGTTGGTTATTGTCAAGGAACAAGATCATGGTCTCATCATTTACGGTTTGTCGACACCGAGGCATCCTAAAAGCTAAGCTTTTATCATTTAGGGTTTTTCTACGCCGAGCCACTCTAAAAGCCTAAGCTTTCATCATTTAGGTTTTTATCGACACCGAGGCACCCTAAAAGCCAAGGTTTTATATTTTATGATTTGTCAACACAGAGGCATCCTAAAAGCTAAGCTGGGAAGGAGAATTCTAAGTTGGGCCTAATCACTTGGCTCTATTGCCTCCTATGGTTTAATGCATCAAGAATAAAGGGGCAGTTGATCCTACTTAATTAAGTACTAAGATACCCCGGCCCATGCATTAGTCACAAGTACCCAATATGTCCTATTTTTAGCAAAGTCATGCTAAAATTCACAGAAAATTTCAGCATGACCTTTGCTGAAAATAGGACATACGGAGTACCCGAAATTTGTCGGAACGGAAGTTAATCGACATTCCAGCAAACTCAAGGGCCTCTCGGGGTACCTGCAAAATCATCATGACATGATGGTCGGAGACAACTAGGAGGATGTAGTACAGTACAAATCTTCAGGAGACAACTAGGATATAAGTGGCAAAAAATCTTTTAGATGCAAGTACAACTGTACATGTGTGAAACTTATACAGAGTGGCAGAAGCCTTGCCATCTTAGCAAGTATTGTATATGGTTGTGCCTTCACCTCCTCCAGTGCAAAAAACATTTCTGAGTTATACATTTATGATAGAAGAAATGCACTATGAGCAAATCTGCAATAAATAAATGCATAGAGAGCTAAATATCCTTTTCAGGTGATACACTCTTTCAGACAGTTGCACAAGACTGCTAAAAAATGCACATAGAGATAAATATCTTAGCAAGTTTTTTGTATGCTTTTCAATCAAGAGAATATATGTGGAAATGTGCTAAACTGTAACTGTCACAAAGAAACTTGACAAGATTTTAACAAGCAAATCTGTTAATATACAAAACTCACGGAAGATCATTAACACCTTGAACAACAGTTTCTTCTTTCTTATCATGTTTAGTTGCAACCCGATGACATTGTGTCAAACTAAAGTTCTTTTTTTAGATGCAACTAAAGATTAATTGATCATCTAATAAAACAAAACAAAACCCAGCGCATTGACAATTATGACTGTTCTTTTTTTATTAACCAAAATCTTCTTCATATAAGCAACCATTTTTTAAATCATGTTATGCAGAGTTGCACACACAATCAGTACCATTTTCTTTCTAGAACTCCATAAATGAACTGGTGATATATGATGAACACGCAGAACACAATTTCAGACAAAAAAACTTGCCGTGTTTGTTATTTCTAGCAAGCTTCTATAAATAGCTGATGTACACCCACAAAGTTTGACCTCACATTTTCAAGAAACAAGCACAAGGTCCCTTTGTACATACAGTCAGGGTCTAATGATGTTCTTCTGAAACCCAAAAGAAATGAAATTGTGTTCTTAATGAGATGATCTGTCCATGTTTGCAACCTATCCAGTTATAGTTTACATGGTCGAACAGTACATCTAGTATACCAAGAGGAACATGTAGCCAAAATAGCATTTCTTCTTGGAGCACGTGTCTTTTTTAACAGAGTGAACAGTTAGCAGGAAATATTTGTAATTTGGAGAATTGTATAGAATCCTTGCGAACACCATATTTATGTTTAAAAAGAATCCTTGCGAACAGTTAGCAGTTCTTCCATTTTTACTATGCAAAATGAACCCACGGTTTTAGGCTTTTAAAACCAAGACAACACAAGTCCACATCAAAATACCTCCAGAAGACCACGGTATAACTTGATGCAAGTTTCTTCATGAGCAAAAGCTATACATGACAGTAGACCATCGATAAATACAATTTACATTAAAACTTGATCACTGCATCAGTTTTTTTCAAAAAAATGGAAGAACTATATGATGCAGAATATGCATGAAAAAGGGAAGAACAAGTTACTTTCAAAGTTTCTCGTGGAGAGTCTCTCTTCCATTACCAATTTTCCTTTTGCCAGTTTTCTCTTATTGTAAAGATGAACCAGCAACAACTCCTATTTAAAATGGCTGAAACATCCTAAAACAATGCGAATGCTGAATGATTACCGTTTCAAGAATTGTTATTTTTTGACCTGTACCGTTTCTAGGATTTTTCGCTTTTACAAGCGACATATTTGGTTATGTTTTGTATACAAGTTACAGTGAGTTAAGTGCACACAAGGCCTTCCAACTTCATGAATCCAATTATGAAATGCGGCCACTACCTCAAAAGGTGGGGACCATTGAGAAACATTATCTAAGGACATTTTGTTATGAATGTTCACTCATGACTTAGCTAGGATTTTTTTTCTTTCAACATGTACACATCATCCTTTATACAAATAAGAAAAATAGCGAGTTAATTTTTGGGAATAAAACCCTCAAGATCAGCTTTGACTTTGAGATGGCTCACAGTCAAGCTTTGTAAAGTTAGTCCCAACAATTTGATCAGGCTTAATTTATCACTTGGGATGCGCATTAGTAGCCCAAATAAGGCTCCACTCCTACTATACATAAATCCATTAATAGCCCAAATCCGCCAAGGTAAGAACTATATGATGCTGAACTATATGAAGAACTATATGATTCGAGAAACCTTGAAAAAACTACAGCAGAGGTAGGGGGTCGGGCGGTGGCTTACCTTGGCGGAGCGGCGGAGGAGCGAGGCGGGGTGGAGAGGATAAGGCTGCGGCCTCGAGGGGAGCCGCCGACGAGGTAGGGCTTGGGGGGAGGCCTCTTCCTCCTTCCTTGATGGGGCGGCGGCCTCTTCCTTGATGGG
>LR738711.1:577072695-577115455 GCA_902687465.1 Secale cereale | reverse complement strand
AGGCGGCGATCGAGGGGGGGGCAGGGGAGGATGGGGAGAGGGGGTGGAGTCTGGTGGGGGTCGGGGCGGCGGCGTCGGGGCAACGCGAGGGAGAGGGCGAAAGGTGATCTGGCGAGCTAGGGCGAGGGAGGCAGAGAGAGGCCATGAGGAATATAGGTGGAGTAGGGTGAGGGATACTAATGGCGCACTTCCCCCTAGTGCGCCATAAGTACGATGATTCTAATGGCGCACCTCCCCCTGGTGCGCCATTAGTATTTTGTTTCAGTTACTAGCCCGACTGGTGAGGTTATATTCCACCTAACCCTATCTCCATCAGAACACACCCACTAGCTCGACTGGTCAGCACGCAGCACACACACTAGGAGGTCCTGGGTTCGATTCCCAGGCTCCACAATTTTTGTTTTTATGCATTTAAAATGCTGTTTGATACTTATTTGTGTTTAAATATGTTCAAACTTGTTTAAATCATAACAGTAATATTTTTTTATAAAACAGTAATAATTTTTTTAAAAATATCATCAAATTTGTTATTTGAAAATATTTATGAATATGAAAAAATATCATCAAATTTATTATTTGAAAATATCATGAGTTCATGGGTCGGCGGCGGTGGCCGGTGGAGCGGGGGAGGGTGCGGTGGGTCGTCGGCGGCGGTGGAGTAGGGGAGGGTGCGGGGGGTCAGCGGCGGCGGCCGATGGAGCGAGGGGTGCTCGGCGACGAGGCGGACCGGATCTGGCGAGGTGGGATAGTGATCGAGATGGAGAGGGATCAAGATCGAGTGTCCATGAAATTCAAAAACATTCAAGAGTTCAAAAAGTGCCCATGAAATACAATCGAGAAATGAAGGCTACGATTTAAACAAAATCGATCTTAGCTAGCTATCTGTTCACAATCTTCTTGCCCTTCTTTTTTGCAAATGGAGTTCTTGTAGGGAACGGACGTACTTTAGGTATGGTGGTCCTACTTCTTCTTGTGGTGTATGCTGCTACTTCATCATCGTCGTCATGTTCGATCTTCAGGTCGCCGTACTTCTCGAAGTCTTGCTCATTGGCTACTCCATCCATTCCGATGATCTTCCTTTTGCCTCTCCTCACGACAACACGACTAGGCTTTGACGGGTCGGTAATGAAGAAGCATTGGTCAACTTGAGAAGCCAGTACCCATGGCTCATTTTTCGCGGTGACATTTGCACCCGCGGTCTTGGATTTGGCTTCGGGTATAACCATGGTGGTGAAATACCGGTCTTCTTTTAGAACGCTCTTTGCCCATCTGACACGGAACATTGGGACCTTCTCTCCAGTGTAGCTCAGCTCCCAGATCTCCTCGATCCTTCCGTAGTATCTGTCCTTGTCGTTACCGGTGTAGGATTCCATCGTTACCCTAGAGTTCTGATAACCATCGCTCTTCATGTCCTTGTCCTCGGTGTAGAATGTGTAGCCGTTGATATCGTACGCCTCATAGGTCATCAGGTTGTGCTCGGCGCCCTATGACAAGGCGAATATGAGTTGTTCTTCCGCGGAAGAATCCTCATGTAAAGGGTACGACAGAAGCTTCTACTTGAACCAACGCGTGAAACATGAGTTGTGCTCTTTGATTATATCTCCGTCCGTCCTCTGTTGGCCTCGGTCATTGTACGTCTTCTCAATAAAGGTTTTGTGCTCTACCACCCAAGGATCGACCACGTCTATGTGTTGTAGCGTGACTAGGTTTGCTCTTTCAAAGTCGGCGAGTCGACCCTCGAAGTCGACATGCATTTCACGGCGACCCTCACGGTGACCCCATCCAGCGAGCCTGCCGAGGTGCCTGTTGACGGGCAGACCAACAGGGTTCTCGATGCCTAGATAATTCGTGCAGTAGGAGATGCACTCTTCGGTAAGAAAGCCCCTGGCTATGCTTCCCTCTGGACGTGACATGTTGCGAACGTATCCTTTGATGACACCATTCATCCTTTCGAATGGCATCATGCTGTGCAGGAACGTCGGCCCGAGTTGGATGATATCCTCCACGATATGGACCAGCAGATGCACTATAACGTCGAAGAATGCGGGCGGGAAGTACATCTCAAGCTCGCATAGTATCACCACGATCTCTTCCTGTAGCCTTCTGAGTTGCCTCACGCCAACCGACTTCCGAGAGATGACGTCGAAAAAGTTGCATAGGCCAAATAGCGTTTCACGGACGTGCGCGTCCATGATCCCACGGATTGCAACTGGAAGTATCTGCGTCATCAGCATGTGACAGTCGTGACACTTCATCCCGCTGAACTTCTGCTTCGCTGGGTCTAGGTATCTGCTTATCTTCCTCGCGTAACCGTAAGGAAGTTTTACTTCTACGAGGCAGGTGAAAAACTGCTCGATCTCCTCATGGCTTAGAGTGAAGTATGCGGGAGGGTAGTCATTTCCGGTCTTCTTGGCCTTTCTGCCTTTGCGACGACTTTCTGTGTCCTGCTTCGCCTCATCATCATCATCACTAGCGTGAAGCTCCTCCCTGATGCCCATTGATTTCAAGTCTGCCCTTGCTTTCGGCCCATCTTTGGTCCTCTCTGGCATGTTGAGCAGGGTACCAAGCAGACTCTCGCACACGTTCTTCGTGATATGCATGACATCAAGGCTGTGAGGCACACGGTTGATCTTCCAATACATCAAGTCCCAGAAAACAGACCTCATTTTCCATACCTTCAGCAGCGGCTCTAGCGCCTTTCGCTTCTTTCCTGGCTCTGGCGCCTTTTGCTTCTTTCCCGGTAGTGGGCAATCTTTCCAATTTTTCAACAGCTCGTCTATTTCCTCGCCGCTCCTCGTACGCGGGCGTCTTCGGGGTTCGGTTTCACCATCGAACAGATCCTTGCATTTTCTCCACAGGTCATCGTCGCGAAGCCACCTTCGATGTCCCATGAACACGGTTTTTGAAGACTCGGGATCTCTATCTAGCTGGCGATACGTTGTGTCATCCATTCACTAGACGCATCCAGAAAATCCGTGGACCACCTGCCCTGCGACATATCCATAACCGAGATAGTCGTGCACCGTCGTGAGCAGTGCGGCTCTCATAGGGAAATATTCTGTCTCTGCGGCGTCCCACGTATTGGCTGGCGTTTTCCACAGCGTGTCTAGCTCCTCTTTCAGCAGCCCTAGATACAGATTGATGTCGTTCCCTGGTTGTTTCGGTCCTTCAATTAGCATACTCATGTGAATGTACTTCCTTTTCATGCACAACCAGGGGGGAGGTTGTACATCCACACAAACACAGGCCAGGTGCTATGTGTGCTTCTCTGGCTGCCAAACGGATTGACTCCATTGATGCTCGCGTCCAGCATGATGTTCCTTGGATCGTTCCAAAATTCTGCGTCTTCGAAGTTCAACGCTGGCCACTGGCTCGCATCCTCAGGGTGACTCAGCATCTTGTCTTTTTTATTTATCTCCGGATTATTTGCGTCATCTTCTCGCTTCTTCTCCTCCCTATCCGTGTGGCAACGCATGAGCTTTGCTACCTTAGGGTCCACGAAATGCCGCTGTAGACGAGGAGTGATCGGAAAGTACCACACCACTTTTCGAGGAGCTTTCTTCCTCTTCTTGTATCGAGTGACTCCACACACCGGACATATGGTAGACTCCACGTGCTTGTCCTGATAAATGATGCAATTGTTCATGCACACATGGTATTTCACGTGCGGTAAATCTAGAGGACACACGATTTTCTTCGCCTCCTCGAAACTGGTCGGGCACTTGTTCCCCTTGGGAAGACGTTCATGCCAGAATGACATGTTCTCGTCGAAGCATGCGTCGGTCATTTTCTGTTTTACCTTCATCTCCAGAGCCATGAGCGTTACTTTCAGGCGGGTATCCTCGGGCCTGCATCCTTCATACAATGGAGTAACCGCGTCTATCTCAAGTTGATCCAGCTTGGCTTTCTCTCGGGCGGCAGCTCTTGTGTTATCCGTCTGCTTGAGAAGTAGCTCTTGAATATGAGGGTCCTGCACCCAGCCCATCGATGGTCCATCGTCGTCTGCTCCGCCGGCATCTTCATCTTCATGATCATGCCAGTCGTCTGATCCGGCATCTTCCTCATCATCATGTCCTGCACCTTCTACATGATGACTGTGTACAGCATCACCGTCGTGATCATGTCCTAGAGATTCTTCGTCTTCTCGCCCGCCCGAGCCGCGGTGGTTGTCTTGCTGCCCTTCCTCATTTCTTGCCCGGCCCCCACGGACGACTTCATAGTCATCTTCATCACCTTGCCACCGATAGCCATCCATGAAACCACGCAAGAGCAGGTGGTCCCGCACCTGCCCGGAATCCGGGTCCGCAATAAGGCTCTTCAGCTTGCATCTTCGACACGGACATCTTATCTCCGTCTCGTTCTTTTGAAGCATCTCGGCCTTCGCGGAGATCAAAAACCTATTCACGGTGCCTTCGGTCATCGTGCGGACCATGGTCGCCTGCGGGGTAGAGCAAAACGATATTTTAGAACCAAGAAAAAATTTGGCATGGCTTTCCCTGAAAATAGGACCAAAAAGAATGCATAATTCCAAAATTTTCGCCGAAACAGAAATGAATCAACATTCCGGCAAAATATTGGCAACTATCGCATTTCAAATACCGATACCTGCAAACACAAACATATATGCAACACCACAAACATATGCAACACCACGAACATACATAGATCTAGCTAGGCCATAAAAAGTGCATGTGCACATTGTTGGAGGGAGAACAACATAAAGATAGCTTCCCCCCTAACTTACCTATCAAAAAAGGTAATTTAACCACTTAATTTTGATGAATCTATGGTGGAAATGAGGTGACAAGGAGGAGGCAGCCGAGACAAGCTTGGAGGAGGAGGTGGAGAGAATGAAGTGGGGAAAGTCAGTGGGTAGGTGTGGCTGTCCATAATATCTTGTTGGTCCCAGGTTACTAATGGCGCACCACCTCCAAATGCGCCATTAGTAACCCAGGTTACAAATGGCGCACCTGTTGGTGGTGCGCCATTAGTAGTTTTGCAAAAAAATATACTAATGGCGCACTGTGGAATAGTGCGCCATTACTAGTTTGAACTAGTAATGGAGCACTATGGCACGGTGCGCCATTATTATTTTTGCAAAAAAAAAGAATAAAAAAAGAATAGTAGTGGCGCACTCTATGGCTGGTGCACCATTACTAGTTAGAACTAGTAATGGCGCACTGTGCCTGGATGCGCCATTAATATGTTTGGAAAAAAAATTGTTACTAGTGGCGCACCATGTGCCTGATGCGCCATTAGTGTATTCCACACTAATGGCGCGCCTGCACATGGTGCGCCACTGCTATATATTAGTGGTGCACCACATGTCAGGTGCGCCATTAGTATCCATTTCATCTATAGCCCTTTTCCTAGTAGTGAACCCTGAACTAACTCCAGCCAAAAAGTTGTTTGGATGGCAGGGTTAGATTAACAATAAATACACTAGGAAAACTAGCTCCAATTAGCACCTCTTGGGTTGGATAGTTTTTTTGGGTGGGTTATAGATGCAACTAGCTCAAACTAGTCCTCATGTTTAGATATACTTTAGGGCTATTTGAGCCCGAACTAACTCAAACTAACTGTAACCCATGGATACAGTAGCAATTAATCAGCTGATACTTTGTAAGAATGCAATAAACTCCTTCCGGCCCATAATATAAGATGTTAATTCATCTAATATGTGAGTATATTGGATTTTATAAGATATTATAAAAGGGTGTTGTACTACATCATTGTGCAATTTATGTTTAGCTTCTAATATTAACTTGGTGCTTTTAGGTACATACGTCATTGGTAAAGATCCGCACTTCGACCCTTTCTACATATGGGGCAATAAGATATCGATGAACCAGCATCAAGTGAGGAAGCTGATCAAGATTGTTAGTAAAATGGGTCCAAATATGGCAATTAAACTATTTGTTTACACTTTATCCAAGACAACAGCAAACTGCAGGATGGTAAGTAAGAACTCTGTAGCCTTCTTTTTACTACCCGTAAGGAGTTGTGTGAGATGACAATGTCTGAATCTTTTTCATTGGTAGTGGTTGCTAAAGTAGTTTACTCAAGATTACCTTTCAAACTACATGATTGGTGGGCATGCAAAGGTTAAAGTATTTCTACCAGAACACGATGATTATCTAGATGTTTTCATGAAGACCGTGAAGGATGGGTGGTCGGCCATCACAAGGGGTTGGACAAGAGTAGTGCATGCCTTTTGCATGGAGGAGGGCACAATATGGGCATTCCACTTCACCTTGTTCAGCAACCAGAATGTATTTCGCCTCTTTCTTTACCGTACAAGTATGCAAGTGTGGTTCATCATTTTTTATTTAGTTCTTTTGTAATTCTTAAACATATGCGCCTATGAATTGAATAATGCATTGGTTGTTTGAACCTGATGGATATGAATAAAGCTATAGCATACATCCAAAGTCAAATTCAAATCTGGTACAATTTGAAATAGCAGCAATTAAATTACGATGAAATTACGCACTCCAGGTTGTTACGGCACACACGGTTAGTAATACACAAACGTTTGCGATATACACCATAATCCGAGACGGTTCACAGAGAGGAAACATGTGCAAGCATGCACACAGTTGCTGTTAGCAAAGTGTGTGCGATGCCAGACAATATCACAAATGGTGCGGGCAAACTAAACGTTTGTGATAGTTGCCTTATCATACATGATTTGCAGCCATGAATTGTTTCTGATGAAGTATGCATCGTAAATGCTGCACCACAAAATAGTGTGTGCAATAGTTGTCGTGTATGATGATGTTACGACAGTCCGACATTTCGTAATCCTATCCGACACTCTTACGACTATTAGCTAATCTTCTTAATTGGTTATCACAAATGGTTTAGGACAAGCGAATGTGTGTCATTGTATGCTTATCAAACACGTTCAATAATAGTTAACCGTTTGTGATGGGTCGTGCATCGTAAATGTAGCACCACCGAATACCGACTTCGATGGCAATGCGAGCAGAAACGAGTAGGAGTACTGTATGTGCATCTTGGCTCCCTATCCCCGACGGTTTCTGAGTCATGTGGGAAGGACCCCCTGTGATAGCCTTGCTTATTAGGGATAATAGACTAGTCCCCCACATATAAGGAATTCCTTCTTTTCCGGAAGCCCATTCGGACAGAACTCCAAAGTTAAGCATGCTCAGCTTGGAGTAATTTCAGGATGGGTGACCGACCGGGAAGGTTCTCCCGGGTGCGCACGAGTGAGGACAAAGTGCGCAGAAAAGACTAGTATTGATATGTGGGGACAATCAAGATCCCACCAGGAGTAACGACCATCAGCGGGTGTCTCCGGGGCGTTAAAAGTTGGTATCAGGGCCGACCCTCGCTATTACACAGATGTTTGCGAATAGGTGCATGGTCATGTTGTTCATGACGTTTGTGACCCGTCGTGGCACACGACATGGCACATGTGCCGGACTGGATGCACAGACATATGTGCCAAGAGTGAACGTACCTGTGGCCCGACGAGGACGTTGGTTCCTCAGAGTCGGGGTGTATGTGATAGCCTGCCTTATTAGGGATGATAAACAACTCATACCAAAAAGGAATTCCTTCTTTTTCGGAAGCCCATTCAGACATAACTCCGAAGTTAAGCGTGCTCAACTTGGAGTAATTTCAGGCTAGGTGACCACGAGTGAGGATAGCGTGTGCAGAAAATACTAGTATTGATATGTGCGGCCATGTAACGCCTCGGACACACCCGTCGGTGGTCATTACTCCTGGCGGGATCTAGACTGGCCTCACATGTCAATACTAGTCTTTTCTGCGCACTTTGTCCTCACTCGTGCGCACCCGGGAGCAACTTCCCGGTCGGTCACCCATCCTGAAACTACTCCAAGCTGAGCACGCTTAACTTTGGAGTTCTATCCGAATGGGCTCCTGGAAAAGAAGGAATTCCTTATTGATATGAGTAGTCTATCATCCCTAATAAGCCAGGCCATCACAGGCCAGTCTAGATACCGCCAGGAGTAATGACCACCGGCGGGTGTGTCCGGGGCATTACACCCCCTGTCGCCGTCACTCACTTCGCGGCGGTTCCGAACGCTGTCGCGGAAAGGGGTTTAAAACCGTTTGTATAGCACCAATGCATACCAGTGATGCTACCAAATTAGAATGTGTATATGCATCTCATTATAGACAACAAATTACCATTGTTTCATACTAAAGGGGATTAGATTTGTTGCATGTATAGATTTTGTGAAAAATAGAAGCCTATGCTACAAAATATAAATGTGTGTATACATCTATTGTAGACAACAAACTACTGTTTTCCCCAACCAAGAGGGATGAAATTTGTAGCCATATGTGCTTACCCGTAATAAAATCAACTAAAAATGTATTTCTTTTCATTGCTAACATGGGATCAATAGGTCTCTATGCCATTTGGCACAACGGGTCTACTAGTTTCTTATTAAGTCTCCATCTATTTTTTGCCCCCATGATTTTAGTGGTAGGATCACCTTAATTTTCTTGTAAACCTCATTTTAACTTTACCCCCTAATTTCAGGGGTGAGCCCAATGTAAGTTCCTATTAAACAATGCAGTAATTTTGGGGTAGGCTGGTTATAGTGGGAGTAACTCAGCTAGTAACATAGCGCATTCCAAGACAAATTTGATTATGTATCATGTAGTTAATAAGGAGAAAGGTGTTTAGAGTAACATAATATGTTCATGTAACATAGCGCTTCCTAAGAAAATATGAGTTTATAAGATAATATATGAAGTCATCTATGACACTACTACTAGGTTACTATGCACTATGAAGGTAGTAATTTAGACTAGTGTCATATGCATGACATGTATAAGTTACTGCCCACTATGACGAGCCTTAAGCCCCCATGTAACATTTAAAGGAACAAGAATGCGTTGTGCATTTTCCAAATAATTGGCTTATCGGAAACCGAGCGTGGGCGCGATCAAACGTTTATTAGCCACCCCCGCGTTGGGATAAGTAACCCCAGCTTAGTGGCGGAGCTTGATACCATTTGTTGGGTTGGCTGTGTGGGCCAATCAGAACTAAATAGTCTGAGTGATGATGTTCCAATGTCTAGAAGTAAAAAAGAATATTGTACAAATGTCAAAATGTTGGACCAGCCACGACCCATTCAGCCTTGCCGAAACTCCGCCAGTGCCCAACGAATGTTTTGGTTTGCTACACAACCCTTGCCCCAGCAAACATTTTTGGCTAAGCCTTTTCCTATCCTCTAGGCCGAGTCCTATTTCACTATAGAACACACAAGAAAATTAGTCGCATGACCAAAAACACTTCTAAAAATCACAAACAATGTTCTAAAAATCAGAAAACCATGGCTAAGTACAAAAAATATATCTTCCATGCGATATAGCATAAATTCACCAAAGATGTTTACAGAAAACACACGTACAAGAATTTTGTACTTGCCATTTTAGTCTGAGCAAACATAAAAATAACATGTGAAAGTAAACAAAACAAGTACTGCATCGTTCTATATTAGTTGTCGCTGATCTGAATACATTAACGACAACTAATATGGAACGGAGGGAGTAATTTGCAAAGAAAATTCCCATGTTTTGGAAACCAGTGAATAATGTCACGAGAATATATGAAATAATATGCAAACATTACAAAAATGATGGTGCAAAAAACGACACAATTATAATATTGCCATGATTCCGAGGAAAAAAATTATTTTGTGTTACATGACAACAATTTTGAGCTTAATGCCCTCAAAAATTAGCTACCTGTAACGACCCGACCTCAAATGGTCAAGACTCTGTGTATCTGTGCCATCCCTGGATTAGTATGCTGGCACGCACGGTTCATCAATGTATATATCAAAGTGCAAAAACATGTATAAATAACATAAAACTGATATATACCTCATAAGTCTCAGCGGAAACAATCATAAGGGTGTGGAGTCCCATCAACGCCAACTACAAGTTGAGTGTAGAGCACAACCTTGCAATGTCACTCTTACTCGTCATAGAAATTCCTGCAACATAATACGTTGCAGTCGTGTAAGTCAGTACATGGAATGTACTGGCAAGTCACATAATAAGAGAATAATGATCCTACGTGTGCATGCAATTTGGCTGGTGGTAAGGCTCTAAGTTTAACTTTGCATAAAGCTGATTTTTCCCTAACATAAAATAACTTATGTTACCGCAACAAAAGTTGAATAAGATTGAGATGGCAACCCCAACTCAGTCCATTCCCAAATTTTATTTAACCCAACTAATTAAATTAAGTGTCATAAGATCTCCCGGCATTTCCACTAAGTTCAACTCCATTCTCCACGAAAGGATAACTCTTATAGACTGCATCCCCTTCAAGATGAATAGGCTTCATCATGTCCTTCAAGACCTTTGGGTAATCCTGATCACTAGAGAGGCTCATGATCATTTCCGGGCCCTTGAGAAAAGACTCGTAAAGGGTTGTCATCGGCATATATAAGATAGAAGTGGTACTCAGGATAATGTTTGTATTTCCTTGGGTAAAATGTGGTTCTTTTTCTGGGAAAGTTTTGGGGTCATTTTGTTCATGGGTTCATGGTTTAAGTCTGGGTAAGATAGTGAGGGAGGTCACAACCAACAAACATCTCATAACATCTCATATGAGAATCCAAACATATCAACTTAATTACTTCACGAACTATTACAATTTTCCATTTCATAACTCAACTCAACATCCCCAATGAAAATAAAAGTATGTTCCACATTTACTAAATTCTTTATTCCAATATCTAGATCTCAACTACTAAGCTCAAGTTTTCCTCAGGTCTGAACATTCTCTGGCGAAGTGTCCTACTTACTTGCAGCGTAAACAAATGACGCCAGACAAATCCATGGGCTTCCTGGTGGCTATCTTGGCTCCTTGGGTTCTTGGCTTCCTCCCTGGGCATTTATCAGCATAATGAACTAAATCTTTGCACCTGTAACAAGTGATATGACCCAGGTCCTTTTCTGCAGAAATTAGGTTGTTTTGGGGATACATGCTCTTTCTCTTCCTAGATTTCTTCGTTCGGATTAATTCTTCAATATCCTATGGATCAAACTCCACTTCTTCTGTCGAGAAGTCTCCTAGATACTCTTGGCTTTCCTTCATGCAATACTATGAAGAATGTCCTTCTTCTCCACATGAATAGCAAGCATGGGAGTAAAATATGTTTAGGCCTTCCCAATCAAGGTCGTCGATATATTCCTTCATCACATGTTCTTTTAAACTTTCCCTGAGGGCTTCTTTCATTGCTTCCTTCTGCTGCTTGGAAATGTCCTGTACTTTGGGATAAATATGACACTGGCAGGGTAGTGCGTAGTTCCATCACACATGAAACAAGTAACCTGCCTAGTTGGCCATCTTTCAGCTTGGTGATTTCCTTCACAACGAGGCCATCCATCCTTCTGTTCTTCATGGGTGTGTCCTATCTCACCGAAAATCTTGCATGCATAAGGTTTCTTCATTTTCTTGCCATAGGGCGTCTGAATAAGACGAGACCTCAGTAGAGTCACTACAAAAAAAACCTTCCGTGATAATACGTGTTTGTCATAGTAGGTCACAGTTTTTGTCATGCATGTACATTCATGACGATTTTATGATAGAATCAAGATAGTCATACATGTGTTGTCGTAGAAGTGTTCCATGATAATACCAAAATTATCATCATGAAAGTTTCCACTTCCATGACGATAAATGGCACGTCATGCAAGTGCTTTCGTCAAGGGTAACCGACACGTGCCATCCACCATAACGGGTCGCCGTTAAGCTATCAGGTCCAGTTTTGGATCCGCTAACCCGCTAACAGCGAGGACCAATGGGAAATTTCCACGTGTAAAATCTTCTTTGGCCGGAGGAAACACGTGTCAGCTCTCGGTGGGCCAGATGTCATCCATCCAATGGAGGATGCGTGCCTATGATACGTCAACACGTGGCAGGGCCCAGCAGAGGCTCATATAGGTTAAAAAGGCCGACCCAGTTAATGACCCGTAGTATTTACTCAAGTACTATTGGGCCCGCCCACTAACAGTCTGCTTAAACATGGCCCATTTATAGCCCAAAGCATGATCTGGCCCATTAATGTTTCACCGAGTATATGCGCCCGATTACGGCCCAGTGACATTTCAGCATGTTAGAGGCCCGTTGAAGACATGGGCCCATTTCAGCTCGGTGTGTCTTTTGGCCTGGGAATGGCCCGTGCTGCCCATGGGCCATATATGGTCCGACGAGACATCCGGCCCACTAACCGCCCATGATCAAGGTAGCAACAGTTCAGCCCAAGGTGACGTTTGGCCTATTAAAGGCCTGTCATATAATTCGGCGTGTTGATGCCTCTACTAAGCTTTCAGCCTCTTAAAGGCCCATGACATCTGTGGGCCAACTAAGGCCCCAGATATGTTTCGGCCTGGTAATGTTCCGTCATATAACTTGGGCAACAATGGTCCAGTCTACATTTCAGCCTGCTAAAGGCTCGTGGACGACTTTTGGAAATTGAGGCTGGACATGCATTTTTCCTGTTAAAGGCTCATGGTATCTTCTGGGCCTCAACATGCCAGTGGAATATTCAGCCTGTTAACTGCCCCAAACAACATGGGCCCAACTAAACATTGGGCCGAATTTAGGCCCGTATAAGTTGTGGGCCTGGCACAAAGTATGAAGGCCCAATGGCCTTTCATGCCCAAGATAGTTGTGAACCGGCCCAATTGTGGCCCGCTAAAATGCAAGCCCTTTAGAAGCAAAAGTTTCGGCCCGGTCGACTACGTCACATTTTCGCCATTTTTTCACCTAGCGAATGATGGCATATACGATAACTAGTAGGAATTAATAACAAAACTACTCGACAATTTAACTTAGAACAATCCTACACTATACAATAAAGGATTTATGGTATATTACAACCACTTGGCATCGAAGTTCACCACGAGTGATCATAAAGCGCAATAAAGAAGTAGACTATTAAAACTGGGCGCCATTGCACATAACAAAATAATACTGAACCAAGACCACTTCCAAGACAGTTCAAGAAAGGTTAGCCTTGCGCGGGAGCTACTAAGAAGGGTTGTTTGACCAGCCTAGCATGTCGGTCATATCTTCCAGGTGTAGCTGTTTAGCAATGAGGCTCTCATTGGTGTTCTATGTGATCTTCCTTGGAGATTGGACTTCAAGTCGAAGTTGAGTTGTAGAGTGCCTTTCTGCTTGAACTTGATACTGAATAAGTTGAACTAATTTAGACAGCGAATTCCGTGAGTTTGTCTGACTACTAGTCCCAAGTAACTTGAACACTGCATCAAGAGATGACTTTGGGGTTGTCTCGCTATCTTTAATATGTTTTGCATTCTTTGTTGCAATAAATGTTGGGTTTGTCTCACAGCCTTCAATAGACTTGTGCATGCCATCAGGCATATCACCAAGAAACAAGCAGAAAGATGATAGGTTTTACACGTGTATAAACAAAGATGGTAACTATGTTGTCAATTCCATCCAATTTCAAATTTGAAAATAAATAGTCAGTTCGAAATATCAATAGCATAATTTGGCATAGTTCATAATGCGGGGAGCTTCACCACACTACTGGATTACGATGTCAACAAAACAAGCATAGATGAAGGGTAAAGACAATCATTGTATCTATTTTGGTTAATGGGCATGGCATGTTGTTCATATCATCAGCCACATCAGTAAGATAAAACGAGAGATGACAAGATGCAAATGTGGGCTGCTTCACCACACACTGTATTATAGATCCACAAAACAAGCATACATATAGGGAGTATTGAGTGATGTGCATAGTAGGAATAAGCAATTTGGTTTTACAACTAAAACTTGGAACTTACCATTGCTGCGAACATGCATTTTCATAGAAATATCAAACTAAACAGCAGTTGACGATAGGGAGTATGAGAAAATTAAACAGTAGTTGAGGATAAAGGCTTTAGAAGGACTGACTTACATTAACAATTAACACCGGCTTTATAATGCCCTTCTCCACGTCATGGGAAGGCTAACTCAATTATTTTAATACAGAATGTTCTTCATAGGAATTGCATGTACTCTACATTTTGTAGAGAGTATTTATAAATATGATAATATTGGAAGGGATAGAGGATAATGAAGATAAGATGCAGATTGATGCTACATAATCAACTACCAATCCCTGTAATTACAAGCGTTACAGGACAAAATGTACAGACAAGAGCAATGGGCTAAAGTTCTGAACTAGCATTGTCCGTGTATTCAACTTTTTGGTAAGATTTAATATATATTTGTTATTTTTAGTAAATGGTGGGCAAGGGAGATAAGATGCAGAATGCTGCACAATGAACCAATCCCTCCTTCAAATAATATAAGAGTGTTTTGTACATTGGTGTACAGTACAAATCGCTCTTATAGTATGGGACAGAGGGAGTAGGTATTAATGTAAGTAAACTGATAAAAGACGTTCCGTCCTTACAAGAGGGCTGCAGAGCATAACCTCTACAAAAGCATTGGGTTGATTCCAAATTTATGTAAGAGTCGATATCAATCTTATAATGTCCACCAAATCTATAATACCTAAATAGTTCATCCCCACTAACCTATTTATCTAAACATGCAACCTATCCACATCAGCGTTCATTCTCTAATGGCCACGTCAGCATTAACCTTCCACTCCGCTATTGTTTCTGCTACTGCAATTTTATGAAGCCATTTGATAGGCCCACACCTCCCAGTCTCATCCCCTTCCTCTACCAGAGTCGCTTACTGTGTGTAGTTATGATCTAGGCAACCAACAGCCCCCTCGGCATCATTACTAGGAAATCAAGAGTCCCTCCATGTCACTACGCATCTTCCGGTTCTCTTCTGATTAGTACATATGTCCCTCCAAGCCGCCAGGAAAGTCAAAGCGTCCAATCTCTTCCTGTTATCGTTGTTGTTGTTGTTGTGATCAAGTTCTCTCGAACCATATCACTCGATATCTATAGTAAATCCTGCAGGAAAAATAGGCAACTCAAGAAGAGAGCATCGGTCGGCCGAACCTGTCGATCTCCCTTGCGTCGACTGGCCATTCTAGGCAGTCGAAGGTGGGGGAGACGATGGAGGTGGTGTGATGGAGGAGTAGGGTGTAGAGTTGTGTCCAGGTGTCTCCTAGTGGCGCATCTCAGGTGGACAAGGCTGCGAAGGTGTGCTGCAGAGAAATAAAGCCATTCGATTCCATCCGGGCGGTGGTCGTGCAAGCTTTGGCGAGACCACGAAGTTATGGCCAGCATGCTCCTTCCTACAGGTGCTGCCAGGTATGTCGAGTCCTCCGTGTTCCTCGAGGTGGGGGTGGCTATTGGTATTGTGGTGAAGCGACAAGTGTCTCCTCGTATGTTTTCTGACGATCGCTGAAGGTGATTTCGGGGCCAAAGTCTGAGGAGCATGGGAGGCGCCCTGGTCGTCAATTGGAAAACATCCAACTTTGCTCTGGTGATTCTTGCGTTTAGACAAATATTTGGATCGTGGTCCTCTTTGTTGCGGTGTCCTGTTCACGTTCTTAACCTACTCAGACATGCATAGTGACGATGGTGAAGCATGGCGTGGTGTGAGCAAGCTTTTCTTTAAAGATGAGCAAGCTTTGGTTGGGCCAGAGCTTCCCAGGGATCTGGATAAATATAAGCTATGTGCATAATTTTGCAGGCTCCTTTGGGCAGATGGTTTGGATGGTTGTTCATCGTACTTCTACTATGTATACACCTGGGTACAGGTCAGGTATGTTATATTGTGCTTTCATGGTGATGTGGTAATGAAATCATGAATTACTTTTATCTAAAATAATAATATCTATGTTTTGAGGACAGTGATGCCTGCCTTTATTGGTTTTGCTGCAGGTTGATGCCTCCGACGCTTCTATTAATTAGATGAACTGCAAGTGGTTAACCTTCCTTGATTTCATGGTCTATGGTTGCACTTTTTCTGCAACAAGTTAGAGCATGGTTAATAAGAGAGCCGGCTGTTGGCTATATGGCAAGGCCATGTCACATAAAGTCTTCATTAGAGCTCACTTGTACAGTAGACTGACTGCAGAGTGGTTATTAGAATGACTGTAACAATTAATGTTTGCAATACCTGATTGGAAGGGAGGAGGGAACGCCTAGCTTTTTACCTTGCACATGGCTGCATGTGGGTAACTTTTTCTTGTTTCCAGCGCTAGAGCCGACGACGAGTGAAGCGCCCGCTTCCTTCTCTTTCTTCCCTTCTCTCTCATTCAACTTAGATTTTGATGATGTGGAATTGCTTATAGCCTGCTGATTAGGACCTATTGTACTTGCTCTTATGTTCAGCGTCCCCAATACAGCTAATAATGCTTCGACCCACTCAATCTGGTGGTGTCTGCCCCTTGTCTTTTGTGCCCCAAAATATCCAAGCGAGTGATCTTTGCTAAGTTTCGGCCTACCCAATTGTATGCAGATCGTTTCTCTTAGCTGCAGGTCAATGGTCCAGTACTTCGCTCCTGTTTCTGAGATTCATGCGAATTTTGGTCTATGGATTCTATCAAAATTAGTTCACATGTCGAAAGTGATTTCCTTATCATATTTAGTTAAACTCTCATATGTAATTAGGAGGGTAATAGGTAATGCATGTTATCTTTTGACATCAGCAAAATAGAAAATCTTATTTTCTTAGTTACATTTTTGAATCATATTTTTAATTATTTTCTCTAATTATAGAGGCTCGATGTCATAGACTCAATGTTTCATGTACGCAGCTCACATATATAAGATGTAGTTGTTGGGGAACGTAGTATTTTAAAATTTTCCTACGATCACGCAAGATCTATCTACCAGATGCATAGCAACGAGAGGGGAGAGTGAGTCTACGTACCCTCGTAGACCGAAAGCGGAAGCGTTAGAACAACGCGGTTGATGTAGTCGTACGTCTTCACGGCCCGACCGATCAAGCACCGAAACTACGGCACCTCCGAGTTCTAGCACACGTTTAGCTCGATGACGTCCCTCGAACTCCGATCCAGCCGAGTGTCGAGGGAGAGTTCCATCAGCACGACGGCGTGGTGACGATCTTGATGTTCTACCGTCGCAGGGCTTCGCCTAAGCACCGCTACAATATTTATCGAGGAGAACTATGGTGGAGGGGGGCACCGCACACGGCTAAGAGATCAAGAGATCAATTGTTGTGTCTAGAGGTGCCCCCTGCCCCCGTATATAAAGGAGGGAGGGAGAGGCCGGCCCTAGAGAGGGCGCACCAAGTGTGGGGAGTCCTACTAGGACTCCCAAGTCCTAGTAGGATTCCCCTTTTCTTTCCGGAGTAGGAGAGAAGGAAAGAGGGGGAGAGGGAGAAGGAAAAGGGGGCTGCACCCCTTGTCCAATTCGGACCAGAAGGGGGGTGCACGCCTCCTTCCTTTTGGCCTCTCTCCTCTATTCCTGTAACTCCCCGGTACTCCGAAAATACCCGAATCACTCGGAACCTTTCCAATGTCCGAATATAGTCGTCCAATATATCGATTTTTACGTCTCGACCATTTTGAGACTCCTCGTCATGTCCCCGATCTCATCCGGGACTCCGAACTCCTTCGGTACATCAAAACTCATAATAAAACTATCATCGAAACCTTAAGCGTGCGGACCCTACGGGTTCGAGAACTATGTAGACATGACCGAGACACGTCTCCGGTCAATAACCAATAGCGGAACCTGGATGCTCATATTGGCTCCCACATATTCTACGAAGATCTTCATCGGTCAAACCGCATAACAACATACATTGTTCCCTTTGTCATCGGTATGTTACATGCCCGAGATTCGATCGTCGGTATCTCAATACCTAGTTCAATCTCGTTACCAACAAGTCTCTTTACTCGTTCCGTAATACATCATCCCGCAACTAACTCATTAGCTGCAATGCTTGCAAGGCTTATAGTGATGTGCATTACCGAGTGGGCCCAGAGATACCTCTCCGACAATCGGAGTGACAAATCCTAATCTCGAAATACGCCAACCCAACGAGTAGCTTCGGAGACACCTGTAGAGTACCTTTATAATCACCCAGTTACGTTGTGACGTTTGGTAGCACACAAAGTGTTCCTCCGGTATTCGGGAGTTGCATAATCTCATAGTCATAGGAACATGTATAAGTCATGAAGAAAGCAATAGCAGTAAAACTTAAACGATCATAGTGCTAAGCTAACGGATGGGTCTTGTCCATCAGATCATTCTCCTAATGATGTGATCCCGTTGATCAAATGACAACTCATGTCTATGGCTAGGAAACATAACCATCTTTGATCAATGAGCTAGTCTAGTAGAGGCATACTAGGGACACTCTGTTTTGTCTATGTATTCACACATGTATTAAGTTTCCGGTTAATACAATTCTAGCATGAATAATAAACATTTATCATGATATAAGGAAATAAATAATAACTTTATTATTGCCTCTAGGGAATATTTCCTTCAGTCTCCCACTTGCACTAGAGCCAATAATCTAGTTCACATCGCCATGTGATTTAACACCGATAGTTCACATCGTCATGTGATTAACACCCAAAGGGTTTACTAGAGTCAATAATCTAGTTCACATCGCTATGTGATTAACACTCAAAGAGTACTAAGGTGTGATCATGTTTTGCTTCGTGAGAGAAGTTTAGTCAACGGGTCTGTCACATTCAGATCCGTATGTATTTCGCAAATGTCTATGTGTCTACAATGCTCTGCATGGAGCTACTCTAGCTAATTGCTCCCACTTTGAATACGCATCCAGATTGATACTTAGAGTCAGCTGGATTTAGTGTCAAAGCTTGCATCGGCGTAACCCTTTACGACGAACTTTTTATCACCTCCATAATCAAGAAACATTTCCTTAGTCATCCAGTTACTATGGATAATTTTGACCGCTGTACAGTGATCTACTCCTGGATCACTATTGTACCCTCTTGAAAAACTCATGGCAAGGTACACAACATGTTTGGTACACAGCATGGCATACTTTATAGAACCTATGGCTGAGGCACAGGGAATGACTTTCATTCTCTCTATATTTTTCTGCCGTGGTCTGGCTTTGAGTCTTACTCAACTTCACACCTTACAAGTCAGGTAAGAACTCCTTCTTTGACTGATCCATTTTGAACTACTTCAAAATCATATCAAGGTATGTACTCATCGAAAGTCTTATCAAGCGTCTTGATCTATCTCTATAGATCTTGATGCCCAATATGTAAGCAGCTTCACCAAGGTCTTTCTTTGAAAAACTCCTTTCAAACACTCCTTTATGCTTTCCAGAAAATTCTACATCATTTCCGATGGACAATATGTCATTCACATATACTTATCAGAAAGGTTGTAGTGCTCCCACTCACTTCTTGTAAATACAGGCTTCACCGCAAGTCTGTATGAATCTATATGCTTTGATCAACTTATCAAAGCGTATATTCCAACTCCGAGATGCTTGCACCAGTCCATATATGGATCGCTGGAGCTTGCACATTTTGTTAGCACCTTTAGGATTGACAAAACCTTCTGGTTGCATTATATACAAGTCTTCTTTAATATATCCATCAAAGAATGCAGTTTTGTTATCCATTTGCCTGATTTCATAAAATGCGGCAATTGCTAACATGATTCGGAGAGACTTAAGCATCGCTACGGGTGAGAAAGTCTCATCGTAGTCAACTCCTTGAACTTGTTGAAAAACTTTCACAACAAGTCGAGCTTTGTAAACAGTAACATTACTGTCAGCGTCAGTCTTCCTCTTGAAGATCCATTTATTTTCGATGGCTTGCCGACCATCGGGCAAGTCAACCAAAGTCCACACTTTGTTCTCATACATGGATCCCATCTCAGATTTCATGGTCTCAAGCCATTTTGCGGAATCTGGGCTGATCATCGCTTCCTCATAGTTCGTAGGTTCATCATGGTCCAGTAACATGACTTCCAGAACCGGGTTGCCATACCACTCTGGTGCGGAACGTACTCTGGTTGATCTACGAAGTTCAGCAGTAACTTGATCCGAAGTTTCATGATCATCATCATTAGCTTCCTCACTAATTGGTCTAGGAATCACTGGAACCAGTTTCTGTGATGCACTACTATCCAATTCGGGAGAAGGTACAATTACCTCATCAAGTTCTACTTTCCTCCCACTCACTTCTTTCGAGAGAAACTCCTTCTCTAGAAAGGATCCAATCTTAGCAACAAAGACCTTGCCTTCGGATCTGTGATAGAAGGTGTACCCAACAGTTTCTTTTGGGTATCCTATGAAGATTTACTTCTCCGATTTGGGTTCGAGCTTATCATGTTGAAACTTTTTCACATAAGCATCGTAGTCCCAAACTTAAAGAAATGACAGCTTAGGTTTCTCGTCAAACCACAGTTCATACGGTGTCATCTCCACGGATTTAGATGGTGCCCTATTTAACGTGAATGTATCTGTCTCTAATGCATAACCCCAAAAGCGATAGTGGTAGATCGGTAAGAGACATCATCGATCGCACCATATCTAATAAAGTACGGTTATGACGTTCGGACACACCATTACACTATGGTGTTCCAGGTGGCATGAGTAGTGAAACTATTTCACATTGTTTTTACTGAAGGCCAAACTCGCTAACTCAAATATTTTACCTCTACGATCATATCGTAGAAACTCTTATTTTCTTGTTACGATGATTCTCCACTTCACTCTGAAATTCTTTGAACTTTTCAAATGTTTTAGACTTGTGCTTCATTAAGTAGATATACCCATATCTGCTCAAATCATCAGTGAAGGTCAGAAAATAATGATACCCGCCGCGAGCTTCAACACTCATTGGTCCACATACATCTGTATGTATGATCTCCAACAAATCTGTTGCTCGCTCCATTGTTCCGGAGAACGGAGTTTTAGTCATCTTGCCCATGAGGCATGGTTCGCAAGCACCAAGTGATTCATAATCAAGTGATTCCAAAAGTCCATCACTATGGAGTTTCTTCATGCGCTTTACACCATTATGACCTATACAGCAGTGCCACAAATAAGTTGCACTATCATTATTAACCTTGCATCTTTTGGCTTCAATATTATGAATATGTGTATCACCACGATCGAGATCCAACAAACTATTTTCATTGGGTGTATGACCATCGAAGGTTTTATTCATGTAAACAGAATAACAATTATTCTATGACTTTAAATGAATAACCGTATTGCAACAAATATGATCAAATCATATTCATGCTCAACGCAAATGCCAAATAACATTTATTTAGGTTTTACACTAATCTCGAAAGTATAGGGAGTGAGCGATGATGATCATATCAATCTTGGAACCACTTCCAACACACATCGTCACTTCACCTTTGACTAGTCTCTGTTCATTCTGCAATTCTCGTTTCGAGTTACTAATTTTAGCAACTGAACCGGTATCAAATACCCAGGGGTTGCTATGAACACTAGTAAAGTACACATCAATAATCTGTATATCAAAATATACCTTTGTTCACTTTGCCATCCTTCTTATCCGCCAAGTATCTAGGGCAGTTCCACTTCCAGTGACCATTTCCTTTGCAGTAGAAGCACTTAGTTTCAGGCTTGAGTTTTAGCTTTGGGTTTCTTCACGGGAGTGACAACTTGCTTGTCATTCTTCTTGAAGTTCCCCTTCTATCCCTTTGCCCTTTACTTGAAACAAGTGGTCTTGTTAACCATCAACACTTGATGCTTTTTCATGATTTCTACCTTCGCCGACTTCAGCATTGCGAAGAGCTCGGGAATTCCTTTCGTCATCCCTTGCATATTATAGTTCATCACGAAGTTCTACTAACTTGGTGATAGTGACTAGAGAACTTTGTCAATTACTATCTTATCTGGAAGATTAACTCCCACTTGATTCAAGTAATTGTAGTACCCAGACAATCTGAGCACATGCTCACTGGTTGAGCTATTCTCCTCCATCTTGTAGGCAAAGTACTATCAGAAGTCTTATACCTCTCGACACGGGCATGAGTATGAAATACTAATTTCAACTCTTGGAACATCTTATATGCTCCGTGGCGTTCAAAACGTTTTTGAAGTCCCGGTTCGAAGCCATAAAGCATGGTGCACTTAAACTATCAAGTAGTCATCATACCGAGCTTTTGTCAAAACGTTCATAACGTCTACATCTGCTCTTGAAATAGGTATGTCACCTAGCGGTGCATCAAGGACATAATTCTCTGTGCAGCAATGAGGATAATCCTCAGATCACGGAACAATTCCGCATCATTGCTACTAACATCTTTCAACTTTAGTTTTTCTCTAGGAACATATAAAAAATAAACGGGGAGCAACATCGCGAGCTATTGATCTACAACATAGATATGCTAATACTACGAGGACTAAGTTCATGATAAATTAAAGTTCAATTTAATCATATTACTTAAGAACTCCCACTTAGATAGACATCCCTCTAGTCATCTAAATGATCACGTGATCCAAATCAACTAAACCATGTCCGATCATCACGTGAGATGGAGTAGTTTCAATGGTGAACATCTTATGTTGATCATATCTACTATATGATTCACGCTCGACCTTTCGGTCTCCAGTGTTCCGAGGCCATATCTGCATATGCTAGGCTCGTCAAGTTTAACCCGAGTATTCTGCGTGTGCAAAACTGGCTTACACCCGTTGTATTTGAACGTAGAGCTTATCACACCCGATCATCACGTGGTGTCTCGGCACGACGAACTTTCTCAATGGTGCATACTCAGGGAGAACACTTATACCTTGAAATTTAGTAAGGGATCATCTTATAATGCTACCGTCGAACTAAGCAAAATAAGAAGCATAATAAGATAAACATCACATGCAATCAAAATATGTGACATGATATGGCCATCATCATCTTGTGCTTTTGATCTCCATCTCCAAAGCACCGTCATGATCACCTTTGTCACCGGCGCGACACCTTGATCTCCATCGTAGCATCGTTGTCGTCTCGCCAACTATTGCTTCGACGACTAGCGCCACCGCTTAGTGATAAAGTAAAGCAATTACATGGCGATTGCATTTCATACAATAAAGCGACAACCATATGGCTCCTGGCAGTTGCCGATAACTTTACAAAACATGATCATTTCATACAAAACCGTATAACTCATCATGTCTTGACCATATCACATCACAACATGCCCTGCAAAAACAAGTTAGACGTCCTCTACTTTGTTGTTGCAAGTTTTACGTGGCTGCTACGGGCTTAGCAAGAACCGTTCTTACCTACGCATACAAAATTACAACGATATTTCGTCAAGTATGTGCTGTTTTAACCTTCACAAGGACCGGGCGTAGCCACACCTGATTCAACTAAAGTTGGAGAAACTGACACCCGCCAGCCACCTGTGTGCGAAGCACGTCGGTAGAACCAGTCTCGCGTAAGCGTACGCGTAATGTCGGTCCGGGCCGCTTCATCCAACAATACCGCCGAATCAAAGTATGACATGCTGGTAAGCAGTATGACTAGTATCGTCCACAACTCACTTGTGTTCTACTCGTGCATATCATCTACGCATAGACCTGGCTCATGATGCCACTGTTGGGGAACGTAGTATTTTAAAATTTTCCTACGATCACGCAAGATCTATCTACCAGATGCATAGCAACGAGAGGGGAGAGTGAGTCTACGTACCCTCGTAGACCGAAAGCGGAAGCGTTAGAACAACGCGGTTGATGTAGTCGTACGTCTTCACGGCCCAACCGATCAAGCACCGAAACTACGGCACCTCCGAGTTCTAGCACACGTTCAGCTCGATGACGTCCCTCGAACTCCGATCCAGCCGAGTGTCGAGGGAGAGTTCCGTCAGCACGACGGCGTGGTGACGATCTTGATGTTCTACCGTCGCAGGGCTTCGCCTAAGCACCGCTACAATATTTATCGAGGAGAACTATGGTGGAGGGGGGCACCGCACACGGCTAAGAGATCAAGAGATCAATTGTTGTGTCTAGAGGTGCCCCCTGCCCCCGTATATAAAGGAGGGAGGGAGAGGCCGGCCCTAGAGGGGGCGCACCAAGTGTGGGGAGTCCTACTAGGACTCCCAAGTCCTAGTAGGATTCCGCTTTCCTTTCCGGAGTAGGAGAGAAGGAAAGAGGGGGAGAGGGAGAAGGAAAAGGGGGCTGCACCCCTTGTCCAATTCAGACCAGAAGGGGGGTGCACGCCTCCTTCCTTTTGGCCTCTCTCCTCTATTCCCGTAACTCCCCGGTACTCCGAAAATACCCGAATCACTCGGAACCTTTCCGATGTCCGAATATAGTCGTCCAATATATCGATTTTTACGTCTCGACCATTTTGAGACTTCTCGTCATGTCCCCGATCTCATCCGGGACTCCGAACTCCTTCGGTACATCAAAACTCATAAACTCATAATAAAACTATCATCGAAACCTTAAGCGTGCGGACCCTACGGGTTCGAGAACTATGTAGACATGACCGAGACACGTCTCCGGTCAATAACCAATAGCGGAACCTGGATGCTCATATTGGCTCCCACATATTCTACGAAGATCTTTATCGGTCAAACCGCATAACAACATACATTGTTCCCTTTGTCATCGGTATGTTACATGCCCGAGATTCGATCGTCGGTATCTCAATACCTAGTTCAATCTCGTTACCAACAAGTCTCTTTACTCGTTCCGTAATACATCATCCCGCAACTAACTCATTAGCTGCAATGTTTGCAAGGCTTATAGTGATGTGCATTACCGAGTGGGCCCAGAGATACCTCTCCGACAATCGGAGTGACAAATCCTAATCTCGAAATACGCCAACCCAACAAGTACCTTCGGAGACACCTGTAGAGTACCTTTATAATCACCCAGTTACGTTGTGACATTTGGTAGCACACAAAGTGTTCCTCCGGTATTCGGGAGTTGCATAATCTCATAGTCATAGGAACATGTATAAGTCATGAAGAAAGCAATAGTAGTAAAACTTAAACGATCATAGTGCTAAGCTAACGGATGGGTCTTGTCCATCAGATCATTCTCCTAATGATGTGATCCCGTTGATCAAATGACAACTCATGTCTATGGCTAGGAAACATAACCATCTTTGATCAATGAGCTAGTCTAGTAGAGGCATACTAGGGACACTCTGTTTTGTCTATGTATTCACACATGTATTAAGTTTCCGGTTAATACAATTCTAGCATGAATAATAAACATTTATCATGATATAAGGAAATAAATAATAACTTTATTATTGCCTCTAGGGCATATTTCCTTCAGTAGTGCCCTCTATTATTTCCTTATATGGAGAAGACAGTTGCAATGATGACCTGAAATGGTACAATGTCAAGGACACATGCAAGCTTCTCACAAACTAAAGATGGCGTCTACCAAAAATTAGTAATAATGTTACAGAAATCTCGAAATTCTGAACACTAGAGTGGTCACGGCCATTTGTAATAGAGTAGAACATTCATTAGTGATTTGTTTGGACAATTTCTCTTTCCATACCAAATCATCAATATATTTTTCATATATACATATGGTAATCACTTTAATATCTATTCTTTAGACTAATGGTAGACCTCGATGACCATGCAACTGCATTCTATAGTAACTTCCATAGTTTCACTATCTCAAATTCAATGAATTCTCCTTGACTACTCCAAAAACATTAAAATGTTCCCGCAGCAATGCACGAAGTATCATCTAGTTGAGGATAACGAGGCTACCATGTGCAGTGATGCTACATAATCAACTAGCTATGAAAGTAAGTATGGACATACATGGCAGGAGGTACTCACAAGAGCAATGTAGTGTGCAGTATAATTGCGAGATTCCATCGTCCCTTGAGAATGAATGTTCTTCTACAAAATTTATTCATACAAGTGAGACGATAAGGTACATCCAGAAAAGTAGTTCAAATTATGATGTGATATCATAGACAGTACTTTGCACTGCAGACGAGACCAATGTGTAACAAGATTATTCTAGTCACTGTCTAATAAATGCAGCACTAGAGACTTTACACAAATTTTGTTTAGAGGCTTGCCATTGAAGTGCGCTTGAAAAGTGCAAGAAACCCTTGCTCGTCTTGACTATCCAGATTGGTCCTCGCCTATTTAAAACAATGAAATCTTGTGTCTTCTATCAGCGGAAACATATGGAGTAATTACCCTGAACAAGATTAGTACATTACTTACACGTAAGTTGCGGAGGAATGTTGGAAATTGTTCTGTGTCTATGGTATGATCTTTCCATGAAGGAAAGATGCGCATAAAGTTACTGACAACAATATAAGCTTGGTATTCTACAATGGGAATAAATGGAACATGGGTCCTATTTTCTGCAATTGGGGCTCTGTCTCGTTTGAAAAGGGATTTGGCAATTGTATTGGGTGTACTCTTTGCTGGAATGGGGTTTTTGCGTTATAGAGCTGGTGCTATGTTAACTGGCATCATCATACTATTTAGTACAGTTGGTGTCTGCTGAGTTGGGGCATCAGATTTGGCCAGTGTAGTAGGGCTAGAGTCTGCTAGAGTTGTGGCCATGTTTTCTGGATCTGGTGATATTGCAACTACACCAATTGGGCCATTTGATTTATCAGGTGTCACTACCTTTTCCAAATATTTGTTTGTGGACCTCCATGATCAGAAATTGCCCTCTTCATTTTGAATATCTGATACACAAGAACATTATTTTAATTGATAAATATGGTATGATGACAGATGTAATATGTACTGAAAATGGATAGGCAGGGCACATTCGCATACACGATGTGTAAACTAAGCTAATGGCAGTGCAAGAAAGTAGAAGCAATGCAAAGCATCAGTTGCAAGATATGTGCGACCAATAGAACCTTGGAAAGTTAGAGCAAGCACCTTGATGGGTGAATAAGATAGGGCATCTGCCTCTGAATCCTCCACTAGGGAGCTACATTGACTTAGATCTCCCTCTAGCTCATAATCATTGTTAGGATCATATTCTTAGCACGAATCTGTAGGTGGAAAGCGTTTGCATTGCATTGCATCCAGACTTCATTTCAGTCCCTTATTGCCAAGTTTGACAACCATGGCATTATTCAGCTTTATTCTTCTCATGCGCACAAGCTCATAATCATTATGATGATGTTCAATATCTATGATTCATGAAAACATAAAAAGTAGTCAGATTATTGTGGAATGCATTGTAGATTCAACTCGAAGAGTGTCTCCCTACAAACTCCTACGTATACAAAGTTCATCCCCAAACCGTGTTGACCAGACCACACACTGAAATATAAACCTCTTTTGTCTCTATAACAGGCGAACACACATTTCAAAACTGAAGTAGGAACATTAGAATCATATCAAATTCGTGTCGGTGTACAAAAAGAGGGGTACACTTTTTGTACCCCTATGACTGTGCACGGGCAGTCTGAGCCACGGGCACCACCACACGAAGCACGGCAAGGGAGGTGAGCCATTGTAAGACAGAAGCTCGATGGAACTAAAGCCCAAGAGAACAAGACCACAAAGAGCAAAGGGACGAAGCAGATTCCACCGGCAAGATCCTTGCCGGGAGCCAGTTTCAGCAGCCCCGGCAAGATCCTTGCCGGGGCTAGCTTTAGCAGCCCCGACAAGACCCTTGCTGCGGCAACTCGCCCCACGCCTACGGAGCGATTCACCCTTGAGTCCACTGCCCCCATGGGGCAAGGATTCGGGAGACATCCCCGTAGTGGCATGCAGATCTTTGTGAAGACATTCAAGGTCAGACATGTACTAAGAAGACGACGACCCTTGGCGGGATCCCAGCCAAGGGAGACCACAAGACCTCCGGCAAGCCCCTTGCCGGGGATGACAGCAGGCGCCGCGGCAAGACCCTTGCCGAGGACATCTGCAGAGCCACCATCAGGCCCACGCCAACTAAACCTACACCGCCATATATAGCTGCCGACCTAACTAGCTGGGCAGGCACCTGTGTGGCGACATGCAGATCTTTGTGAAGACCCACCATTGCGCCACCTCAGCTGCCTACCTGCCTACATGGTATCTCAAGCATCGCTCGCCAGGGCGCGTGTCGACACAAGAAGGAGCGGCGACGGACAAGACGGATGTCTCCCCCGTCCCCGATAAAGCAAGGACACCTAACCAAGATGCATTAAATGCGCTTTTTCATCTAATGCGAGGGATAACCTCGCATCACTGTACCCTTTCCACCTCCTGTGTGCCACTGTGGCAACCCATTTTCCCTATAAAAGGAGGCCCGAGGCGACCAGGAGGAGGATTCGGCTTTTTGGAGCTCCTCACGTCCCATAGCTAGCTGAAGAACACAGATATACAATCCACCAAAACAGGAGTAGGGTTTTACGCATCCTCGCGGCCCAAACCTGGGTAAAGGAACCGTGTGCTATCTGTTGGATCCGCTCTTCTCTCAACCCCGCGGCCCGCAACCGTAGTAGGGATTCTTGTGATCCCATAGGTGTCGTTTCCAATACACCGACATCTTTGGCGCGCCAGGTAGGCGGTGCGCAGTTGTGACAATCTGCTTTAGCAGTCAGTCCGACGCTTCTTCATCATCATGGCGCCCAAGAAGAAGACGACAGTGGCGGTTGGCCAGTCGGAAGCCGGACAGCCCGTCCCGATGCGGGCGAGCAGCGGACCGGTCGCGGAAAGGACCCGGGGCGCTGCTCGCGAACACCAACGCCGTCCCAGCAGCCAGAGTTTGGGAGGTGGCGATGTTTGTGCGCCTGGTAACGGGCCACACACCGCCAGATCCAAAGACGGAGCCAGGCCCTCCGCGAGTGGCGCAGGGCCTTCCAAGATAGCTGCCACATCACCCGAAGGCGACGCAAGGGCCTCCAGGACTCCCCACACCGACGCCCACAGCACGCTCCTCCCAAGTAGGGCGCGACGAACGGCGTCATCGCACCGAAGATCCCGGACGTCGCCACGGGAAGAGCCCCGAGCGCCACTCCCGAGACGTAGAAGACCTGCCCGCCCGCTGAAGCGCTGGTGGAAACGGCATGCGACCGCGGGATCGTGACGGAGCTCCTCCTGACATGGTCAGGGGTCAAAGCACGTCGCGGTCCGTGCAGGTTTCGCTACCGCTAACCCTAGCCGAGGCCCTAGCGCGCGCAGTTGCTCCTCGACTTTCCTCCCGTTACGGGGAAACTCGACGAATGGAGAGCCACCAGCCGAAGGCTTGTCGCACTCGCCAACAAGGATGAACCAAGTCCAGCGGAGCTCCCTGGTCGACGCCCCGATGGGGTCCCACACACCGGTGGCGGGAGGACTGGCAGCACTGTAGCCACGGTGCATTCGCCTCCTCCTCGCCCGGTACCGCGTGTGTCGACTCGTCGGGACGTCGCTGGTGATGCCATCTCCATAGCGTCATCCGACCCACGGACCCACGGCGACCAGCGTCAAGTTCTTCAGGAGCGAGCTCGTGAAGACGCTCGAACCACCATCGAGCGCCGGTGCGGAGCGCGCCGCCAGTCAGACAGGCGAGCATGGCCTGCTGTGAATCACCCAGCACCGGAGAGATCTGGAGGTCTACCTTACGAGGTAGGCTGTCCGGCTTTTACCCGTGAGCTGCGGCAGTTCCAGTGGCCCACTCATCGCACATTCAAGCCTGATGTTGGCGAGACGTACAACGGCAAGACGCACCCGTTGGAGTTCCTCAGCATCTACACCATCGCGATGCAAGCTGCTGGAGCCCGCGATGATAAGGTGCTTACGAATTACTTTCCATTGGCTCTTAAACCCAACGCCATGTCATGGTTGATGCACTTGCCGGTGGACTCTATTTCCTCCTGGTCGGATTTGTGCCATGAGTTTGTTGGCGCCTTTACTGGAGGTCACCATGCCCATGGCCAGGCAAGCGACCTACACGTCATTCCCCAGAAGGAAGGCGAGAGTTTGCGCAACTATATACAGAGGTTCAGCCGGGTACAATACAATATCCCTGATGTTCACCCTGCCGCCATCATCAGCGCGTTCCATCAGAACATGCGTAACCGCAAGATGCGTGAGGAACTGGCGATGACCAAGGTGAAAGATGTGGCGGAACTCTATGTTCTTGCTGACAGATGTGCCCGGGCTGAGGAGGGAAGGAAGTACCCCGATGAAGATGCCGGCGCGGAAACCGACTCTTCAAATGAGGATACTGCCGCCCCGGCGAAGAAAGGCCGGCACCGGAACAGGAAGCGCAAAGGTAAAGCCGTGCTTTCCGTCGAGGAATCTGATGACGCCGGCTCCGCCAAGAAAACCAGGGCGGGTGACCACGGCAAGGAAATTGCCGGGTGTGTCGCCTGCCGGGCCTTGGCGGCTGCCGAGAAGCCAGGAAACTCCGGCAAGCGATACTGCAAGATCCATCGCACCAAAGGTCATGATCTCCAGGACTGCCGACAGGTTGAGCTCCTTGCTGAGAAGCAGAGGGCTGAATATGAGAGGCGGGACAAGGAGAAGGGCCAGGACGGTGCTGAAGGGTCCGGCAAGAAGCATGACGGCCAAGCAGGCCGTCCTGGCAAGGATAAACAGCAAGAGAGGCCCGCCCGGGGCCGTGACAGTAGGCCCAAAGACGACGATCACGAAGAGGACGACGAGTCCGGCGACCAAGAATTTCAGAAAGGTACGGAGGCCATGTGCGTCGATGGCGGTGCCTCGCTGCATACTTCTCACCGCCAACTTAAACTTTGGGCGCATGAGATTACAGCGGCGGAGCCGTCGCCCGGTGCCCAAAAGCCGCTGAAATGGTCTAGCACATCTATCATTTTTGACACTAAGGATCACCCTGATTGCACTACTGCGGTCGGGTGCTTGCCATTGTTGGTTTCACCGACAATACGCAACCTCAAGGTGACAAAGATGCTAGTCGATGGTGGGGCCGGTCTGAACCTACTCTCGCCCACCGTGATTGAGAAGCTGCAAATTACTGACGGAGACCTCGAAGAGACGAGCACGTTTCAGGGGGGTCAACCCGGGGAGAAGTCAACCAAAGGGAAAGGTCACGCTGCCCGTGACTTTTGGAAGTGATCTGAACTACATGACAGAAAGGATCGTGTTTGATATTGCCAAGATCCCATTGCCTTACAACGGGATCCTTGGCCGCCCAGCGCTGGCCAAGTTCATGACAGCATCACACTACGCCTACAACACCCTGAAGATGCCAGGGCCTGTGACGATGATCACCATCCCCTCCGATAAGAAAGATGCGCTAATTTGCGCTGAGCAACTATACCAGCAGGCAGTTGCAGCAGCTGCCACCACGAGAGCACTTGCTCCTGCCATTGGAGCCCCGGGAGGGAAGAAGAATAAGAAGACCGGTGGGACCTCAGACACCCACTCCGGCAAGCGCCCCTCTTCGGAGTGTAGTGCTCCCGTCGAGGACGTGCCAGAGAGCTCCGCCGGGAAGAAGAAGAAGAAGAAGACCGGTGAGACCTCGGACACCCACTCCGGCAAGCGCACATCTTCGGAGTGTAGTGCTCCCGTTGAGGACGTGCCAGAGAGCTCCACCGGCAGCAACAAGAAGTCCAGGGCCACACCGCCGGGAACCAAGAAGGTTTCTGTCATAGAGGACGGCACAGGAGGGGCTTTCACCATAAGCTCCATCCTTAACGACAAATAGGAAGACGCGCTCGTCACCTTCCTGTGGGCAAATGTCGATGTGTTTGCATGGCAAGCATCCGACATCCCCGACGTTCCCAGGGAAGTGATTGAGCACCACCTTGCTGTCTGTCCTCATGCGCGGCCCGTCAAGCAGAAGGTCAGAAAGCAAGCTTTGGAACGACAAGAGTTCATCACAGAGGAGATCCAGAAACTGGAAGCAGCGGGTTTGGTAAGAGGAGTGCTCCATCCAACGTGGTTGGTCAATCCAGTGGTAGTGCGCAAGGCAAATGGGAAGTGGAGGCTGTGTATTGATTACACAGATATCAATAAGGCTTGTCCCAAGGACCCCTTCCCGTTGCCACGCATCGACCAAATTGTTGACTCCACGGCTGGGTGTGACCTATTGTCATTCCTCAATGCCTACTCCGGCTACCATCAGATCTTCATGGCAAGAGAAGACGAAGAGAAGACAGCATTCATCACCCCTGGTGGCACGTACTATTTCGTACGAATGCCTTTCGGGTTGAAGAGTGCTAGCTCGACGTTTGCAAGGGAAGTCCAAATTGTTTTTGAACCCCAGCTCCATAGAAATATGGAGGCTTAAATGGATGATATAGTGGTAAAAACCAAGAATAGGGCAACCCTTATACCGGATTTACAAGAAACGTTTGTAAACCTACGCAAGATCAATCTCAAGCTGAACCCTGAGAAGTGCGTCTTCGGCGTCCCGTCCGGCAAGCTTCTCGGGTTCTTTGTGTCATAGCATGGGATAGAGGCCAATCCAGACAAGATCAAAGCTATAGAACAGATTAAAGCACCCAAACGGTTCAAGGATGTGCATCGGCTTGCTTGCTGCATCGCTGCCATGAGCAGATTCATTACCAAGTCTGCCTAGCGCGCCCTTCCCTTTTTCAAGATTTTGAAAAAGGCGGGCCCAATGGAGTGGACGCCAGAAGCCGAAGCAACATTGCAAGATTTGAAGAGGTATCTTTCCTCCACGCCAGTACTAGTTGCGCCTAGGCCACAAGAACCGTTGCTGCTATACTTGGCGGCAACAAACCAGGTGGTCAGCGCCACACTAGTGGCGCAGAGAGAAATTGATGATGAGCTGATAGCAGCGATAGAGCCTGATGCCATTGGTGCAGAGACAACACGGCCAGTTGGAGTGCAGCCAAGGAAGAAAATGAAGCAGCACCCGGTCTACTTTGTTAGCTCCCTCTTGCAGGGGGCTAGATCAAGGTACTCCGGTGTGCAGAAATTGCTCTTCGGCCTTCTTATGGCCTCGAGGAAGCTGCGTCACTACTTCCAGGCGCACGAGATCACTATCGTCACTCGCCTCCCTCTACAACGGATATTGCACAATCCAGATGCAACAGGAAGAATTGTAGAGTGGGCACTGGAGCTGTCCAGCTTTGGCCTCAAGTTTGAAAGTACCTCGACGATTCAAAGCCGAGTCCTGGCAGAGTTCGTTGCAGAATGGCCCACGACGCCTGATGAAGAAGTCCAGGAAACTGCTCTCCACGGCAAAGAGGCGAGTTGCGACTGGATCATGTACTTTGATGGAGCTTTCTCCTTACAGGGCGCCGGGGCTGGCGTACTGCTTGTCGCGCCCACTGGAGAGTACCTCAAGTACGTGGTCCAGATGCACTTCCCCAGGGAGGTATCAACAAACAACACTGCTGAGTATGAGGAGCTGCTTGCTGGTCTTAGGATCGCGGCAGACCTCGGAATCAAGAAACTCATTGTCAGTGGTGATTCGTAGCTTGTCGTCAAACAAGTCAATAAAGATTACCAGAGCCCTTTGATGAAGGCATACGTCGATGAACTGAGAAAGCTGGAAGAGCGCTTTGATGGCATACAGGTGGAGCACATTCCTCGAGCGGAGAACGACATCGCCGATTACCTGTCAAAGCGCGCTGCCCTCAAGTTACCTGTGGAATCAGGTACCTTTGTGCTTCAGCTTTCTCAGCAATCCGTTGATCCATCAACAAAGAAAAACAAGAGGAGGAAATCAGGGCCCGGCAAGTACTTTCCCGCCGAGCTCCCTGGAGCCGCCCGCAAGGATGTTGCCGGGGACACTGAGCCCGCCACAGGATAGCTAGCTCCGGCGGAGCGTCGAGCTCTTGCCATCGAAACAGCCGCTCCCATGGCGGAGGAAATGCCTTTAGTCCTCACCGTCGAGCCCCAGGCTCCGGCTTGGGCACAGCATACCGTCGGATTCCTCCAGACTGGGGAACTTCCCGAGGAGCGGGAAGAAGTGGAAAAAGTAGCCCGTTGGTCTGCTATGTACCAGTTCGTCGATGACGTCCTGTACAGAAAGAGACCGAACAACGTGAAATTGAAGTGTATCCCTCGAGAGGAAGGACTGGGGCTGTTGGCAGAGATACATGGAGGCATATGTGGATCCCACATAGGGTCAAGAGCCCTTGTCGGCAAAGCATTTCGGCTAGGCTTCTTCTGGCCCACTGCCCTCCAGGATGCGACGACACTGGTCACCAGGTGTGAAGCGTGTGAGTTCCATTCAAAGAAACTTCATCAACCAGCTCAAGCCCTTCAAACCATTCCTCTCTCCTGGCCCTTCTCGGTCTTGGGGCTCGACATACTGGGCCCTTTCCCCCGCGCTGTTGGGGGCTTTGAGTACTTGTACGTTGCAATCGACAAGTTCACAAAGTGGCCGGAGGTGGAGGCAGTGAGGAAGGTCACAGCTCTGTCAGCCGTCAAGTTCTTCAAGGGACTAGTGTGCCGTTTTGGTGTACCTAACAGGGTCATCACCGATAACGGCACGCAGTTCACAAGCCGCACCTTCATGCAATATACCCAAGACCTCGGCAGCAAAGTCTGTTTCGCTTCCGTTGCTCACCCACGAAGAAATGGTCAAGCTGAGAGAGCAAACGCTAAAGTGCTGCGAGGCTTAAGGACAAAGACCTTTGATAGGCTGCACAAGAGTGGAAGGCGCTGGATTGATGAGTTGCCGGTGGTTCTTTGGTCGATCAGAACGACGCCAAATCGATCCACCGGCCAGACACTCTTTTCCCTAGTATACGGGGCAGAAGCAGTTCTCCCCACTGAACACATATAAGGGTCACCTCGAGTGCTCGCTTATGATGAGCTTGAGCAAGAGCAACAGCGGCAAGATGACGCAACGCTCCTTGAGGAAGATCGTCTTCGGGCAGCTGTGAGAGCAGCACGCTACCAGCAGGCCTTGCGCCGCTACCATAGCCACAAGGTCCGTGCCCGAAGCTTTGAGGAAGGCGACCTTGTTCTTCGGCGCGTTCAATCGGCCAAGAATACAAACAAGTTGACGCCAAAGTGGGAAGGACCTTATCGGGTAATACGAGTCACCAGGCCTGGCGCAGTCCGCCTGGAGACCGAAAATGCCATTCCTGTGAGCAATTCCTGGAATATTGAGCATCTTCGCAAGTTTTACCCATAAGGCAAGGCTTGCCGGGCCCCCCGGCAAGCCACCTTTTGTACAAGCCTTGCCGGGAAGGCATGTAACCTTCGTACAAAGCCAGCCGCAGACCCTCAGCATAAATAAATGAAGCGCTGACGCCCTAAGTTATAGCATGCATGCTGAGTCAAGTCTCGTCCTTGGTTAGGGTTGATAGTGCTTAGCGGCGGCTAACCCCTAGCTTAGAGGTCGAGTTTGCATCCCTTTGTGTTTCTTTTATCATCTTTGGTTCACAGGACACACATATATCCTTGTCGAAACCACTTGGAGAGAAGAAAAAGGAACGGACCAGCATCTAGGCCCCGGCAAGCCAGTATTGTCGGGGGCTGCAAGAGCAAAGATTCACCCACGGCAAACCAGGGTTGCCGGGGGCTTCTGCTTCAGATAAGTTCTTCATCCCTTATCATGCGTTCCATTATGGACTGAGGTATGTGAAACCTCGTTTCTTTCCTGAAAACTACCGTGCTCCCATGACTCTAGGCCCTAGGGCTCGTCCCTGGGACCAAGTTTGGTCATAGTCGCAGCAGCGAATGGACGAAACAAGGAGCCTAAACCCACTTCATCCCCGCCTCCGCCTAAGGCGTGAGAAAGGTCGAGCGAAGTGGCGGGATGGCGAGGCCTGTTGCCGGGCGAGAAAATGTTTATCTTAGGGATATCAGGCATTCGTTCCCTGTTGTGGGTTCTACCTGCGAACAAATGACCCGGCAAATGTCCCTTTTTCATTAAAAACATCCCACTCAGGTACAGTCCATAGGGAATGAAAAACATGAACAAGGGGATTACAAGTTTTAAATTTAACAGATGCCCGTAATGCCTTTCTTGTCCCTCTCCTCAGGAGGTAGGTCAAGGAGGCGAGAAGCGCAAAAGGAGCGCCTAGGCGAGCTACGGGTTGCAGAAGACACCAATGGGACATCTTGGTGGCCGCCCAAAGGCTGGATGGTGATGGCGGCGCCGGAAGCAGAGCTCGAAGACGAGGCGGCAGGACGTCAATACAAGTCGAAGGCGTCGGTGCCCGTGTACTCCGATATGATGACCTTGCCGCCCGCCCTCTTCCTCTTCCGCAGCCTCCCAACGCCACCCGCCAAGGGAACGGCCCCGAGAAGTTCAAGGAGCCGGCGACACGGATGATGGGGTCGCCGGTGCCACCAGGAGCGGCGCCAGACGCCTTGTCGGACCCGTCATCCTGCCGCCTACCGCCCTCGTCATCGCTGCCACTGTCCTCCTCGTCACCCTCGCTCGAGGAGGAATCTTCTTCATTGGAAGATCTCTCCACGCAGCACCTTGCACGAGTCCCAAAGTGCCCGAAGACCTTGACGGAAAGAAGGCCACCCTCCATGAACTTAAAATGAAGAGTGAGCTCATCCGTCAATCTGTGGATACGAGCAAGCGTCTTCCATCCCTGACGAAGATACATCACATGAGGAGCAGGGAAGTCGACGCGGACCCGCGTCCCACTGATCCCATAGCCCCTCATGTGTAGCTGCAATGACTCCGGTGGATCCAGCTCCATCTCCCGCGCAAATGGAGTTGGGAGACGAAGGCGACGGCGCGGCTGCCGCCGCAACCTGATGGAGAACTCGCAAGGGTCATCCCCAACATGGCTCTCCACTGGAGGAGGAGCTGCTGGCGGGGGCGAGGCCAGCGGGCTGCCCTGTCCTCCTCTTCCACGAGCCCCCCGGCCTCGCCCACGGCCCCGCCCCCTCCCCCTTCCCCTCGTGGCCGGCTCTGCCACCGCAGGTGCAGGAGAAGGAGGGACGCGTTGTCGAGCAGCGACCCTCGCCGCCACCATTGAAGGGCTGGGATTTCCTCTCTCCATGACGAACGGAAGAGAGGAGCAGAAGCTGAAGAAGGAAGAAGATGGAAGAGTGCGAGACGCCGTCCCTCCCGCCCCGCTCTTTATAAAGGAACGGGGTTGAGGCTCGACCGCCCTGCTCGGCCAATCAAGACACGGAAGGTGCAGGGAGCCAGGACCGACTCGCCGCCCCAACCAGTGACGTCCTGGTTTCCCGCCTCCACCGTGCACCACCCCAAGCGCATGGGAGGCACGTGGCAGACGTGCAGAACCGAGGGGACGGGTGAGGCGACCTCTGCCCACCCCGTGATCGTGGGGAGTGGACGCCTTGAGGACCGCGCCTCCACGCCTCCCCCCATTTATGGGGAAGGCGCGAAGCCGCCTCTTTACTGCGATGTGACGCATGCCTGCGGGAACCGCCCCGCGCATGCCGCCCACGTCACGCACGGCCATCCACGCCGCGCCGCGCGCGTGGATCGTGGGAGGCAAAGCGCACGGAAAATCTTACCACGGTAAAAACCGTCCCGCCTGCCCGCGCACCGTTTTGGGCCTAGCCCAACAACGCGTCGCGCTTATGTGTGGCCCAGGCCCGGGGGCTCCTGTCGGTGTACAAAAAGAGGGGTACACTTTGTGTACACCTATGACTGTGCACGGGCAGTCTGAGCCACGGGCACCACCACACCAAGCACGGCAAGGGAGGTGAGCCAGGGTAAGACCGAAGCTCGATGAAACTGAAGACCAAGAGAACAAGACCACAAAGAGCAAAGGGACGAAGCAGATTCCCCCGGCAAGATCCTTGCCGGGAGCCAGTTTCAGCAGCCCCGGCAAGATCCTTGCCGGGCTGGCTTTAGCAGCCCCGACAAGACCCTTGCCGCGGCAACTCGCCCCACGCCTACGGAGCGATTCACCCTTGAGTCCACTGCCCCCATGGGGCAAGGATTCGGGAGACATCCCCGTAGTGGCATGCAGATCTTTGTGAAGACATTCAAGGTCAGACATGTACTAAGAAGACGACGACCCTTGGCGGGATCCCAGCCAAGGAAGACCACAAGACATCCGGCAATCACCTTGCCGAGGATGATAGCAGGCGCCGCGACAAGACCCTTGCTGGGGCCCCGGTAAGGCCCTTGCCGAGGACATCTGCAGCCACCATTAGGCCCACGCCAACTAAACCTTCACCGCCATATACAGCTGCCAACCCAACCAGCCACTACTAGGAAAAGGGCTATAGATGGAATTGATACTAATGGCGCACCAGACAAGCAGTGCGCCATTAGTATATAGTAATGGCGCACCAGCAACAGATACGCCATTAGAGTTCGAACTACTAATGGCGCACCATGCCCAGAGTGCGCCATTAGTATCAAGAAGTTTTTTTTTGAACTAGCGCGCCTGTCCAAACATACTAATGGCGCATCCAGACAAAGTGCGCCATTACTAGTTGTAACTAGTAATGGCGCACCAGCAGTAAAGTGCGCCATTACTAGTTGTAACTATTAATGGCGCACCAGCAGTAAAGTGCGCCATTAATGCTCTTTTTTATGATATTTTTTATTCTTTTTTTTTACAAAACTACTAATGGCGCACTGTCCCAGAGTGCGCCATTACTAGTTTAAACTAGTAATGGCGCACTGTGCGACAGTGCGCCATTAGTATGTTATTTTTTTGCAAAACTAGTAATGGCGCACCTACTATAAATGTGCCATTAGTAACCTTGATTACTAATGGCGCATTTATAGTTTGTGCGCCATTAGTAAGCGGGCAGCAACAAGATAATTTGGACAGCCTCTCCTACCACACTCACTTCCCCCCCCCCCCTCACTTCTTCATTCTCTCCACCTCCTCTCCTCTCGGGTCACTCCTCTTTTTCACCTCATTTCCACCATATATTCCATTCAAATTAAGTGGTTAAATTACCTTATTTTGATAGGTAAGTAAGGGGGGAAGCTATATTTATGTTGTTCTCCATACAACAATGTGCACATGCACTTTTTATGGCCTAGCTAGATCTATGTATGTTTGTGGTGTTGCATATGTTTGTTGTGTTGCATATGTGTTTGTGTTTGGAGGTGTACCGGTATTTGAAATGCGATAGTTGCCAATATTTTCCCGGAATGTTGATTCATTTCCGTTTCGGTGAGAATTTTGGCATTAAGCATTCATTTTTGTCCTATTTTTAGGGAAAGTCATGGCAAATTTTTTCTTGGTTCTAAAATATCGTTTTGCTCTACCCCGCAGGCGACCATGGTGCGCATGATGACCGAAGGCATCGTGAATAGGTTTTTGAGGTCAGCGAAGGCCGAGATGCTTCAAAAGAACGAGACTGAGATAAGATGTCCGTGTCGAAGATGCAAGCTGAAGAGCCTTATTGCGGACCCAAATTCCGGGCAGGTGTGGGACCACCTGCTCTTGCGTGGTTTCATGGATGGCTATCGGTGGCAAGGTGATGAAGATGACTACGAAGTCGTCCATGGGGGCCGGGCAAGAAATGAGGAAGGGCAGCAAGACAACCACCGCGGCTCGGGCTGGCGAGAAGACGAAGAATCCCCAGGAGATGATCACGACGGTGATGCTGTACACAGTCATCATGTAGAAGATGCAGGACATGATGATGAGGAAGATGCCGGACCAGACGACGGGCATGATCATGAAGATGATGATGCCGGCGGAGCAGACGACGCTGAACCATCGATGGGCTGGGTGCAGGACCCTCATATTCAAGAGCTGCTTCTCAAGCAGACCGATAACGCAAGAGCTGCCGCCCGAGAGAAAGCCAAGATGGATCAACTTGAGTTAGACGCGGTTACTCCATTGTATGAAGGATGCAGGCCCGAGGATACCCGCCTGAAAGTAACGCTCATGGCTCTGGAGATGAAGGTAAAACACAAAATGACCGACGCATGCTTCGACGAGAACATGTCATTCTAGCACGAACGTCTTCCCAAGGGGAACAAGTGCCCCACCGGTTTGGAGGAGGCGAAGAAAATCATGTGTCCTCTGGATTTACCGCACGTGAAATACCATGTGTGCATGAACAATTGCATCATTTATCGGGACGAGCACGCGGAGTCTACCATATGTCCGGTGTGCGGCGTCACTCGATACAAGAAGAGGAAGAAAGCTCCTCAAAAAGTGGTGTGGTACTTTCCGATCACTCCTCGTCTGCAGCGGTATTTCGCGGACCCTAAGGTAGCAAAGCTCCTGCGTTGGCACGCGGATAGGGAGGAGAAGAAGCGAGAAGATGACGCAAATGATCCGGAGATAGATAAAAAAGACAAGATGCTGAGTCACCCTAAGGATGCGAGCCAGTGGCAAGCGTTGAACTTCGAAGACCTAGAATTTGGGAACGATCCAAGGAACATCGTGCTGGGCGCGAGCACCGATGGAGTCAATCCGTTTGGCAGCCAGAGAAGCACACATAGCACCTGGCCTGTGTTTGTGTGGATGTACAACCTTCCCCCCTGGTTGTGCATGAAGAGGAAGTACATTCACATAAGTATGCTAATTTAAGGACCGAAACAACCAGGGAACGACATCAGTCTGTATCTCGGGCTGCTGAAAGAGGAGCTAGACACGCTGTGGAAAACGCCAGCCAATACGTGGGATGCCGCAAAGAAAGAATATTTCCCTATGAGAGCCGCGCTGCTCACGACGGTGCACGACTATCTCGGTTACGGATATGTCGCGGGGCAGGTGGTCCACGGATTTTCTGGATGCGTCAGGTGCATGGATGACACAACGTATCGCCAGCTAGATAGAGATCCCAGGTCTTCGAAAACCGTGTTCATGGGACATCGAAGGTGGCTTCGCGACGATGACCTGTGGAGAAAACGCAAGGATCTGTTCGATGGTGAAACCGAACCCCGAGGACGCCCGCGTACGAGGAGCGGCGAGGAAATAGACGAGCTGTTGAAAAATTGGAAAGATTGCCCACTGCCGGGAAAGAAGCAAAAGGCGCCAGAGCAGGGAAAGAAGCGAAAGGCGCGAGAGCCGCTGCTGAAGGTATGGAAAACGAGGTCTGTTTTCTGGGACTTGTCGTACTGGAAGATCCACCGTGTGCCTCACAGCCTTGACGTAATGCATATCACAAAGAACGTGTGCGAGAGTCTGCTTGGTACCCTGCTCAACATGCCAGAGAGGACCAAAGATGGGCCGAAAGCAAGGGTAGACTTGAAATCAATGGGCATCAGGCAGGAGCTTCACGCTATATATGATGATCATGATGATGATGATGATGATGATGATGAGGCGAAGCAGGACACGGAAAGTCGTCGCAAAGGCAAAAAGGCCAAGAAGACCAGAAATGACTACCCTCCCGCGTGCTTCACTCTAAGTCAGGAGGAGATCGAGCAGTTTATCACCTGCCTCGTAGGAGTACAACTTCCTTACGGTTACGCGGGGAAGATAAGTAGATACCTAGACCGGGCGAAGCTGAAGTTCAGCGGGATGAAGTCTCACGATTGTCACGTGCGGATGACGCAGATACTTCCAGTTGCAATCCGTGGTATCATGGACGCGCACGTCCGTGAAACCCTATTTGGCCTATGCAACTTTTTCGACGTCATCTCTCGGAAGTCTGTTGGCGTGAGGCAACTCAGAAGGCTACAGGAAGAGATCGTGGTGATACTATGCGAGCTTGAGATGTACTTCCTGCCCGCATTCTTCGACGTTATGGTGCATCTGCTGGTCCATATCGTGGACGATGTCATCCAACTCGGGCCGACATTCCTGCACAGCATGATGCCGTTCGAAAGGATGAATGGTGTCATCAAAGGATACGTTTGCAACATGTCACGTCCAGAGGGAAGCATAGCCAGGGGCTTTCTGACCGAAGAGTGCATCTCCTACTGCACGAATTATCTAGGCATCGAAAACCCCGTTGGTCTGCCCGTCAACAGGCACCTCAGCAGGCTCGCTGGATGGGGTCACCGTGAGGGTCGCCGCAAAATGCATGTCGACTTCGAGGGTCGACTCGCCGACTTTGAAAGAGCAAACCTAGTCGCGCTACAACACATAGACGTGGTCGATCCTTGGGTGGTTCAGCACAAAACCTTTATTGAGAAGACATACAATGACCGAGGCCAACAGAGGATGGACGGAGATATAATCAAAGAGCACAACTCAAGTTTCACGCGTTGGTTCAAGTAGAAGCTTCTGTCGTACCCTTTACATGATGATTCTTCCACGGAAGAACAACTCATATTCGCCTTGTCACAGGGCGCCGAGCACAACCTGATGACCTATGAGGCGTACGATATCAACGGCTACACATTCTACACCGAGGCCAAGGACATGAAGAGCAATGGACATGAAGAGCGATGATACTACGGAAGGATCGAGGAGATCTGGGAGCTGAGCTACGCTGGAGAGAAGGTCTCGATGTTCCGTGTCAGATGGGCCAAGAGCGTCCTAAAAGAAGACCGGTATTTCACCACCATGGTTATACCCGAAGCCAAATCCAAGACCGCGGGCGCAAACGTCACCGCGAAAAATGAGCCATGGGTACTGGCTTCCCAAGTTGACCAATGCTTCTTCATTGCCGATCCGTCAAAGCCCAGTCGTGTTGTCGTGAGGAGAGGCAAAAGGAAGATCATCGGAATGGATGGAGTAGCCAATGAGCAGGACTTCGACAAGTACGGCGACCCGAGGATCGAACATGACGACGATGATGAAGTAGCAGCTTACACCACAAGAAGAAGCAGGACCACCCTACCTAAAGGACGTCCGTTCCACAGAAGAACTCCATTTGTGAAAAAGAAGGGCAAGAAGATTGTGAATAGATAGCTAGCTAAGATCGATTGTATTTAAATCGTACCCTTCATTTCTCGATTGTATTTCATGGGCACTTTTTGAACTATCATGAATATTTTTAAATTTCATGGACACTCGATCTCGACCCCCCCTCCATCTCGATCGCTATGCCACCTCGCCAGATTCCGGTACCCCTCGCCGCCGAGCACCCCCCGGTCCACCGGCCGCCGCCGCCGACCCCCCGC